>OX457043.1:15570612-16010612 GCA_949752735.1 Lumbricus terrestris | reverse complement strand
GCAAACAAGGCGTGTTAAAGCAACCGAGCACAAAGAGATCTGTTTCATCTGCAAATGACCTAATAAACCCCAGCATCATGAGGTCATTTGCAAACTAAACGAACGCTTGTCTGTTGCTTTAACTTCGCACAAGGTCTCGTAATGCGTAACTGGTATAAGACGCTAGCAGGCCTATTAAAATATCTCACGCGATAAAAATTGTGTTTTTTTTTATCTGAAAGCAACCGCACTAATAGTAGGCCTATTTCAACACATCTACCAGGATCACTCCCTTCGGATAGCCTATTGCTCCCTAACATCCGCAGTGATTGCACAGAAGGCTATGTCATCATAATAATCAACTACAATGAATCACTGAGTGTACTTATTGTGAATGTATAATTTTCTGTCTTCTTTGGGATTAATAAACAAATTTACTTAAATTGAATGCTAATGCCGTGTATTATTCTGAAGTCGTTGTATTTTTATTTGTTTTGAGCAACAATATCCCACATGGCGGAGATGATTACGGAGGACAGAATGGTGTGGAGAAGAAGCCAAGTACTAAGTAGGCATAAAGCAACATGATTCCACAATGAATAGACAACGGTGTATTTGAGAATTAAAGCCGATTGGTCACACATCTATAGCGTTGTGATTTAAACGATAACAGTACAGGTACATTGTAGGTTAATAGGAGACGACTGACCGTTTGTTTGGGCCTACACACGATAGGCTTCATAATTACATCCGGAAAACTACTTTAGGCCTACAGTTTAACTAGTTCCAATCAGTTTATTTGAACCACAAGGTAAAAATACAATACGATTAATGCTTTGCTTAGCTAACTAGTCTTAGGCCTAAGGTTTAATGTTTCATTTACGTGAAGGAAGAATTCAAAGATGCAGATAACAAATATATTTGGATTAGTTACAGTTTCAGACTTTAAGTTGACTGTATGCGTAAATTAGCATCCATAAACTCTATAAATTATGTGACATCCATGAAATCAATTCACTTAAGTTGACGTCGATTAATTCAATCATTCATTCAACCGAATAAAGATTTTAAACATTTTAATACATAAATATTTATATATTTAAAAGCCTGAGACTTTTGCATGCGTTGTAGCAGGTTACGACTTGTCAATTCAGATTGACAATAACGACATATAGAATGGTAGTCTGCTCATGAATAATTATTTCGGATGCTAAACTTGAAGTGTCAATTTTGAGTTCCACAATGCCAGTTTCAAAATGTCACTTTTTTCATGTGAACTTCTAGCACTGCAATCGCATATAGGCCTATGTAAATATAAAATATATGCAGGCTTAAATAAGTATACTTAATGTTTTATCGCCGCGCGTAATAACTTTGTCGCGCAGACGAGATTATTCACATGTTTTGCTTTAAACTATATCAACGTGATTGAAGTCATATAACCATATTACATACATGTGCGCCAATTATGCGCTATTTTTGCGCATTGCGTTACTCCTGCAGGGCACTCGGGAGGTTGAGCATTGGCGCCGGTGCCAATGAGCGAATTACATTCTGTTCCTCTTTCAGATGAAGTGCAAGTGAAGCATCGAAGAGATGCACCTGAAAAACGGAACCAGTTTTTAATTTTCATCTAGTCTGCATCTAGAAAGTCAACATTGAACTTTATTTTGGCTCTCAATTGAAAGCGCATAAATTCCCGACTCTTGTTAAATTCCAATTTTTTATGTTTAAGGAATCAAATAAAATCATCATCAGTCAAGCTTATGGGTTATTTTTCAGAGAACCGAAACGAAACGAGATTGAGTAAGCCATGGTTAGGCCTATTTAATGATTCCGATTTGCATGTAGGCTATGTGCCCTTGTTATAACGCCCCTTCAAGCCTCTACTCAGAGGCGCTCCCGACTTGAGGTGGATTCGAACCTCGAATCTTCCGGCTTCAAGGCAACGACGCCACCACTGCACCACCGCGCCCCACACAATAATTTCAGTCGTAATTGTGATGACCTCACGTAGTTTTAATAAACAAGGATATGAAGCGTTTGGGTCTTAGGCTATTAAATTTGAATTCAAAAGTAATTCCTGAACGACCTTCCAACACCCTGACATCACCACCTCACCCCCAGACTTCAAGTTGCTTCACTGGTTGAAAATTCCAGAGCGAATCCACCTCAACGTTCTCTCCTTAATCTACAACTCCTTACAGTACTCCCAGCCCAGATCTCTTCGCGAACTGTTCACCACCCAGCCAACCCGCTCTACCCGATCATCCGCCTGTCTTACTCTCTCGACCGCCGGTAGCAAGTCATCGCATGTCCTGAACCGAGCCACATCCAGCACAGCACCACGTCTTTGGAATGATGTGCCTCCTGAATTGCGATCTTTTTCAGTTAGTCTACCATCATTAGATTCATCAATAATCAAACACCATCACCTTTCTCGGGCTCCTCTATACATCAAACATTGGGTTTTTCATTCGAAAATGAAGTCACACCTTTCCAAGAACTCTTATACCCGTCTCATCGGATCCTCGACCTTTCAATTCCCGACCCAGACGACACCCGCCTCAGTAGCTGTTCTGCCCTCTGATCCTACGGTGACTCGACCTGGACCACCTTCGACTAGGCCTATCATTCTCGTCAGTGTACGAAAAGTATTGAGATTAAGATCTGAGTTTGTTCGTGAAATTATTTTGAAATTATGTATAGCCCCATAATTTATCTCAAAATGATATAGGCCTACTTCTCTGTCTACTCTTACCGACAATCGTTTTTACTCAGCGCAGCGCTCGTTAATAGACTGGTGCCCCTCGCTTGGCTTTCGAGTAGTGCTTTAGGAGTTTCGAGATAACGATTCCTTGGCGTATCACAAAAATAAACTTTTTGTCCAACCCATAATTATAGTGCAGTGTAATCTACTGGAAATTTCCAGATTCTCGCAGATGAATTTATTCACCAGTGCGCCGTCAGAGGATGTCTTAAATTACGGTACTGAATCGTTTGATCAGTCTCTTTCTGTCAGTTTCTGATGTCAAAATCTATACAAGCTAAGCCAAGATAACTACATGCATCAGCAAAATGTTCATCATTTTGTGGAAATTGATGCAGAACTGAGAAAAGTTAGTTTGAAATTCGATAGGCCTATAGGCTACATCTGGAATAAAATTCTTCAAAACAAGTAATTTATCTCTTAGCCAACAGTAGGCTACAATGTCAACGAAGCATATTATACGGTAGGCCTATATATAATCTGGTCTCCACTCTACCTGACCGTTCAGCCCTTCGCTTGGCTTCTAATAACCTATAGTTGTCCCTCGCATGCGTGGAGCTACGGCCCAATCTAGAAGCTTTGCTTAATTAATATGTTGGTCCTTCTTGTTGGAATCACCTTCCCCACAAGATACGTCTTGAGCTCCTTGGCCTTTCTCTTTTCTTGTTTCGTAAACGCTTGAAGACTATTCTATTTAATGGCGGGAGCACTAGCTGGGGTCGGGAGCGCTACTGAATCTGTGAGCGGCGCTTTATAAATATTCAATTACAATTACAATATAGGCTATATCGTTGCTAGGAAGAAACAATTAGATTAGTTCAAAATTGTTTATGCAAACCTGGTTTGAAACAGATCGTGCTCATAATGAGGCACACGCAAACAAAGAAGTGTGGTGACATTCTGCCTCCGTTGAAAATTGTACGATGGCATGTCTAAAGTTGATGCAAGCGCTTAAGAAGCAATATTCACCAACAGGACTCACAAATCATTTTTTGCGTCTAAGCATTCCCTCATCAATCCTCGTCTTTCGTGCTTCGTATCTCTTAAAACTTAATGGAATTCAGAAGCTAAGAAAGATCTATTGTGATGAGAAAAATTGATGAATCCGGTGTAAAGGTTTCAAATTACCCCCGGTTTCAGATTACCCCCTGCACACTAGATTTGCATCATTCATCGTTCCACTTCGTGGTTTCTTGACAATATTTTGATCCCCCAAAAAATAATAGCCTCGAAGCCGTTTCTTCATGTGACTTTAACGGCGATTAGTAGGCCTATTTAGTTGCAGATGAAAATATTGATAACAAACCACGAAGTGGGAAGACGGATGAAAATATTCGGAGCAAAGCAAGAAGCGGGATCATTTTTTCTGATTTTTGTTTAGGGCAGTAAAGGCGATGAATGATGCAACTCTAGTGTGCAGGGGTAATCTGCAACCGGGGGTAATTTGAAACCTTTACACCGGCAGTAGGAAATCTAATAGACCTATGATTTAGAGAGGGATCTAACCATGATAATTGATGACAATAATATGTAAAATAGTTCAGAAAGGCTGGTAGGTATGTTAATTATTCCCTTGACTGATTGAATGTCAAAATAATCCATATTATGCTCGAAAAAGGAATTCGATTATGTCACAATATGAATGGCTCTTTTCTGCATTTATTATCGACATTCTGTTTTTAATTAATTACCCTGCTCTACTCTTCGGTAGACTGGCCTAGTTAGTCACACCGGTAAGCGAGAGCGGCATACGTCTGTTGGTTGCAACGGACTGCGGTTCAAGCCCCGGGCTGGGAGTTGACATTCAGAGATTTAGATATCTCAGGCTAGCTAGGTGGGACGCAGGGGCGCAAGCTCTTGCGGAGCGACCTTGTTCAAGTTGCTTATCATTGTCTTTGAGAAAGGCAACGGGAAACCACTTCACTCATCTCAACCCCAGGGCGTAAAAGCCATTGAACCTGCATTCTGGCAGAGAACCATCATCATCATCATCATCATCATCATCATCATCATCATCATCATCATCATCACTCTTCGGCAATAAGAATTGTTCCGTCATGTAACCGTCACATCAGGTTCATGTCGGTGGATTTGGTGCTATTTGTTGCCCGTAGTTATATTTATGATATTTAGAAGAAACTGTAATCAAAGTAATAATTCTGTCAGTTTGTGAAAAGTTTTGAGTTTAATATCTGAGTGTTTGCGCAAAATTGTTTTAAAATCTGTGCAGCCTCTTATCTCAGGATGATACGAGTTTATGCTTCCTGTTCTAAACTAACCCATTCCCTGGTCCTGCCAAGAAAACGACTTGGTTTACCTAGATGCCGAAGTTTTGCCCTGCAGCATAGGTTTACCGCGGTTTTCAACTTAGTCTACTCGTCTGAAGAAGGTAGACCTTGCGAAAGTGTCATTTAATAAGCACCTTATCCTCTTCCTGTTTCTACTTCGTGACAGGTCAAAATTGATCTCATGCGATCGTGACGTTATAAGGTTGGTTCAGTCACGCTTGTAATGACATTTCCTAAGTTCTTATAAAATTTCCAATAGAACGGCTTTGAATGATACTTACTCACTCGGTTGTCGATCCCAAAACGCATTAACACCGTATGTATTTATCACATCTATTCTTTTCCAAGTGACTTTATTACAGTTATTTCTCCTACTTTATTCTCTTTCCGTCACAGCTCAGAAGACGTCTGTTATTGTTTTGTGATTGCATATTGGGATTATTGTGTGATTGTACAATTTTAGATTATTCTCATCTGATGTTCCTCCATTGCGTTTGCAGTCGGTTCAATGAAGTTCATGCTTGCTTGCTTACTTCTATGCACATACTTCCTTATAAATGAAGGCACACTTTTCGGAGAGCTGACCACGGTCGGCCTGTGATCTGCAGCTGGCGATCAGAAATAATTATACGAAATATCAAGAAGATTCTTCTGATCACGCGATTTGCTCTTCAGATATTGTAATTTCAATCGAATTCTTAATTGCCTAAATAAATCTTTATCGGTGGAGTCGTTATCCATTCGTGAATTTGCATACATGTGGGTAGGCTCACATCTGTCTTTTGTGTCTGCTGCAATTTAAACCGCAAGAGCGGAGAAGGTTTTCCTTATTAGATGGAGCAGAAGTTTGCTACTTAGGTTGGTCGGCTTTACGATAAAGTTTGTCATGTTTATCCTAAACCATATGCATTGCGTTAGATTAGAGGCCAATCGACTAGTCTTAGGCTATTACTTCTACCGGCCTGTAAATCTTCACAACTGCACATTACCCACCCTACCCCACCGGGCCCACCCACAACTCCACCCTCTTCCAGCTCCCACCCCACCCCATTCTCCACCCCCACCCGACCATTCCTACCCCACCTCACCACACCCCACCCCACCCCATCCCCACCCAGACTCCCACTCCACCCCACAATACCCTACAATAATCCGACCTCCACCGGTACGCCACCCGTGAAATATTGGTTTTCGGGAACATTTTCCAACCCACCTCCACCTACCCGACAACACAACACCCCACCGTACTCCGACCTCTCTACCGGTACGCCACCCGTGAAATTTGGGTTTTCGTGAGAGAAAAAAATCCCACCCCTTCCCCCCACCCCACAGCACGCCACCACTAACTCCGACCTGTAATAATCCTGTGAGGGAAACGGCCAGTAGGGAAAGTGGATTTTTTTGCCCCCTCCCCCATCCCCATGGTGGCAGAGATTCGCGAACCCTTCCACTGCGTGTCCCATGCCGAGAAGGACACCGTAGTGAAGGTTTGGAGTGAAAATGTATCCAGAATTTTATTTGGGGGGTGTTTCTTCAGTTTCCCGTCCGAAGAAACTGATGACCTCTTTTTCTTTTAAGTCATACGGCCGAAATCTTCAGAAAATGAATGTCAGCGATTTCCCGTCCGAACAAACTGATGACCTTTTTAAAGTTATACGGCCGAAATCTTCAGAAAATGTCACCAATTCATTAGGCCAATTTTTTCATTTTCGGGTGGTGTTTTCATGGTTTTATTTCATGGTTTTTACAATCATGTGCTATTATTTTTCACATTTTCCACTTCGGGGGTGTTCAAACACCCAAAACATACCCTAGCTACGGCCTTGATACCCTGGGATCCCGTGCCCCCGACTGCTTTAAGGGACCCAAGCTGGATTATTTTAGGCTCCTATGCGAAGTGTATAATGTAGGCCTTTTAAAGTATGGGCCTTATACTGACACTTAACTACAATCAGTTCAAACATCAAATGAACAGCTGAATAAATTCACAATTGTATCCTATATCGTATTGTATCGTATTTGATCATTAATTTTATAAAGCGTCCCTAGTAGGGTGAACCCGCTCAGAGGCACCTCCAGTGCGCAAGGCCCCGCGCGACGAAGCAGGTTTTGAGCAGAGACATGTCAGAGGAGAGACTGCCAGGCAGAAGTGTAGAGCGCATTCCAACGAGAAGGACCAGTTTAGGAAAATGATGCGACATAGGCTAGCAATTCTAGACCGAGAAACCAAGAGGTAAGTCTGTTGGATGAAAGAAGTGGACGGTTGGAGGAAGCAGAGTGAGACCGAAGTAGGCTATAACGTCGACCAGATATTTTGGGCAAAACCCCGCTGAACCTTGAGATTTTTATTATTTCACGTCGTTTCCATTTTGTCCTCATTAATTTCATAGGCTAGGCCATGGGCGCCCGCACATAGGGGCAAGGGGGGGCACTTGCCCCCCCCCCCCTGGAAAATTGAAACCTATGGTTTTTAACTACTACTTTTGGGTTTTTAACAAATTTCTTGGCATTAATGCACCAATGATACGAATTATACAGACAATGAAAGTCAGAAATCCACGTTCAGAGATCTCTATAGAAATAAACATGCTCTTATAACTTTCTGCCTTGCATGCTCAAGCTCTTTCTAAAAACTCTTACAATGACCATTGGCTTTCAAGCTTCCTGTGGGCACCCATACAAACAGCAGGCCTATCGATTATGGCCTACTTAAATGGAATCCAGCTGTAATGCAATTAATCACAACTGCAAAAAATTAAATACTAACACAAAAATTAAAAAAATTCTCAAAGTACACTGAAATTTCATCAGGGAGATCTGCTTATTCACCAGCATTGTAATTATATAAACCAAGTCCGCTATAAGCCAGGCTCCATTTTGTCCATTTAGCAAGCTGCCAGTGCAGAATCCAGGGAGGTCAAACTGTACGCCTCAGGATTTACACCCAAAACTGACAAAGAGATCTGTTGAAAAGAATTGATACCCACACTCATCTGATCCTCAGATCCTCCACCTTCCTAAACGACATCCGCATTAACAGTTACTCTGGCCCTATGGCTACCAGACTCGGACCTCTTTCTGACTACTCTTTTGAATAGGCTTCTGACTCGATGCAGAACATGTGAAATTGCTGGTGCCCTGCGATTGGCTTTCGAGTGGCACTTTAGAAGCAGCTAAAGGAGCAATTGCCCCTTGCAAACGGACACCTTTTTCGTTCATTTAGCCATTCGTTCATTCTATGGAATTATATAGCGCACTTTTAGGAAACTACTTTTTAACATAGATCAGCTATTTGATTTGTAACAAATTTCTAAGGAAACTATTCATATTAAAAATTATGCACAAAATGAAACTGAGAAATTTGTATAAGAAACCTCTTTGAAAAATACCCGTATTCCTATTTTCCATGCAGTATTGCATTTTCAAGCTCTTGCTACTACAAAATTTAATCGTGACTATCGTAAAAATTTTGCCCCCCTGCGAAAATTTCTGCGGGCGCCCATGGGCTAGGCTTGGCTTTAAGGTAGTTTTCCAGCCAGGAATTTCTCTCATCGACCTTGCTTGTTGGCTTATAGCTGCACGTTCAATGTTGATGATCGCAAGATTGTGGTGTCTATCTCGCTCCATGGCTAAAGATTGTAGAAAATTTCAATGTCGTTAAAACCGTGAATTCCGTAATCTGGCACTTCGCTCGAATGCTGTGAATTCCCCAAACGGCCACAAATTGCCGCGGTTTCCGGGCAAATTTCCGCTCGTGAATGCGCTGCGATTTTCGCCATTGGCCTAGGTCTATTTGCAAAGAGCAACCGTGAATTCTGAATCTTTTCCGCGAATTTCTGCTATCCATACTCATAGATATGTTGGTTGTGAGCTAGTACTTAACTCGAATCGGACAAATTTGAACTTGGAGATAATGTGTTGCGATAATGAGCATTGAACTCCAAGTGCAGTTTGTTTTAGGCTATTTTCAGAGTGAAATAGAGTGCTCACGAAGAAGAATTATTAGTTCTGCACTAAGGGAGGCTGAGGAATATTATTTATCAGTGGTTTGAAAAGGAAAACAAGAGAAATCAATAAATTACTAAATGGTTTATTGAATAATATGAAGTGTCGGAAGCAGGATAGGCCTACTGAATGAAGTCATCAATAATGCTCTGCGTCGGATTTAAACGCCTCATTGCAGTAGTTTGTAGCGCAGTACTCGAGGCAGTATAACAAGTTTTGTTCGTCGTCGTCAATTTTGCATCCAGGTTTGTGTGTGGCGATGTAGTCTGCCGTAGCGCAAAACCTGTCGTAGCTTAAGGTTACCGTTACACCTGATTCTTCGAAGTCTGCACAAAAACAAAAGAGATTAAAGCTCGAAAGATGATGTTGAGCATCAAGTTTCAAACGCTTGTCAGCTTGAAAATTTTCAGCACCTATAAACCTAGTTTAAATCAAGTAAAACGACAAATTATTAGCTTGTGAGTGCCTGTGTCACGAAATAGTAAATAAATAATCGTACCCCTTTGCGAAATAGAGTATCCGGCCGGATGAATCTGAACGGGAGGGACTATCTCCCGTCGTGCAAAAGTATACCCCACGAGTCGTACGAAAGCATCCCCTTCAGAAAGTATCCCCTGCAACTTGAATACATTATGGTGTAGTTTTATTATATTTCTAACTCTGTCAGTCGTGGTAAGAAGTCAGTCTCTGCCTGTCTGTTTGTCTGCCTGACTGTATGTCTCTGTCTCTCTGTTTTCCCTCTTCTATAATTATGTGATAATCGTGTAATGTTAAGCTTCGATTACAGTTAGACCTCTGCCGCTCCTCTTCAAAATTATCAGTCTATACACGTTTTCAAACTTTCTTCATAGCGCAAAACCTTACAAGCCTATACTATATACTTGTTTGCCTATACTGTATACTTGAATTGGGGCAATTCATTTTCATTGCTCTTCTTTTACATTAACAAGTCTTTATTTTAGTCCTAAATAAAATCAACAATCACTAGCTTTATATCGGAATGATTCAATGACATTAGCAAGGTTTAAAGCTATACCTTAATGACAGTGACAGGTCTAAATTCTAAAAGTGATAGGCCTACAGCTGAAATGTCCAGTTTCGTTGTTTTAGTGTCAACCAGTTAATGCCGTAGCCTACGTGTAAAATGGGCCTGTGGCTTGGCAAACAAAATGCGGAAATGGGTTAATTGTCCGGGAAGATAATGTTCGGGGTGATTGTGTCCCAGAACTATAGGGTGCTAATTGTGTGATTTCGTAGTTCGTAATGGGTCTGTTGTTTCATGTAGGCCGAAGGCCGATTTTGGTCGTGGCCTATAAGGCTTAAGTCTACTTGTTTGATGTGTTCTTGCCATAACAGAGTTCAGTGGGATTTCGCAGTCTACTCTTACATGTAATTTTATAATTCTAGTTTATTTATAGTTTAATTTTATTCTAGTATGTATTTGTGTTTTCCTGTGCCAACAGTTTGGCTGACATACAGTAAGCTATAATGAACTTTACGAACTTGCACGACAATTTCTAGCCTGAATAATTAATATATTCTGGTAGGCTATGTTTTGGTGCTTTCCTGCAGTGCCCACAGCTTTGTAATTCTAGTTTATTTCTGGTTTAAATAAATGTCGCTACAATATTATTGTCTCATTTATCCAGCGTGATTTGTGACTGCGCGCATTTGTCCTGGCATTGGGTTTGGATTTCGAACAAAGCAGTTATTATTTGCAGTCTCTACGCTTTTTAAAAACGATGCCTTATGACATGTGATTTTTTATCCCCCGGGGATGATTTCACACGATGGGGATAGAAACGGTTCATCCCCCCGGGTAGTCTCTACCGGTATATTCCATCCGGGGGATAGATTGATCCATCCCCCGGATAGCTTTAGGGGGATACTCGGTTTCGTGACACCTGCACCGCTAAGCATTTAATTTCGTCGGTGCAGGTGTCACGAAATAGAGTATTCCCTTATTAATCGTATCCCCCCAAATGAAGAAAAATCAAAAAAGTCACTTCCGCGTGTATTTTTTTGCAAATTAAGTTTCATCTGTTTTGTTTTGAACAATGACACTAACAGGTATGTTTATTCCTACTAGATAATTTTTTCTTTGGTTTTAGAGCACTTAAAAACTTTTAAAACACTTAAAAACACTCAGAGTCACTAAATAAATTCGAGTTGCCTTTCTCTGAACATTGCTTAGGACACTTAAAACAATTAGAGTCACTTCAAATTTTGATTAGAGCACAAATTTTTCAATTATAGCCTACGCATTTTTCAAAAAGGGGATGGACTGGTTCATCACCCGCATAATTTATTCTAGACCGGTTAATTCCATCCGGAGGGATAAATTAATTCATCCCCAGATAACTTTCAGGAGGATACTCCATTTCGTGTCACAGGCCCTACACTATTAGGCCTACCTCGGTTTATCGGGAAGGACAATTCCGCGTGTAGGCCTATGTGGAGTTCTCACGTAGTCACGGTGTCTGTTATCTGAGCACTGTTCCTCTTTCTGGTTTTTAAATTTATTTATTTATCGCACTTGCTTTATAGCGCCCCTTCAAGATTTCTAATCAGAGCCGCTCCCAACTACAGAGCGAACACTGCATCGGAGTTTCACGCCGAAGCGCAATTACTTCAAGTGAAGGACTTGCTCAAGGTTCCTGCGCTTCGGTTTTTGAGGTGGAATCGAACGAGGAACCCTCCGACTTCAAGGCACTCAACCCACCACTACATCACCGCTCTCCACGACTAGTCTTATTTCAGTGTCCGCGCTGTAGTCGGGAGAGCCTCTGAGCAGTGAACTTAGGATTACCATAAGTGCTCAGATGAAAAAGAGGACACGAAATATTCATCCGGTTACCATATAGTAGCCGGCTCCTAGTGCTACGCCAATGTTAAGTGTTGTACAAATAAATGCAACGTTAAACAACACCAAAATTTGTTCTTATTGTAGGCCTACATGGTTTCAATTTAAACGTCATTGAGCGAGTGTTCAGTACTCCAGTACGGTACTTCAGTACACATTACATTGCTGTTTTGGTTTCAATTTAACTTAATTGAGTGAGTGTTCAGTACTCCAGTAGGTACTTCAGTACACATTACATTGCTGTCACTGACTGTACAGAGAAACAGAACAGTGACAGATTCGTCGCTTTTCGAACCCAGTAGCCTAATACTAAAAAATTTGGTTCTTGACATGCTTCGGTGTATCGACGTGCGCCTTTAAATCCAGTGCACCCTTAATGGCAACTGACATATAAGTTCCGCTGCCTCATGTCAAACATTCAACTTCTCAGCCATAACGACCTGCACGAAAACACGTACGTTTCGGCATTGTTAGGCCTACGTCAATTGTTTTAATTAAAATGAAAAATCAATTATTTTATTTAGATCTACAATTATCATTACGTAAATCGCGTTATATTATTGCGTTTAGTTTACAAAAAAAAACGCTTCAGGAACCGGATATCATGGTAACCATACCATTGAGGTAAATATTGCTGGAAGGCGTGTTTAGTTCGTCGTTGGTTTAGTTCACGGAACGGACTAGCAGGCCTACATAACATGGAAAAGGAAGTAAGTAAGATCAATCGTTGAGGGACGGGGAAAACCCGGACAAAAGTCATATTTCTGAAAAGCCGCCCGGACAGGAGCCTAAAAAGAGGAGATGTCCGTGAAAACCGATAACCCTAAGTGAACTTGAAGGGGCGCTATAGTAAATGTGGGGAAAAAATAAATAGATAAATGGAAGTCACATTTTTGACTTATATAGTGAATGTGATTAAAGCCATGTATAACCTACTTTCTCTCCGCGCGTTGTTTATTTTGGCACATTGCGAGTTCTCGCCATAACACAGGCGACGCTGATTCGCATCCCTGTATTCACAGTGTTGTCCATAAACAACTGATATACAGTGAGCACATACGAGAGATGCACCTGAAAGGCAGAAAACACGAAACTTTAGATTGCCTTTCAATGAGACAATAATAAATGTTTATTTCGCTAAATAGACTTTCTTATTATCTCATGTTAATTTATAATCGCTGCCACTGCCACTACCATGCACTGCCCTTCTACAGTTCTACTACTACCACTACTACTACAACAACTACTAGGAAGTAGGGGTGAGACGGACCCCCGTAACGGATTTCTGGTTTTAAGACACCATAAATGTGCTTCACGGGCACAAATGTTTTTGTTACTCGTAGCTTATACAGTACCACAGCTATGGTCCATCTTGCCCCACTTTGGGGCAAGATGGACCAGTCTAATCAATCATGCCCACGCATTAGTCTTTCGTCCTAGCATGTTCTGATCACATGCAGAATACTATTTTATGCACAAATGTGATCGTCTATAATGTAAAACAGTGAGAATAACGCAGAAGTTACATTGGACTAGATTTTTCAATTTAAGGCGATTCTAGTGGTCCATCTTGCCCCCCGCCCCATGGTGGAACAAGATAGACCACTGCAATCATGCCTTTCGCGTTAATTGCCATTATTATTGTATCCAACAATTATTGCTATAGTAATAATAGCATAATAATTAATTAACATGTGAAATCGGATGAAAAAAGTCGAACCACACGAAAGTCACCCAAACGGGGCAAGATCGATCAAAAGGTCCGTCTTTGCCCCATCGGCTACTGGTCCAACTCGCCCCCATGCATGATGGATCCGATTTGACCAGGGTCTATGTACTCTATGACAACAGAGGCCATTACCCTGGACAGAAATTTGCTCGGCGTATTACAGCACTTGAGAGCTTATTATAGAGAAAAAAATCCTATTTTATCATGCATAAGGTATAAACATTTCACCAATTAAAGACTAAATCTAGGCCTACTGGGTATCCTAATTGCCAATGTTGAATTCGTTAATAGGCTACAGCAGAAAGGAGTGTTTAACCAAAACACTTGCTTAACAAGCATGTGACAATGTGCCATTGAATACCTAGCAAATAACGGGTTCTTGAAAATAGGATCGGACATGTCGAAAATCATCTTTTCATCATAAAAACGAGAAAATGTCGTTTCGGTCGTTTATTTTGGTCAAATCATCAAAGCGCCAACAGTATTACAGTACCTATATAAAGTTCATTCGGAAGGTGGCGACATCATTATATACCTTATAACCAGTGTTTAATCTAGATGTCTCTGGGTGGGAAAGTCCCCCAGGATTGACATTTCCCCCCCACAGAAAAATTTGACGAAATGATACTGGTTTTTCGTTACTGTTTTCATCATTGTTTTATAAGAAGTGTTATAATATACCGTGATATTATTTCTTATTATATGATTATAATGACATTATTTACTACTATAATATAATCATGATACTATCATGTTAAGATGACACCTTAAAATGCACTCATTGCAATGTGGAAATTCAAAAAGTTTCTAATGGGTCAATGAAACAGAACAGCTATTTTGTTAAGACGACACCTTAAAATGCTGCCATTGCAATGTGAAAATTCAAAAAGTTTCTAATGGGTCACTGAAAAAGGACGGATATTTTTGTTGAGACGACACCTTAAAATGCTGCCATTGCAATGTCGAAATTCAAAAAGTTTCTGATGGGTCACTGAAAAAGTACAGGTATTTTGTGAAGATGAAACCTTAAAATGCTGTCATTGCAATGTGAAAATTCAAAAAGTTTCTAATGGGTCACTGAAAAAGTACAGGTATTTTGTGAAGATGACACCTTAAAATGCTGGCATTGCAATGGGGAAATTCAAAAAGTTTCTGATGGGTCACTGAAAAAGTATGGCTAGTTTGTTAGGATGACACCTTAATATGCTGGCATTACAATGGAGAAATTCAAAAGGTTTCTGATGGGGAGGGTGCACATCCCCCTTCCCATACCCCTTCCCCTCCCAGTCTCGGCGCTACGCGCCTCATGAGCGTCCGAAGGATGCTCAATTGTTCCCCCCCCATAAACCTGAATTCCCCCCCAAGTACGGGGACTAGAATCACTAGAATAAACACTGCCTTATAACAGATGTGTTACCCGGCGTTGCCCGGGAAATTTAGGGTTTTAAACACTACTCCACTGTGGTACCCATCGTTGACCGCTAAAAGTTTCATTTATAAATTTCGGGTTTTTGCAAACCCTCCATCCCACCCCCGCTTCCCAAAAAAGCCAAACGTGACCCGCCCCTGCGGGGCGAGTGTGTGTGCTGACTGTGGCCTAATACAATTTGTGCAGGCTGTCTGTTCTGTTGGTATAGTTTATATTTCTGTGATATGCGTTCTTATGAATAATATTGTTTCAACTGTATAATTGTACACTGTAACCGGTTTCGGTTTGTCAAACGGATTGCTACGGAAATTATTATTGGGCGAGTATGACGTCATTCGGACTGTGGACTCTTTGTAAAGCAGCAGCGTGAGCGAAAATTGATTAAATCTGTTTTTAAACGCTAATAACTCGAGTTTTAAAGTGAATTATGGGCTGAAAATAGTCGCGTTGACCTTGAAGTTTAGGTAATAATTAATTGCAAAAATGTGTTAAGCCGACGCTCTGTCATTTCCGAGCCTTTTCTGTTACGAAGAGTCAAAATACAAACAAATAAACAAACAAACATATGGAAGGACAAATCTTAGAAATTATAATGTAAGATTGACGGGATCCATCATGCCCAAGGGTCCATCTCGGCTCTAGTTATCCTACTACTACTATTAGCCAACTACTATACTTACTACCTAAAGTATTACCTAAAGTACTACCCGGTACCTAAACTTCTACCTACAACTTTGTGTAACACTGATACTGTTGGAGATTGGGCCCGTAGGATTTTATTTTTAATTATTTTGAGTGTAGGCCTACGTGCCGCTGTCTGTCTGAGTATTGCTGGACAGCGTGACACATCAGTTGGCCTACGTGCCTCCCAAGTAACGAAGCCTAGCATCTACTTGGCCTAGGAGGCGTGGCCTAAGGTAACGAAGCCTAGCATCTACTTGGCCTAGGGGCGTGGCTAAAGGTAACGAAGCCTAGCATCTACTTGGCCTAGGAGGCGTGGCCTAAGGTAAAGAAGCCTAGCATCTACTTGGCCTAGGGGGCGTGGCTAAAGGTAACGAAGCCTAGCATCTACTTGGCCTAGGAGGCGTGGTTAAAGGTAACGAAGCCTAGCATCTACTTGGCCTAGAGGGTGTGGCCTCGTGATATATATACGAGTGCGCGGCGCAGGCACGCCAGTCATCGAGGAGTCATCGAACAGAGTCATCGACCGAGGGAGGAAGTCATCGAAGGAGACAGTCAGCGAGGGAAACGATCGTCGAACTGCAGAATCAGCCGACGCGGTCGCGAAGAGATAGAAGAGAGTCGCGACAGCCGAGTGTCACGGGTTCGAGGCGCAGTACAGCTACGAGTCGCACGGAGGAAAAACGCTTCGGAGAGCGCAACGGTGAATCTACGACGACTGCAATTCGACGCCTGTCGACGACGAAAGGTTTGGTGACCTTTGCTGTGCAACGCTGGCGACTGGGGTTCAATTCCTGACCCACCGTCGCGTTCGACCGGAATTCTGCGCCTGCTGACGACGGAAAGTCTGGTGACTTTCGCCGAGCTACGACGACTGCAATTCGACGCCTGTCGACGACGAAAGGTTTGGTGACCTTTGCTGTGCAACGCTGGCGACTGGGGTTCAATTCCTGACCCACCGTCGCGTTCGACCGGAATTCTGCGCCTGCTGACGACGGAAAGTCTGGTGACTTTCGCCGAGCTACGACGACTGCAATTCGACGCCTGTCGACGACGAAAGGTTTGGTGACCTTTGCTGTGCAACGCTGGCGACTGGGGTTCAATTCCTGACCTGCAGCCGCGTTCTACCGGAATTCTGCGCCTGCTGACGACGGAAGGTCTGGTGATCTTCGCTCCGCAACGACGATCGGGATTCGACGCCGGACCTGCCAACACTGCCGACCAGGTGAGCGCAGAGGTTCAGTTTCTGTCTACGCTACGACGACTCGGATTCGAAGCCTGACCGCTACACAGACTTTCTGCGGGCGCTGGCGATGCAGCGGTGATCTACACGACGACGATTCGGCGTTCTGCATTGACAATTGCTGCGAACAGTGGTGCATTAGTTTGGGACAGTGGCGCTACACGAGTTGCTCCGAACATTGCTCCGAACTTGCTCCGAACATTGGCGCTATAGAAGTTGACTGTGGACTGCAATACGAGTTTCTTCTTTGATCGTCGAATAAATGTGTTTTAAGCCTGACTGGCTAGTCTTCAATCTACAGTTGAAGCCTTAACTACGCGGACGGAAGGTGCCTTGACGACTAGGGTTTGGGGTTCGGTTCCTGGTGGTTTTTGCCCAGCCCTGGTCCGCTAC
Source organism: Lumbricus terrestris (assembly GCA_949752735.1). Classification (NCBI taxonomy): domain Eukaryota; kingdom Metazoa; phylum Annelida; class Clitellata; order Crassiclitellata; family Lumbricidae; genus Lumbricus; species Lumbricus terrestris. Next base: position 15,993,232 of record OX457043.1, on the reverse strand, counting down.
AATACCATTAGTGTTTTAGTTTTAAGAAATAGTTATCTTAAAAAACAAAAAGTAAGCCTCGCAGTTAAAGAAATAGATCTCAATTTCAATGGGCACTGCCACCACTTGCCCATAATAATTATGTGTGGAAGCCCTTAGTTTTTGGTTATTTTTCAGATGAACAGAACAAAAAGAATTTCAATTTTTCGGCTATTGACGTAATGTGGTTCCGACGCGAGCTTTGATATGATCAAACGTACAAACATTTAGATCTTGTTTTTTTAAACTGTTTTAAACTAAAAGACCAATCCAAGTACTCTTTCCATAGCGTATTGCACAATCAAAAATCAATAAGTTGGTCGGACTTTCATTAGACTATAATAGTGTAACGAAAATTGCAGGAAGAACACCTTCGATTCCCGAACCCCCCCCATAGTATAGACGTGCTTTGTAGGCTGCTATTAGCGCCCTCGTATTGCAGGCCGTCTGTTCTGTTAGTAGGCCTAGTTAAGATTTGTGATTTGTGATCCTGTGAATTGTTTCAATTGCATAACTGTAGCCTACACTGTAACCGTTTGAGCTCTGTCAACCGGATTGTTCAATAAAGGAAATTACTATTACTAAGGCCACGTCACGAAAACCAGCTACAAAGAAGAGACAAATAGGCTATTTTAAAGATGCTACAAACCTGGTTGGAGATATATCACACCCAGAACGAAGCACACACAAATGACAAAGTTTGATGACATTGTTCAACAATGTGCATTCGCCGCAGTAAACCGAACGATGTTTTATGAAGCAGATGCAAGCTCTTTAAATAGCCATATCAACGCATAAAGTCACAGATGTTTTATGCAACTAAATACTGGTTCATTAATCATTGGCTCTCGTGTTTTCTTTCTGTTTATTGTTTACTAAAACTTAATAGAATTCAGATGCGTGGTAAGATAGGCTACAAGGAAAAGACGTCGCAGCTAGTCGTCTTCTTCAATATCTTCGATTATTAATTTATGCGTCATACCCCGTCGACTATCCGACACCACAATCCTCTTGCACTGAAAACTCATTAGTTAAACTCTTGATGTTCGTATAGAATTGTCTTAGTTTTTCACGTAGCAGTCGAATTTGAAATCATATGAGCACAGTGATGCCATAGCTGGGTTTTTCCACTAGATCTGGGTTTTTTGGCCTTCGTCTGGGTTTCTAGGTTTTTGGGGGCAAAATCTGGGTTTATTTTGGTGAGTTGACATTTTGTATTTACAACACATGAATATTCTGTGAAATTCAATGTAAAATGGTTGTGATACATACTTTTTCCACTAATTTTTATTTTAAACTCCACAATCAAGATCTCACGTTGTCAATTCACAAATAATTTATAACCTGAAGAATAACTGCACAGAAATAAACCATTTTAACATCTCAAAATAGGTCAGATCACTCCACTCTCCTGGTTAAGCCGTTTAGACATTTATAACATGCATAATTATAATTATATACACACTGCAGGTCAGGCCAATCCTCTTGTGGTACAATAACCTAGTTGTTGCAGAGTATTTATGCCCTAGTTGGTTAAAACGTTGGAGTGTTGATGTAGGCCTGTTAAGAAAATTTGGCTGGAAACCACGGACAACTTTAAGACTTCGTAAACTTAAGCCACGTGTGTTATGTGTTTACAATTCTGGTAGGCTCGACCCGCTGCGCATGCGCAAACGAATATATAGACTAAGCTTATTGTCAGTTTGGATGCCGAGTTTCTGACAACTTTAGCAATTGATATTTTTAAGGTTGTAATTACATTTTATTCGACTCTTTTGATGAATATTTTGTTAACCCTTATACGAACAAGCGAAAACCCAACTTAATTTGAATAACAGTGGCGGCGCTAGGGGGGGTTAGGGGCATAGGCGTAACTTTCTATTGTGACGGTGGTGTCCAGTCACCACCACTTTTAAAAGTGGTGGTGACAGTCACCACCACTTTTTGGTCCTGCATAAAAATATTTTTGAAAGCATTTGGCTGTCAAGCGTATACACTGTACAGTGTACAGTCTACACATGTATTCCTGGATATTTAATATCGCAACGTCGGCAAAGCTGATAGAGGCTTCCTCATTGTGTCCATTGTCCACACTACCTTACAGTCCTTACTTTCGTGGGCTTAGTTTCATAATAATTAGGGGAAGCTATCCATTTTGTTGCATACAATCTGGACTTGGCATTGTAAAATTGAGTTTATAAAAAGGTCACATTACAAAATTCATTTTGAAAATGCGAACATGACATCGCATTGCTCTAATTTGCGGGACCTAAAGTGCCAGACAAAGTATACTAAATTCGTATTTGGGGAAGAGATAGAGGAAGGCGAAAGAAAAGAGAAGGGAAGGAAAGTGGAGGGAGACAAAAAAACACTTTGGCGGCTTTTTAGTTTACAACATGACTAATAGCATTTCACGCTTGAAATTACTGTAAGATCTACAGTGCTGAATGTTCCAAACAAAGTTCGTGTACTATTAATTGTGTTCGATAAAATTTCTAAAATGATGACAATGCAAAATAATTAAATACACGGTGCCTCAAAGAGACGTTTTACCCTTACATGGGCAAAACGTCCGTTGTTACCCATCTGTATTTTCTGAAAACTTTGTGACCTATGAAGCCTAAAATAATTTTAAAGAAGTACCGGTACTGTAGCAGTGCTCTATTTGATTCTGAGGGTATTTTGGACTGCACTCTATTCTTTTAAGCACAATAAAAAAAATTGCTCACTAAGAATGGATCTGCAATGCATTCAAATACAGTGGGCGTTTCGCTCAAAGCCAAAGCGAACCATAGGGGCGTTTTGCCCGCTTGGTGCCACCTGTGAGATTGTTAATGTTAGATATACATTTTTAATGATATAGGCAAAGTCAAATTTATTGTGCATTGTAATTCGATATGCTGTATGGTATAGCATAGGCCTACTTTACACTTATAATTTGCATTAATGGCTATGCTTGGCATTTTGGCATCGTTAATGATCGATACAGAAGTGGCAGCAAACTCTTTCAAAGAAACACAAAAAATAAATTTCTATTAAAAACAAAAAATAGACAAACCATCGAAACACAAATTGCTGACGATTATGGAACAACTAAAAGACTCCGAAAAGTCAAATTGTTCACTACATAGCACAAGGGGGATGGAGCAGGGACGAACGTTTTGCCCACTCTACCCTAAAATGAGCAGAGCTGCAGAGGAATCATAGTCACCACCACTATTTGAGACAAAGTTACGCCCATGGTTAGGGGGGCTAAGCCCCCTAAAAAACGGCCATCTACTTTTTTCCCATGTAAAAATTTAAAAAATTGATGATTTACCCCTTTTAGCCTCCCAAAACTGAAATCCTGGCGCCGCCACTGTTGAATAAGGGGCCTATAATAGCTTATATAAATAATCTGGTTTTTTCTGGGTTTTTTTCTGAAGGAAATCTAGGTTTATTTCTGAAACCTCAGTGGTAACACTGTATGAGCAGCCATTTATAGAATCGACGTTGGTTTAAACGAAGAACGTTAGCTTTTTATTGCAATCCAGTCATTTGTATTCATTATCTTGCACATATTAAGAAGCTAAGGGCTGCAAATTGCATCACGTTTCCCAAAGAAACAAAAATGTAGGGCCTAATGGGCATACGATATTATGCATCTCTAATATTTAACAATAAGTTAGTTATAAAAATAGGGTCAGCATCAACTATGATTATAATTTCACTTTCCAATACAATTATTTGATATCGATTTTGTTCACAAATTAGGCCTAAGCTTTAAGTTTCAGGTTACACATCTGATTTTGGTCTATTCCTTAGGCGCAATCCGATATTTGCATTTATTTCATGAACCAATGGTTCCTTCAGACGCAGTCAGACAGGCATAACATTACCCCCCGACGCAGAAAGAAATTGCTTAAGCTTTTATGCTACCAAATACTAGCCTACCTGTCATAAGCGCCATGAGGAACTCGGAGGAGGCAAGGAAAAAGGATAGGCCTATAAATTATTTGCATTGATGCAAAATGGCATTAGAATCGCGACATCTCCAGTCCGTTTTTATTATATCTGGAGTGCAAATGATAGCTTATTACTGCAATCCTTGTTTGAGAAATACCCGGACCGCGGTGACCGACTGATTCCTCGTCCAACTTTAAAAGTTTTGGTTTTATGGCTTCGCCAATCTGATCATCGAACCATACCCCAGTGATTTTCAAGCGAGGTTCCGCGGACGTCGGCCAGGGGTACCGCGGCAGTTTGATGGAAATTTTATGGCGCCAACTGAAATCACAAAGGTATTAGACTTAGCAACTTTCAGTCATTCTTGCTTAAAATAACATTATTACGTGAATGCATTGTTGTTTTATATAATTATATTAATGTTGTTTTGTATAAATATGTCGTTATAGCTCATTACTTGTTATTCGGAGGGCACACGCATTATATGGGAATCTATTGGCCTTTAAGCATATAGGCCTATTGCTTATGGTATACTGTACTGTGCGTTTCCATCAATCAATGTCGGAAATCACAAACAAAGCATTTTAATAATTGATTTTAAACTATTTGGACTGTTCTGAACAAACAGAATCTGCTGAGCACTAGACCCACGACTTGTTTCACTTATTCTTCTTTTCAGTCGTTCATTTTGAAAGCCAGTGGTTAAATTTCTTATCCAGTGGTAGGGCGTAAGTAAAGTAAAGTCCATCCAGTTCCATGTGGAACACAAGGAGGCGCTCATCTCCTTTTCAATGGCCTTGAGCCAGCAATGGACGAATCCCACGGTCCTGGATACTAGGCCAGTGTATCGCCGGGCTTGCCGTTTACTTCAGAGGCACGTGTGCGCAAACAGCTTGCACAAGATCGTTACCCGGAGTCGAACCCGCAGACGCATGCTCCGTGAGTAAGTGCGTTAGGCCTACTGTTTGGCCACCGATTCGCACTAGTAGGGCCTAGCTGATAATGATTCGATTTTTTGCAAGTCAGCAGATTAAGCCTTAAGCCTTTAGAATCTTTAACCGACAGACCTATGATTAGCCCTATACGCGCTATATATTGTTTTTCTGAAAATCACAAAATGTGCGAAACAAAAATCATGCAAATGTGTGATTGCTGTGACAGCAGCACTTTTTCAGGTGCAGCGACGCAATCAGCAAACGAAGCTAAAATTCTCCAAATAAGCCGAGGCCCATCGACCCCTAATTTCTTCGTGTCACTCACAACGCACATGGTGGTTGAGCCCCAAGTGATTTGTTATGCTGAAGACAAATGTGTTATGTGTCTGCCTATAGGCCTATGTGACGTGTTTTATATCTACGATGCGTCCAGGATTTAAACCAGGAACAAAATATTTCACAGAAACTTGAGGAAGGATATACTTTAACACAACTTGTCCATAGTACTGATCCAGAATAGACCGTATTTTAATTTTTCAATATTCCATCCATAACGGATTGTTGGCGAAATTGAGCAGATATCCAGCTGTTCTCTGACAGTGTTTTGTGCACTGGGCCTATAGGCCTACTTTTAGAGTTTTAAGGCATGTATTTGTAATGTGATAGACTGCACCAGAAGTGCAAGTAACGCACATTCAATCAAAATACTACATTGTTTTACAAGTTATAACTGTAAGCCAGGCAGTGCATATTTTAAATACTGGACGGGTAAAACATAAGTGTTCCGCGAGCAGTGGCAGGCGCCAGGATTTCAGTTTTGGGGGGTTGGGGGGGGGCTGGATTTGTGGGAAAAATTGTTTACGTTTTCAGTCGCCAAAATTTCTGACGACCTTTTTACAGTTATCGGACAAAATTGGAAGCGCCAAATTACCCGGTATAGGTTTACGTAAGTCCGTGCTGCCGAGCACGCGACATGCCCTCTGCCCTGGTAACTTGTATGCCTATGACTGTTCTGGCTATGCCCTGGCTACAAAATGTGTGTGGCGCCGCCACTGTTCTTTATTTCTGGATTTATACTCTGTATCGATTTCCATTGATTTTTTACGATGCATATTAACGACGTTCAGACAGACTCGTGCAGTGCATAGGCAAAAAACAATACATTCAAGATTAAATAGGGTCTACCTACATGATGATAAAGATCTTAAATAGATTATTAAATCATCGAGATAAACAGTGGCGGCGCTAGGGAGATGGGGGGCTAAGCCTCCCCTACAACAGGCTCAGCCCCCCCTAAAAAAAGGGCCATTCGCAATTTTTTACAGTAGAAATCCACGATTTTGGCCTGACGACTACAAAAAAAGGTCGTCAGAAATTTTGGCGGCGAAAACGGAAAATTTTCAGGAGATTTCGGTCGAGGCTTCAGCCCTCCCCTAAAATCCTGGCGCCGCCACTGGAGATAAAGATAGAAATATCTGGTAGGGAGTCGAATTATGCATGCTATTTCCATTTGATCTATTCTACAGATTTTGTTATTTGTTATCTGCTGTGAACATGCTCATGATCAGATAATTACCATAATAATTGTGGGCCGTGGCGCAGGCGATGTAGTAGTGGGTTTGGTGCCTTGGAGCCGGAGGGAGATCATTCCAGATTTTCATGCAGTGTTTGATGTGACTCGGTTGAGTCGAGTATTGAGTAGTGACCGGAAGTCGAGAAATAGTGAGCCAGGCGGATGATCGGGTAGAGCGATTTGGATGAACGATGAAGAAGTCGAGAAATAGTGAGCCAGGCGGATGATCGGGTAGAACGATTTGGATGAACGATGAAGAAGTCGAGAAATAGTGAGCCAGGCGGATGATCGGGTAGAGCGATTTGGATGAACGATGAAGAAGTCGAGAAATAGTGAGCCAGGCGGATGATCGGGTAGAGCGATTTGGATGAACGATGAAGAAGTCGAGAAATAGTTAGCCAGGCGGATGATCGGGTAGAGCGATTTGGATGAACGATGAAGAAGTCGAGAAATAGTGAGCCAGGCGGATGATCGGGTAGAGCGATTTGGATGAACGATGAAGAAGTCGAGAAATAGTGAGCCAGGCGGATGATCGGGTAGAGCGATTTGGATGAACGATGAAGAAGTCGAGAAATAGTGAGCCAGACGGATGATCGGGTAGAGCGAGTTGTCTGAACGATGAAGAGTTCATGAACATCATTTAAACTGAGAGTATGATGAAACCCTTACAAAAGTGCTCCATATTTTTAAAATATACCATACCACTCAAATTTATAGGCAAGCAATTACCATAGACCCATGCGAATGAAGCGAGATTAACATCCAATAAAGCTCTAATGAAAAGACTCCATAATTATTATTAAGTGCACAGCATCTCTTATTGCTCTTGCAATAATGCTCTTGCCCGCGCAGTCACTAAGACTCCCAAACATCACCACATAACCCCTGTTCTCAAGTCTCTTCATTGGCTAAAAGTTTCTCAGCGCATCCATTACAAAATTGTTTCTCTAACCTACAACGCTCTTCAAACCTCTCAGCCCTCCTACATTCGTCAACTAATCACCATTCAACCGCACAGGTCTACGCGCTCATCATCATATCTTTCTCTCTCTCGGCCTCCAGTATCATCCTCTCTGAAATTCTGCGACCGCTCCTTAGTCTATGCTGCACCAGCTCTTTGGAACGGACTCCCAACATACCTCCGCCTGTTCGCTCACCCTCCTATCTCTCCTGCAGTCTCACCTCCAAATTCAACCTCTCCTCCGCTTGCACTCTCCTCTGCTGCATTCCATTCACGACTGAAAACCGAACTTTTCAACCTATCCTATCCAGATTCCAATCAAGTTCCATCACCCAACCATCACCGACAACCACCGTAGCACCACGCTGTCTCCTCGGCTTGACCTCCCCGGATTTTGACCTGGCACCGGAACGAAAACGGCAGCTCTGGCTATTGCGGACTTGATTTGATATAGCGCCGGTGAATAAGCTGGTCTCCCTGACGTGGCTTTTGTGGGCGCTGAGAAATTCTCGAAGATTTACATTACATTACATTACATTATTGTATTGAGTGGACATTATCGAAACTATTTGGATATTATCTTCTTTCACATTGTGTTCGCTACTTCGATTTTAAATAGCCTACGCCTAATCGACGTATGCAGGTTTTGCCTTCAACGTATTGAACAGTTTCGCTATTTAAAAGTGGGTACAATGCACAACATTTTGCTTGGATCATTTCCCCAACTTCTTCAGTTTGACGCCCCAGTCCTCACAATCAGAGGCGTAGCGACCGCCCTCCGTAGCCTCCAACCGGAAGGGGCCCCCTTTTGCGGGGGCCCCGAAAGTGGCAAAAAAGTAAGGTGAGCTATAGGTACATGTAAGTGACATTTATTGACGCTGTTGCACAATCCATGTTTGAAAACACTGTTAGAAAGAATTCAGCAGCAGTAAGTAGGCCTACGGAATACATGTAGGCCTACACTGTAGCCCTATGTAGGACCTTGTAGGCTCTAAGCTTACATAATATGAATACCCATCATAGTTTTATTGTATAAAATATAAATACCGCTTTCCAATTTCTGCGTTGTAAGGGTCCTAAGAGCCAAATTTTAACGCTGAAAATGCAATGGATTTTCATATATGCAGTACTGGATCTAGGGATTTTGATGCCAATTCTAGAAAAGTTCATGGAGTATAATAATATCAGATTTAAAGCTTCCTAATAATTATGAAGCGAAATTATTACTTACAATAGGCACGCAACAGAATTACGTAGCCTATACCGCGTGTGCCATTGTCTGCATTGCAAGGGCCCCGCCGCCCCGGACAATGCGGACATAGCCTACATGTTCGGAGGGGCCACATTCTTTGTTGCTACGGCCCTGCTCACAATGTTCGGTCGTCCTCAAATTGCAGATGATAACATTTTGCCAACAGAACTATCATTCGGATCTTCTCCATCAAAGCTGCTGATCCTATTACTTGGAGCAGCCTCCCTGTCGCCTTCAAGGTTTCTTCTTATACTTCGATACTCAAGAGATAACTTCATTGTCACTTATTGGGTCTGGATCTCTGAATCCCACTCTGCCTCTCTTGTACTTGCGTACTCTCTGTGTACGAATTGTATGCGCATGTACATGTACATACCATGCTCGATGTAAGCTTATACATTTATAGTGGTTAATCTTTAATATTTAGTTTACCAGTTAAGTTCTTCAATTTCTATAATTAGCCTACATGCATGACCGGTTGCTATCTTTTCATATACAAGGGTTACCCTGTCAACCGGAGGATGGTCACTTTAGGGTCTCTCTATATTTACATTTTGCTGGAAAACTTGTATGCGTGAAACTTACTTTAAGCAATATAGTGGAGCGGCCAGGAACCAAAAATGTGAAGGAATTGTTCACTTTGTGATACAAGCATGAAATTTGGTACATACTACGAAAATGTCATAAGAAAAAGATTTGGCTATAGGGCCATCGCAGATTTGGCCCCTGGCCCCAATGGCGGCCATTTTTCAAAATGGCCGACCTGTTTACAGATTTTAAATTATCTCAGCTTCCAGTGTACTTAGAATCGTCATCTTGGTGTCAAAACATACATAATTAGGGGCGAGGATTCCAAAAAAGCTATTACAACTGTTCCCCAGAAATTCAATGGCGGCCATTTTCCAAAATGGCCGACCAAAATACGGATTTTCAATATCTCAGCTTCCAGTACACTTAGAATCGTCCTCTTGGTGTCTAAACATACATAATTAAGGACAGACATTCCAACAGAGCCATTTAAAATGTTCCCCATGGCTTCAATGGCGGCTATTTTTCAAAATGGTCGACCTGAATAAATAATACTTCAATATCTCAGCCTCCAGCACACTTAGAATCGTCATCTTGGTGTCTAAACATACATAGTTTGGAACGAGAATCCCAACAGAGTCATTGCAGATATTCACCAGGGCTTCAATGGCGGCCATTTTCCAAAATGGCCGACTAAAAACGGATATTTCAATATCTCAGCTTCCAGAACACTTAGAATCGTCATCTTGGTGTCTAAACATACATGTACATTATCAAGGGCGAATTTTAAGGGAATCAAAAATGGCCGCCATTGAAGCTCTGGGGAACAGTTGTAATGGCTCTTTTGGAATCCTCGCCCCTAATTATGTTTGGACACTAAGATGACGATTCTAAGTGCACTGGAAGCTGAGATAATTTAAAATCTGTAAACAGGTCGGCCATTTTGAAAAATGACCGCCATTGGGGCCAGGGGTCAAATCTTCGATGGCCGTATAGCCAAATCTTTTTCTTATGACATTTTCGTAGTATGTACCAAATTTCATGCTTGTATCACAAAGTGAACAATTTTTCACCAGGCCGCTCTACTATAACATTTTTTAATGGTTAGGCTATACAGATAAAAATAGCTATTCCAACCGGGTGCAGGACATAGGAAAACGGACAAGGGAGGCGTACTTTTAGTTTGAAACTTAAATGGAATTATATTAATAGGCCTACTCAAAGTGAAACCCATTAAGTCAATATTTACCAGTGAGCTTATATGGAAGTCAATGAATCATTCACTGTAATATTATATATGTAGAAGAGCCAGTGGCTGCATAGCATTTAAAGTCCGCATTTGAAATAATGTTGTTCTTCGGTTTTCTTATAAGCGAGGATCATTGCAGGTGTCTGTAGAGCAGTACTGGAAACAAGACATATTCTTGGATTTCCATTTCTTGCTTCCGATCGCGTCTCTGCAGCCTGGTGGGTTTGCGGTGATGTACTTATTCGAAGCACAAAATGTGTCGACTAATGGTGCCTTACGGTAGATGCGATCTGCACAAAGACATCAATAGAACAATTCAAACACCGCCGTCCAACGAGAGACATCTTAGCGTTAATCAGATTGAAAAACATTTTAAGTTTAGTTTTATGGAAACCTGCTTTAAAATAAATGACATGAAAAGAGTTGAGTCGAACCATTTTTGGTTCGGGAAAGTTTTTTGCTTCGTCATCTTGTTGTTGCGTGTTGGAGTTTGCTCGCAAGTGCACGATGAAGATGCTTCCAATTGTCTGAGCTCTGTTCGTTAACTGCACTAAATTAGATTCATTTTGAATCTAGCATTATTGGAACTGGCTTGGGTCTTAATATTTTCCCTAAGCATACCAGTGTGTGTAATATGGGTCATTGATCGAATGTGTAATATGGGCTTCTGCCATTCATACAAGCACACAAAGTCGTGTAATATGGGCCACTTTCTGTACTAAGAAAAACATGTTTTCAAATTTACCATGGCGGTCCATATTACACACAGGGTTGTGTAATATGGTCCATTTTTCGTATTTATAAAAAATAATTAAAAAATTTATTTGAACAGATTAAAGAATAATTTCTTCATATTTTGATCACAATTCACGCCAAGTAGTGCCTGGAATAAACGAAACGACGCATTCAACTACATCTGTACTGTAAAATAGTAAAGTTCCTTAGGGGCCTATAATTATTAGAAGCCTTTCCCCTACTTATTGTGGATTGACATTAATAAACAAATTTACTTAAACTGAAGGCTAATGCCGCGTGTTATTCAGAAGTTGTTGTATTTTTATTTGCTTTGAGCAACAATATCCAACGTGGGAGGAGGCGAAGAGGATTGCGGAGGACAGAGCGGTGTGGAGGAGCTAAGTACTAAGTAAAGTAACATACCACAATGAATAGACATCGGCGTATTTGAGGATTACAGCCGATTGGTCATAGCGTTGTGATTGAAACGATAACAGTACAGGTACATTGTAGGTTAATAGCAGATGGCTGACCGTTTATTTGGGCCTACACACGATCACCTGGTCACCTGGTGCCGTCAGCTCTTGGAGCTCTGGCGACATTCTTGATGTATTCTCTCCAGTGTCTCCTCTCTCTTGTTGCCTTTCTCAGCTCCTCTAGGCTCATTGCAGTATTTTCCTGTACCTCATCCAACCATCTCTTCCTCGGTCTTCCGCGTCTCCTTCTTCCCTCACCGCATGCCGTCATCAGCTCCTTTTCCAAACCGTTAGATCTCATCACATGGCCGAAGTACCGGTAGCTCAATTTCCTCCAAGTTGATGTTTGCTATAGTGTCTCCTCTCTCTCTCTATTCCGAGCTCCCCGCGCACCGATTTGTTAGTTCTCTTCTCCGTCCATGAAATCCTTAACATTTTTCTCCAAATCCACATCTCGCACGCGTTGATTTTCTTTTCCATATCCAGTGTCTTTGTCCATGTCTCGCATCCACATAGGACCACCGGGAAGATCAGTGCTCTTACCAGTCTTTTCTTTGTTTCCCTACTCACGTATTTATCTTTCCAAATATTTCCCAGACCGTTCATTGCCGTTTTTCCCATTGTTACCCTCCGCCTTATTTCCATATCACTTCTTCCCTCCTTCTCTAAGATAGATCTCAGGAATGTGAAGCTCGATATTACCTCTATCGTTTCTCCATCCACCTCAAACTTTTCTCATGTTGCAGTTGTCATAACTTTTGTTTTCTTTACATTGAAGTAGGCCTATAGTCCCGCCTTTTCGCCGGACTATACTTCACGTATTGTCCAGCGATACACGATAGGCTACAGAATTACATCCGGAAAACTACTTTAGGCCTACAGTTTAACTAGATTCAATCAGTTTATTTGAACCACAAAGTAAAAATACAATACGATTAATGCTTTGTTTAGCTAACTAGTCTTATAGGCCTAAGGTTTAATGTTTCATTTACGCGAAGGAAGAATTCAGAGATGCAAATAACAAATATATTTGGATTAGTTACAGTATAAGACATTAAGTTGGCTGTCAGCATAAATAAGCACCCATAAACTCTGTATGTGACACTCATGAAATTAATTCACTTAAAATGACGTCGATTAATTTTTCAATCATTCATTCAATCGAATAAAGATTTTAGACGTTTAAATATATAAATATTTATAAATAGGCTATATTTAAATTAGACTGAGACTTTTGTATGCGCTGTAGCAGGTTGCTACACTTGTCTGTTGCTTGACTTGTCATTCTGATTGATAATTAACGAATAGCGACCTATTATAGTATGCTGCTTACAATGAACTTCTAATGCTAACATTGAAATGTCAATTTTAAGTCCACAATACCAGTTTAAAATGCCACTTTTATGTAAATGTCTAGCACTGCAATCGCATATAGGCCTATGAAAATGTAAAATATGTGTAGGCCTAAATAATTATACATAATGTTTGATCGCCGCGTAATAGATTTATCGCGCAGACGAGATTATTCACATGTTTTGCTTATAACTATCAACGTGGTTGAAGTCATATAATTATATTATATACCTGCGTAATAGGTATGCATTATTTTTGCGCATTGTCCTGCAGGACACTCGAGAGAGCGAACATCGGGGAAGTAGCCATCGGGCCAACATGTTATCATTTTTTCTCTTGTAGTGCAAACGTTACATCGAAGAGATGCACCTGAAAAACAGAACAAGTTTTTAATTTTTATCTAGTCTTCATCTGGAAAAGTCAACATTGAACATTATTTTAGGCTCTCAATTGAAATCGCATAAAGGGCAGTCTTGTTAAATTCCAATTTTTTATGTTTAAGGAATCAAGTAAAATCTTCATCAGTCAAGCTGATGGGTTATTTTTCAGAGAGCCAAAACGAAACGAGATAAGCCACGGTTATATAATGATTCCGGTTTGAGTTATAATTGCGATGATCACACGTAGTTTTACTATTTATTTTTTTTCCCGAACCAAAACAACAAACAAACATGATACAAATTGGTAGTGAACAATTATACTTTAACGTAATTTGGTGAAGAATGGGAGATACAGAAGGGATAGACAATCCCGCTAATAGGGCCACCCATTATTCAAGTAAAATATTTAGAAAAAACTGACAGCGCATTCTATTGTAGGAATATTAAAAATCATAAGTGAGAGAAAAAAATTATTAATAAGCAGTCGACAAATAGAGTAGGCATACAACGAGAAAAACAACTCTTAACTAATGACTTAACTAGAAGGATTTCACAAGGGCTTGGCGAAACCACTGAGCAGAAACCATAACTACTGAATATCAGGAAAGTTCTAAGTAGATAAATTCGAAATTTATGCTTAAATAATCTAGTGTTAGGTTGGGAAAGAAGAGATGTAGGGATAGAGTTCCAACATTGGGAGCCAGTACATTGTATAGTGAATCGACGAGTGTTAGTATGTGCGTAGGGAAGGTCATAAACAGTTAGGCCTACTTTTCTAATTGAATAAGAGTGGCGATCAGTGGTAAGGTTAAAGAAATCATAAAATACAAGTGGTAAAAGGCCATCGTTATCTCCTATTTGCAAGTGACTATCTTGATCGATTTTTAATATTCCAAATTCCTCGAAATAGGCTACAGAGCTGTCAGTGGTGTGGGCTCGATGACCTTCCAACACTCGGACATCACCACCTGACCCCCAGACTCCAAGTCCCTTCACTGGTTGAAAATCCCAGAGCGAATCCACCTCAACGTTCTCTCCTTAACCTGCAATTCCTTACAGTACTTCTAGCCCAGATCTCTTCGCGAAGTGTTCAGCACCCAGCCAACCCGCTCTACCCAATCATCCGCCTGTCTTAATGTCTCGATCGCCGGTAGCAAGTCATCTCATGTCCTGAAACCGAGTCACTTCCAACACAGCACCATGTCTTTGGAATGATGTGCCTCCTGAATTGCGATCTTTTTCAGTTAGTCCACCATTATTAGATTCATTAATAATCAAACACCATCACCTTTCTCGGGCTCATCTTTACATCAAAATTGGGTTTTTCATTCTAAAATGAAGTCACACATTTCCAAGAACTCTTATAATCGTCTCATCCGATCTTCGATCTTCCAATTCCCCACCAAGACGACACCCGCCTCAGTAGCTATTCTGCCCTCTGATCCTACGGTGACTCGACCCGGACTACCTTCGACTATCATTCTCGTTAGTGTACGAAAAGTAGTGAGATTAAGATCTGAGTTTGTTCGTGAAATTATTTTGAAATTATGTATAGCCCCATAATTTATCTCAAGATGATCTAGGCCTACTTCTCGGTCTACTCTTACGGACAACCTTTTTGTTCCACGCAGCGCTCGTTAATAAGCTGGTGCCCCTCGCTTGGCTTTCGAGTTGCGCTTTAGAAGTTTCGAGATAACGATTCCTCGGCGTATCACAAAAATAAACTTTTTTGTCCAACCCGTAATTATAGAATGCAGTGTAATCTACTGGAAATTTCCAGCACATAGATTCACGCCTATGAATTTATTCACCAGTGCACCGTCAGAGGATGTCTTAAAATACCGAATCGTTTGATCAGTCTCTTTCTGATGACAAAATCTATAATGCCTACAAGCTAAGCCAATAGAACCACATACATCAGCAAAATGTTCAACATTTTGTGGAAATTGGCAGCATACTACCTGTAGGCTCTATTAGTAGAGAAACTGAGAAAAGTTAGTTGAAATTCGATAGGCAATAGGCTACGCCTGGAATAAAATTCTCCAAAACAAGTAATTTAGTCTCTTAGCCAACAATAGGCTACAATAGCCACGAAACACACATAATATAGCCTATATATCGTTGCTAGGAAGAAACAATAAGATTAGCTCACAATTGTTTATGCAAACCTGGTTTGAGACAGATCGTGCTCACAATGAGGCACACGCAAATAAAGAAGTGTGGTGACATTCTGCCTCCGTTGAAAATTGTACGATGGCTTGTCTAAAGTTGATGCAAGCGCTTAAGTGGCAATATTCACCACCAGGCTGGCATGTTAATCTTTCCCTTGACTGATTGAATGTCAAAATAATCCATATGCTCGTGAATCGAATTCGATTATGTCACAATCATTTGAATGGCTCTTTTCTGCATTTATTATCGACATCCTGTTTTTAATTTTGTTGCTCTAATCATCAGCAATAAGAATCATTCAGTGATGTAACCGTCATATCAGGCTCGTATCGGTGGATTTGTTGCTACTTGTTGCCCGTAGTTAAATGATATTCAGAAGAAATTGTAATCAAAGTAATAATTCTGTCAGTTTGCGAAAAGTTTTGAGTGTAAGAACTGAGCGTTTCCGTGAAATTGTTTTAAAATCTGTGCATGCAGCCTCCTATCCCAGGATGATACGAGTTTATGCTTCTTGTTCTAAAATGACCCATTTCCTAGTTCTTCCACGCAAACGACTTGGTTTACCTAGACGCCGAAGTTTTGCTCTGCAGCATAAGTTTACCACGGTTTTCAACTTAGTCTACTCGTCTGAAGAAGGAAAACCTTGCGAAAGTGTCATTTAATAAGCACCTTTTCCTCTTCCTGTCTCTACTTCGTGACAGGTCAAAATTTATCTCATGCGATCGTGACGTTATAAGCTTGGTTCAGTCACGCTTGTAATGACATTTTCTAAGTTCTTATATAATTTTCTGAAATCATATCCTACACAAATCAACCAAGAACTTATAAACTACCGGTATCAAAATCGAGAAGCCATGTGTAGTAGTGAAGCTGTTTTGCTAGGTGTTCAAATAATAGGACCAAAACATTTTGAAATTTGACAGTTTAAAAAACGAAGGATAGCACTGGAGAGAAGCCATTCAGTTGTATAGAAATAGTAGGCTATTTGTACATAATATCAACAGTAAGTTGTAGCCTACTCATTTTAGCAGGATTGTGTCATATATTAAAGCAGTAAATAATTACCACAACCGTGTAGTAGTAAATAATATTACGCTATATTATTATAACAGTTCATGTAATGCAATGATGTAAACAGCAACTAAAAACGATTATAATTTTCACACATTTGTCTGGAGGGGATGTCATCTCTGTTTTAGTTAGGAAAAATAGTGTTTATACAAATATATACAGTAAGTTATATTCATTGCAGCACGATAGTACCATATATTATAGTAGTAAATAACGTAATTATAATCATATAATAGTAAACATTATCATGGTATATTATAACACTTCATGTAAAACAATGATGAAAACAGCAACTAACAATCAATATCATTTCGTCAAATGTTTATGGGGGGAATGTCAATCCTGGGGGGAACATCCCCCTCCCAAAGACGTCTAGATTAAACACTGGTGTTTTGGGTGTTTGAACACTCCCCCCCAATGAAATAATGTAGCCTAAAGATTAAATAATGCATTTACTGGAATATGATGTAAGAACTACAGTGTGTAATTAATTTCCCGCAGAAAATAGTCGAAAATCGCTTAAAATAGTGTCCATTGCACCGCCGTAAACATATTACGTGACAAAAAAGGTATGAAAAATCAGGCGATGACTATCAAAATCGTCAGAAAATTTCGCCTCAAAGACAGTCGGCCGCAGCGTGAACTCACCTCAAAATTCGCGGTCGAGAATGACACCCCCCGAAATAAAATCTTATCTACGGCCTTAGCTTAGGCTTAGGCTATTACTTCTACCGTCCTGTAAATCGTCACAAGTATACGCAATAGCAGCAACTATAGAACTTAATTCAATACGATCAACTGTGTATGGGCATCTTGGAGCAATGGAAATTGGCTAAAACAAGTGGCATTGCAATCATGCATTTTAGACAAAAACGAAAAACTGCATGAGAGAAAACAAATTGAACGGATACTAAAAGATCCTAAAGATACACAGCAATTCAAAACACGAGAAGCAAAAATCCAATCTCATGTTGTAAGTCATTATTGTCATTTTCACTTTAATCATAGAATAGCGACAAGAGTCACACTCGAACCCTTTGGATGTCTCTTCGTCTGTACATTCTGCATGATATCAACCTTTACACGTCCTGCATTCTTTCCATTTCGCTGAAGTTTTGGACAAGGGAGAAAATAGGTTCAATAAACACTGATAAATTTGTATATGGGCCCCGTATTTTTATTAGCAGAAGGTGGTGTCATGGTAGGCACCAATTCTTGGCCATTTGCTCAGCCTCATAGTATCAAAGGCGCTCATGGGCGTCTTGTAATCTCTAGACTTCTTATACATTCAAGACACCCATGGGCTTCTTGTAATTTTGCATTCCCTCTCTACTGACGCCATTTCATTTAACGAGGTCAATGTTTACTAGTTAGGTAAAACCATAAAAAAACTTTAAATGAACCCCAAATAAACGCTGAAATGCGCGCATCTGTACGGTACTGTATAAGGCAAAAGAGAAAATTAGGCAGATTCGTAAATGTGTACTTACAAAAAAGTGGTGAAAATCTATCAAATTAATTTATCGCGTCAATATCTCTAATACTGAAACATTACTGATACGGAAGGTTCACAAGATGTCGCTGCATGCAATGGGACAAATAAAATACGAATAAGTATATTCGAATCCGTTTTAAATGGGGTGGGCATCTTACTCGCACTGGGCGTCTTGTAGCATTCTCCCCTACGTGGATGGTGAGGGGATGAGCATAGGGTTCTGCGGGCTATTTTGCCGGGGACCGATAAAGTGGCGGCAGAGCACACGGTTTTCGTAACGATGTAATGTCAAAGAAATTGGTGTAGCAGAGATTAATTGGAAATCTGTTCAGAGGTTCCAATGGCGGAGAGAGGTAGGGATGGAGGGAGGGAGGTAGGGATGGAGAGAGCCGGTAGTGATATTCAAGTCTAGTGTTATATTAGACCTACACATCTTTTACGTTTAAAGAATATGTGAGTGATTCATGGTAACCAATGTATTGTTTGAAATCGATTCAGAGGTTCCAATGGCAACATCGATAGCTATAGGATCTAATGATTAGACACTAAATACTGAAAGTGTCGTTAAGTTGTTGTACAAGAACGCTTTAGGCCTAACCTTAGTAGTTTGTCTATGTTTTGCAAGGAATAAATTTTCACTTTTTATAATAGACACTCGACAGCAGTTTTGTTGGTATTTTCATATTTCATAACAAAGCTGTTAAACATTTAATACTGAAAGTTGCGTTAAGTTTTCGTACAAGAACGCTTAAACCTTAATAGTTTGTCCAGGTTTTGCGATGAATACACTCCAACTTTTCATACTAGTAGTTTCGTTAATTTCTTTTAAAAATACAGCGTTCATGAACCATTCTATAACTGCATTAGTTGTCGGTGGCGTCTACGACTGGACTATAATATTCACGGGACTTTTTACAGGGGCTGTTTTGACGGGGCTATTTCGACGGGGCTATTTTGTTGGAAACTGATTTTTTCTGGGCTGTTTTGCCCTTGGGCGATTATGACGGGGCTATTATGTCATAGGGCGATTATGACGGGGCTGTTTCGACCAGGCTATTTTGACGGGTCACCGTCGCGCCAGAATTAGAACTGAGTAGGCCTAATTTCGTCTCTCAGCCAACAGCACAAATATAAAGAAATAACAAAATTGTTTTCAAGAGACGAATCAAATATTCTAAAATGTTACAAAGAAGAGACAAATAGGATATTCTAAAAGATGCTACAAACCTGGTTTGAGAAATATCACGCCCAGAACGAGGCACATACAAATGACGAAGTATGATGACATGGTTCGACAATGTGCATTCGCTGCAGTAAACCGAACGATGTTTTATGAAGCAGATGCAAGCTCTTTAAATAGCCAAATCACCGCATAAAGTCACAGATAGGCCTATTGTAGGCCTATGCAGCTATATTCTGCTTCATTAGGCCTAATCATTTGCTTTATTGGTTTGCTTCTATTTATTGCTTACCAAAACTTAATAGAATTCAGATGCGTGGTAAGATATTATGGAAAAGACGTCGCAGCTAGTCTTCTTCATCAATATCTTTGATACGGTAATTAATTTATGCGTCATACCCCGTCGACTCTCTGACACCACAATCCTCTTGCACTGAAAACTCATTAATTAAACTCTTCATGTTCGTATAGAATTGTCTTAGGTAGCCTATTTGACGTAGAAGTCGAATTTGAAGTTATGAGCAGCCATTAATAGAATCGACGTTGGTTCAAACGAAGCTTTATCTTGCAAAGTCAATCATTATTATTCAATATCTTGCAAATATTAAGGAGCTAAGGGCTGCAAATTGCATCACGTTTCACAAAGAAACAAATGGGTAGCCTATACGATGTTATGCATCTCCAATATTATTTTGACAATAAGTTATAATTATAAAAACAGGGTCAGCATCAACTATGACAATAATTTCACTTTCCAATACAATTATTTTATATCGATTTTGTTCTTAAATTAGGCCTAAACTTTAAGTTTTAGTCTACACATCTGATATTGGTCCATTCCTTAGGCGCAATCCGATATTTCCATTTATTTCATGAACCAATGGTTCCTGCAGACGCAGTCAGAGAGGCATAGCATTACCTCCCAACGTAGAAAGAAATTGCCTAAGTTTTGATAGGCCTACCAAATAATAGGCTACGAGGATGTAACGGAAAAAAATAGTCCTATAAATATGATTTAGCATGCAGATGGTAAGTTATGTCAACAAACATCAGGCTTAGCCTAACTATTATGTCGACATAACATTGTTTTGCGAAATGACGCTCACAAAGTTTGAAAGGAAGCAAGACACTGTATGTCGTCATACCGGGATATTGCAGTAAAGATATGGACGAAATCTGCCGGGGGAACAATAACATAACTATTATGTCGACATAACATTGTTTTGCGAAATGACGCTCACAAATATGCGGATCTGTGCAAAATTCACAGGGTAGATAGATTACTGTCTTCCGGACACGCTGGCATACTGTTTCGCAAGACACCGGTATGTCGACATATGCCTTGTTATTGCTCCAAGACCTTCAATTATTTGCGTTGGTGTAGAATGGCATTAGAATCGCGACATATCCTGTCCGTCTTATTATACATGTATCTAGAGCGCAAATGATAGCTTATCACTGCCATCCTTGTTTGAAACTGCGGTTACCGACTGATTCCTCGTCCAACTTTAGGACTGGGCCATAAAAGTCATTCTTTTTCGATTAGGATACGTAGATTGTTTGATTACATCCCAGTTATGAGTCATTTGCGATTATTTTATTTCCGTTGTTATTTGATATCGATCTTATTCACAAATTAGGCCTAAACTTTAAGTTTTAGGCTACACATCTGCCATTGGTCAATTTCTTAGGCGCAATATGATATTGTGGAGGTAATCGGACCCGACGTTGACAGACAGCGACGACTGTGGAGGCAGGCAGGCAGGCAGACCGGGCTAGGCCGATTTAAACACGGCCGCGACTCAGCGCTACGGAAGCGTATGGCGGCCGTAGTTCAGACCAGACCAGACCATCGCAGTACAGGCCAACTGTTGATTGACGGCAGACCAGACCATACCATACCAGACCAGACCATCGCTGACAGGCAATAATAGCTGGATTGACAGCTGACAAGTGATTGCCGCTAGACAGACCAGACCATACCAGACCAGACCAGACCAGACCACCACAGGCGGACTTTGACGGCCTACAGTGACTGGGTGGTAATGACAGATTCGATGGGCGTAGGCTATCTTCAGACAGGGAAGAAAACGTATATAAGAAGGTCCGAAATGGCCATTGAAAGGTTGTTCGGCGACGAGGGACATCCGAAGAAGTTCGGCGACTACAGGCAGGAGTCGGAAGGCTGGCGTTCCGTGGATAGATGTTCGGCAGCAAGGAACATCCGTTACGGTAGATGTTCGACAGCGAGGTTCGGCATCGGAAGGACATCCGTGGAGGCTCGGCGACTACAGGCAGGAGTCGGAAGGCTGACGTTCCGTGGGGCAGAGGTTCGACTGCTACGAGAGAACTGAAAGACAGACTGTGACTCGGGTTAATTGAAACATTGTGTAGATAAGGATCTTATAGCCTACGTAGAATTTAATAAGGATAACGTTGAATGAGCTATTAATTAGTTATTAAAGTAGAAAGAAAACGAACAGTGACTTGTCGTTCCATTCTGTCTTCTCATCATTCATAAGTCTTCTAGCCGATTGGCTGAAGCCGTACTTACGCTAAGGCAAAGATCAAGACACTTTAGAGAAACAAGACCGGCCCAGTTTCCCGACAATATTTGTATTTATTTCATGAACCAATGGTTCCTTCAGACGCAGTCAGAAAGGCATAGCATTACCTCCCAACGTAGAAAGAAATCGCCTGAGTTTGATACCAGGCCTACCAAATAATAGACTTGTTCACGTCCATCCCTCCACTCCCTGGCACAGAAGAAATTCTGGCAGGGCAAAAGTTCAATCAAGGAAAAATTCTACCAGGACAAATATTTTGATAGGGCAAAATTCAAGCAGGAAAAGTTCTGACTTGAAAAGAAATTCGTTTTGTTGCAGGGCAAAAGTTCTGGCAAGGCAAAATTGTGCCAGGGCATAATTTCTGACAGGGCAAAATTCTGGCAGGTAAAAGTTCTGGCAGGGAAAAATTCTGTGTCTGCTTATCCACACTGACGATTAGGCTACAACTAGCAGCATAGGCCTACCTGTCGCTTTATTGTTTTTCAAACGAAGCGTAAGCATTTGAGTAGACAATAGACCTATAGGCCCTATACCTGACTCAGTTACGTTAGGACTATTTGCTGAACTTTTTGCTTTCGAAATGCTACATGAAAGAAGATTTGCAATGCTTCGATAAGTCACTGAAATTAGTCTATTGGATTTTAAAGATTTGCTGTCGAAATGTCAAAAGGTTTGGTTTTTATGGCTTCGCCAATCTGATCATCTGACTATGCCCCAGTGATTTTCAACCTGGGTCAGCCAAGGGTTCCGCGGCAGTTTGATGGAAATTTTATGGCGCCGACTAAAATCACAAAGGTATTAGGCTTAGCAATGAATAGATTCTCTCTCGGCTTTCAATCATTCTTGCTTAAAATAACATCATTTCTGAATGCACTGTTGTTGTATATAATTATGCTAATGTTGTTTTGTATAATTATGTCGTTATAGCTCATTATTATAAGCCCACTTATTATTCGGAGGGCACATGCATTGTATGGAAATCTCCTTTAAGCATAGATTGCTTATACTGTACGGTGCGTTTCCATCAATCCAGTCGGACAGTCACAAACAAAGCATTTTAATAATTATTGGCTTTAAACTATTTCGAACAAACAGAATCTACTGAACACACAACTCTTTTTATTTATTCTTCTTTCAATCTTTCATTTTGAAAGCCAGTGGTTAAATTTCTTTTCCAGTCAGTGGTAGGGCGTAGCCTAAGTAAAGTAGGCCTAAAGTAAAGTCAATCCAGTTTCATGTGGAACGCAGGGAGGCGCTCATCTTCTTTTCAGTGGCCTTGAGCCAGCAATGGACGAATCTCAAGGTCCTGGATACGAGGCCAGTGTATCGCATGGCTTGGCGTTTACTACCCAGCTTATACTGGTACCAAATTATACTGCTTGGTGACAGAGGCACGTGTGCGCAAACAACTTGCCTTATAAAAGGTCGCTACGGTACCCAGAGTCGAACCCGCAGCCGCATGCTCCGTGAGCAAGCGCGTTACCAATAGGTCTCCGATTCGCACTAGTAGGGCCCAGTGGATAATAATTCGATTTTTTGCAAATGAAAGATTGAGCCTTAAGCCTTTAGAATCTTTAAGCGAAAGATCTATAATATTATAATTACCCTCGCTATTTGTTTTTTGGAAAATCACATGAGATGTGCGAAAAAATCATGCAAATGTGTGATCGCTGTGACAGTAGCACTTTTTCAGGTGCATCGACGTAACCAGTAAACGAAGCTAAAATTCTCTAAATAAGCTGAAGCCCATCGACCCCATTTCTTCGTGTCACTCACAACGCACATGGCGGTTGAGCCCCAAGTGATTTGTTATGCTGAAGACAAATGTGTTATGTGTCTGCCTATAGGCCTACGTGACGTGTTTTATATCTACGATGTGTCCAGGATTTAATCCAGGCACAAACAAATTTCCCAGAAAACTTGAGGAAAGAATCCGAAAGATATAGCCTACTTTGACACAACTTGTCCATAGCACTGATCCAGAATAGACCGTATTTTAATTTTTCAATATTCCATCCATAACGGATAGTTGGCGAAATTGAGCAGAAATGCAGCTGTTCTGTGATAGTGTTTTGTGCACAGGGCCTATACTTTTAGAGTTTTAAAACATGTATATGTAATGTGATAGACTGCACCAGAAGTGCAAGTAACGCACATTCAATCAAAATACTACATTGTTTTACAAGATACAACTGTAGGCCTATGCCAAGCTGTGCATGTCTTGAAATACAGGACGGGTAAAACACAAGTCGCGGCCCCAGGATTTCAGTTGGGGGGCTGGATTTGTGGAAAAAAATTGTTCCGTTTTCAGTCGCAAAAATTTCTGACGACCTTTTTCAGTCATCGGACAAAATCGGAAGAAAATTTTCCATTTCAATCGCCAAATGTTTTTAGTCATTTGATCAAAATCTTCGAAACTGGTCCTGGTTAATCGTGCAAATATTTTATTTTTACGTGGGAAAAAATGAATGGCCTTTTTAGGAGGGCTTAGTCCCCCCCCATGCCCACCTAGCGCCGCTACTGTCAGCGAGCAAATGCGTGCTTCGAAAAAGGTTCCGCCACTAGAAAAAGGTTGAAAATCCCTGCTATACCCTAATAGTGTAGGGCGGGTCATTTACTTGCCACTGAAGTTTGAGAAATAAACCCAGATTTTGCTATGAAAAAACACAGAAAATCCTAGACTATTTATCAGGAACTTTAGACTTATTTATTGAAGTTAAGTTGAATTTCGCTTGTTCGGATGAGGGTCAACAGAATGTACATAAAATAAGTCGAATCAAATGTAGCTGCAACTTTTAACTTTCGAAAAAAATAAAATTGATTGTGAAAGTTTGACATAGCCTAGTCACCCTAGTGCATCCATTCCATATCGACAATAAGCTGAAGCGATAATTATAAGTCGTGTGCGCATGCGCAGCGTGTCGGTCGAGCCTACAGGAATTGTAAACGCACAAAGCTGACCGAAGCTGCCGGTGTCACGAAAAGAGTATCCCTCGTATTAATCGTATCCCCCCAAATGAAGGAAAGTCCAAAAGTCACTTCCGCGTGTAATATTTTTTGCGAATTAATTTTCATCTGCTTTGTTTTGAACAATGACACTAGCTGCCTAGCAGGTATGTTTGTTCCTACTATATAATTTGTTTTGCTTTGGTTTTAGAGCACTTAGAACATTTAAAACACTTAAGAACAGTCAGAGTCAGCAAATAAATTGGAGTTGCCTTTCTGTGAACATTTCTTACAAGACCGTAGCTAAGGGGGTGTTTTGAGTGTTTGAACACCCTCCGAAATGGAAAATGTGAAAATAATAGCATGCATTTACGAGCACATGATGTAAAAACCGTTAAATAAAACCACGAAAACACCCTCCGAAGTGGAAAAATGGAGAAAAAAATTAATTAATTGGTGACATTTTGTGAAGATTTCGACTGGATGACTAAAAAAGTTCATCAGTTTTTAGGAATGGAAATTGGTGTCATTTTTGGAAAATTTCGGCTGGATGACTAAAAAAAGGTCATCCGTTGTTAGGAAGGGAAATTGGTGAAACACCCCCGAAATCAAATCCAGGCTACGGCCTTGATTGCCTAGGACACTTAAAACAATTAGAGTCACATTAAATTTTGATTAGAGCTAAAAATTTCAATTATACGGATTTTTCAAAAAAGGGGATAGAATGGTTTATCCTCCCGAATAGTCTAGATCGGTTAATTCCATCCGGGGGATAGATTAATTCATTCCCTCGGATAGCTTTCAGGGGGATACTCTATTTCGTGACACCGGACAAATTCGCCAGTCCGAGATGTACGGCTTAACAAGGAGAGGGAGTGACCTGATCTTTATTGATTTGTCAAAACGGCTTATTTTTGCGCCGAGGAAAGCTATTCTTCTGCGTCACCAGGTTATAATTAATTAACAACGTAAGATCTTGATTGTGGAGTTTAAAATTAAAATGAGTGGAACGAAAATTATGCAGCACGGCTAGCTTACATTATAATGCTTACATAGTCATTGAGTTTCACTATAATCTATAAATGTATAGCCTATTGCTCAGTGCATAGAATATTCATGCGCTGTAAATACAAAGATCTGCAAAATCTGGATTTATTTAAGTTACTTGATCATTAATGGTCAAGTAACTTAAATAAATCCAGATTTTGCTCTTAAAACCCATATGGGTGAATATTTGAAAACCGGTAATTTTAAGTTTCATCAAGCTAAATAAAAATCGGGTTAACATATTTTGAAAAGCGAAACACCATTAAATAGGTATTAATTGAGCAGATCTATTTCTTCAAAAACCAAATTTTGATATTTATATATTATATTGATTTATTGAAAGAAAAGCCAAAAATGTCACGACCGCAACCTGTATCCAAGGTAGGTTCATCATTTTTAATTACAAGTAGTAGATCATGCATTTGAATAATTTTACAAACTTTTGTGACCATTTAATAGAGATTATAATTTGTCATCATAGTGGGTACAGAATTAATCTTCAGGGATAGGTTTTCAGTGTTAAATATTTTTTCAAAAGTCTGTAACATACTTTCAATTTTCTATGTCAACACCGCAACCGCAGCTGGTGCACACCTATTAGTACTGCCTCGCGTATGTTGATTACGCCTGCGCACTGCTACATTGAATCTCCTGCGTCTTCACTAGCCGATCCCGTATTGTAAATGTAATTTACGATAATTTAAAACAGTTTATTAGGAATAAATGTCGGATAACCGTCACGCGTATGTTTATTGAAGGTCACCACCGCAACCAACAATGCAGGCATACCACACATATTAAAAAAAATTATTTGTCATGTATCAAATCGCACAAGGCCGTAGCCAGGATTTTATTTCGGGGGGTGTTTCACCAATTTCCTTTCCCAAAAACTACATTTTTCCATTTCGAGGGGTGTTTTCATGGTTTTATTTTATGGTTTTTACGTCATATGTTCGTAAATACATTTTATTATTTCTCACATTTTCAATTTCGGGGGGTGTTCAAACACCCAAAACACCCCCCTAGCTACGGCCTTGATTAATCGCAAACAAGTACAGATGAGACCTGACCTATCATTGTGTACGCGCGTCAAGCGGGGTTGGCCTAAATTTAAACTTTAAACAATTTGTCACCACCGCAACCGTCACCACCGCAACCAAAGCAGGCAGTCGCGGTGGTGACTTCGTGGTCGCGGCTTTGACACTTATTCAGTTGCTAGGGTTTCAGTGACTCTTAACATGAGTAACTATTGTGTTTTCACATTGTTCTAGTAGTAGAGTCTGGCTACCAGTTAACTCTAAGTCAAATTTTATCCAATTCAGTAACCATACCCTGCTATTTTGTTAAAATTTGGTTTGTAATATATTATTTAAAGCAGTTATGCTGTGTTCAGTTTTTATTTACCTGTTGTTTCAGTTCTTATGATGTGAAATAACTGGCTTATAGGCCTACACTGCATTTCAGCAGCATGAAACAAAGTAGGCCTAGTCTTTAGTGCTGGGGTCCGATGTTCTTTATCTAAATTATTTTATGTCTTGCAGTTTGCCGACATTAGCCGACAAGCCGACTGTTGCTTTCTTCTGTTACCTAAACATTTTTGTTCAGAATAAATATTTTAAGCTATTGTTAATAACGGCTGGCTTACTTATGTATTTATGCAATAGCTTTGATGTGCATTATTATTACATGATCATTATTTCTATGACAGTTTAGAATTGATTCCAGTCGGTTGCGGTGTTGACATTTTGGTCCTAAACTTATGTTGTTCCTATAATTTTTATGATAATCTGATGATATTCATTTTCATTTCACATTATATTACTTTTTCCCATGTCATGCAGTTTTTATTGGACTATTAAATTGCAAATAAATGTTTGTTATTCAGCTTGTTTACTAACATTTTTAATTGGTTGCGGTGTTGACATTATGCGGTTGCGGTGTTGACATGGTGTGCTACACCTACCATTTTCAAAACGATGCTCATGGGGGTTCTAGGGCATATCCGTTATGAATCATGTTTTTAATATCTTAGAACTATATTTGCACTTCGATTTATGTAAGTTTTGACAATAAAAATCACAACTTTTTTGTCTTGTATGGAGCACCTAAAATTACCGGTTTTCAAATATTCACCCATATACCCAGACGAAGGCAAAAAACAGGTCTAGTAGGGGAACAACTGTGGCATCACTGGTTACTTATGGCGAGAACGGTAGCGCCAAATTATAGGTTTATGTAAGTCCGTGCTGCCGAGCACGAGACTTGCCCTCTGCCCTGGTTGCTTGCATGACGGCCCTGGCTATGCCCTGGCTACAAAATGTGTCTGGCGTTTATTTCTGAATTTATGTTCTGTGTATCGATTTCCTTTGATTTTTTTTAATGACGTTCAGACTCGTGCAGAGCATATGCAAGAAAACAATACATCAAAGATTAAATAGGGTCTACCTACGTGATTATAAAGATCTTAAATAGATGATTAAATCTTCGAAATAAGGATAGAAATATATTGTTGTGAGTTGAGTAATCATGCATGCTATACATGGAATATGCCATCTACGGCGACTGTGCCATAGAACGATTAAATATAATTGAGCTGGGTTATTCGCGTATAGTCTGCAGCAGCAGAAGTTGCAGAACGCATAGATGATAGATCGACGCAATACAAGATGACTCACGGACGAAGTGAACCGTTTATAACATTGCTGCTCTTCAATAATTCAATACGGAAAATAGTGTCATCTTGTGCAGACGGCTGATTCTTTTCAGTAGGCCTATTAAGTTCTGCTAAATCTACTGACCACTGAAATGCATCCCGTGAGGACTTGCACATGGAATTCTATGTCCCCTAAGCAACCGGGTTCAATCCATTTTCTCCCCTTCCTTGGTCGACCTTCCCCCCGGCAATATGTAATCTAGTCCCCTAACTAATTAAGGTTTCGGGGGGAGGGGAGGGGGAAAACAAGCGTCCAATTCATGAATTTCATCGCCCGAGTAGTATATTGTATATACTATATAGCCTATAATGTGGTTCCTTTGTTTAAAATTTACATGCTTTCTGACGGCTAACACCAGCTCTGACTTCCACCGTCCACGCGCATTCATAAATGCTTTACTGTAGTTGCCCTACATTCCTTGGTTAGATGCTTAATAATCTCCATGTGAACTGTAGGCTACATTCCTTCTGAACTTCTTTTCTACAAACGCCATAAAAATCTATTTGATTGTTATTTTCTTGTGGCATATCATTAGTCCTTATAGTTATGCCTAATCTGTGTGGAGATGGCTGTACACAAATTTCCATTGACAATTACATTTCTTATTGTAATAATTAGTATAACATGCTTCACATTATCGGATGGTAACAAGGAAGGCCCTAAGGGATGAATATCCCGCTAACAGGGACACCTAATTACATATGCAATTTTAACAGATGGCTAGACGGTTGACATAATGAATTGAACAATAGGCTAAAAGAACAGCATGAGATGGCAATTAATGTAGTAAACTTAACTAAAGAACGCAAAACAAACACAACAAATAATAATAAAATAAAATCAGTGCCTACAAGGTTAAATATCTTTGCAGTCATTAACCAAGTAGTTGCGCAGTAATGTTTTTGCTCTTTGTAAACTGGAAGCTTGTTGAACATGACTAGGAAACGAGTTCCATATACCTGGTCCAGTATATTTAATATGGAATCTTCTTGAGTTTAAACGAGCGGATATGGCTCGATAATGAGAGGAGTTCCTGGTGGAATAGCAGTGAATTTCAGATCCTTTTTGGAAATACCCTGCAAAGTTAAGGGGAAGAAGATCATGGGTGAACCGATACATAAAGACTCCTATCTGGAAAGTCATTATTTGGTGAAACTTTAATAAATTAAATGATTGAAATAAAGGACTTGAGTGAATAAAAGGCTTAACTCCAGCTATGATACGTATTGCACGTTTTTGGAGAAGTACTAATTTATTGACCCTGGATTTATATGTAGATGCCCAAACTAAATTACAGTATGAGAGATAAGGATATAGGCTATTAATGAGTAGTACAATTTAACACGGATAGTGGGGGGGAGTATATGGGAAGTTCGACGAAGGATACCAACACTTTTTGCAACCTTGGCAGAGATATATTTAATATGATCATTCCATGTGAGGTGTTGATCTATGTACACACCAAGAAATTTAGTGGAGCTAACCTGCGTTATGGAGGTATCATTGATAGACAGTTGCAATTCATTCTGGGGCACATCTTTTTATTAGTTCGAAAGAGCATAAAGTTAGTTTTATCAATGTTTAAGGAGAGTCTATTAGCAGAGAACCATTCGGCTATGAAGATAAGTTCATTGTTTACTGTTTGCATTAGACTCTGGTAGGATTTATGAGAGTAGAAGACATTTGTATCATCAGCAAACAAGATGAATGAAAGAGTAGGAGATATATTAGGCAAGTCATTAATGTATAGAAGAAAAAGCAAGGGTCCGAGATTAGAACCTTGGGGCACACCATATCTAACAACTCTAAAGTCTGAGAGAGCTCCATTGCAGGAAACACACTGGAGACGTCTTTCGAGATAACTGGTAAACCAAGCTAATTGGATGCCTCTGATGCCATAATTAGCTAATTTTTTTAATAGGATCTCATGATTCACAGTATCGAAGGCCTTTGCTAAATCGAAGAAGATACCAATAGAATATTCATTGTTTTCAAAGGCCTTAGAAATTTTATCATACATATCAATTAAAGGCATAAAAGTAGATCGACCAGATTGAAAGCCATAATTCAATATGGAAAATAGTTGGCCTTATAAATCCATTATGCACAGTATTGCAAATATTTACGATACAATGTAGACTACTTTATCATGCTCCAAAAGAAATTAAATGCTCGAGGAGAAGGATTAGTCCAACGCAAAGCGAAACTGGTAAGTATTTATCATTGAAAAAAAACAAGGGAAATCAATAAATCACTAAAATGGTTCATTCAATAACAAGATAGGTAAGAAGCAGGATGCTGAATGAAATCATCAATAATGCTTTGCTTCGGATTTAATAGCCTTCATTGCAATTGTCTGTAGCACAGTACTCGAGGCAGGAGGAGAAATTTATTTCGTCGTCAGTTGTGCATCCAGGTTTGTTTCTAGTGATGTAGGCTTCCGAGGCGCAAAACCTGTCGTAGCTTACGATATCCGATACACCTACTTCGTAGTCTGCACAAAAACAAAAGATAGTAAAGCTCAAAAGATCGATGTTCAGCATCAAATTTCAAACGTTTGTCAGCTTAAAAATTTTCACCACCTAGACACCTATTTTAGATCAAGTAAAACGAAAATAGCTTCATCGCTAGGGGTGAGGTTTCGTCACTGTAGGCCTAAATAAAATTGCATCACTAATAAACTAATGGCCACACCTAGAGTTACCACAGACGTCTCCGCCCGCCCTATAATAAAACTCGAGGTCTGAATGGGTACCACGCTCTCTTACACGTGGCAGTACATCGTAAATGAGACCGGAGGAAACCCCTTCGTTTTATGACACGCGTCAGCCCTGTTAAAAAGCATCGGCAAGAATCTCGCATTACCAGAGATACCATCGATTGCCAGCACGACGCCTAAAGTCCCTGTATGTCCCAGACGATCAACTGGAGTACGAGTCAACTCGTAAGTCGCGGTCAAAGTGTTAAGGTATCGTAGTAAGTTGTCTCAGATATGATGCTCATGTGCCTGCGATTACCGCTACTCTTCTGACAACGTTCCCCAAATACGAGAGCATCAATGATTGGTTTCATCTTCTGAGATGCAACCAATCGGAATACAGCTTGCAAATATTCACGGTAGGCCTATGGCGTATTCTTCTAAGAAATTAAATCTTCATTAATGTAAGAAGCTGTTGGAATCAGATGTGCAGGTATCTCCAAACAGTGCTATTATACACGTTGCAGTCAAATGCAGATTTGAATATGTCTTGTGGTAGAAAGGTGTAGGCCTAGGCCTAGAATTATAGAATGCCAACTACGATGCACTTCTACTTCAGCATGGTATCGCATTGAAGGCCCACTAACCCCATCTGAATAGCTGCTGTTATGGATTCAATGTCCACAGCAACTGGAGTAGAAAAACAGTTTGAAACTTGGTTCACATCGCATAACAACAGCAAAATCTTTTTTTAAACAGATTGCTGTCACGGGCCATAATTATCGGGTCCACGGGCTGCATGCTGAGACCACTGATTGAAACTATTATGCTTTTATTGTGTTACTAACGGATGGATTAATAAAACATCACGCAGCGGGTAATGGCGGGAGGCATACACCTGGGGAACTGAAAAATGACACTCTTATGCAGACTTCTGGAGTGGCGCGTCACAATCATGCTTCTAACAGTAAGTGGGCCTAATACAAAACAGGCTATGCTATGAAACACAGTTTTCATACAACTTTGATAAGACAAAAACCCAACGAAAATTGTGATTATTCAGACATATCTGCAGAATGAAAGATGACAGCAAGACCAAGACTCTGATGTTTGGAACAACGGAAGGTGACAACAAAAGAGGAGAGCCTCATCGAGAGTGGACAGATGACACTGTAGATTGGTGCGGAGAAGACCTACAGAAGCTGGGACATACGACCAAAGATAGACTTGAGTGAAGACGGCATCGAACACCTACGGGCATTGAGCCCATGGTTGATGATGATGATGATGATGATGATGAGTTTTCAAACTTGTAGCCCTAGTTTAGAAAATCTAGACCGAAAGCATAATGTAGGTTAGATCTTCGTCATTTCTCATCACGGCGTAGCCTAAATGCTCGTCACCGAAATAAGATTAGTCATGGGGAACGCGGTACTGTACTGGTGGGTTGGGTGCCTTGAAGTCCAGGTTCGAATTCCCCTCAAGCCGCCGCCTAGGGACCTTGAGCAAGTCCTCCGCTTGAAATTGCTATTGCGCTTCGGCGTGAAACTCCGTTGGAGTGTCCTCTGAGTAGTGAACTTGAAAGGGCACTAAAGTAAATGCGGAAAATAAATAAATAGATAAAAAGAAGTCACATTTTGTCTTATACAGTGAACGACTGAACGTGGTTATAATCAGGCATACATTTTGTCAGCCTTTTCTTTATTTTGGCGCATTGCGATTTCTCGCCAGGACACAGGTGCTGCTGATTGTCTTCCTTGTTCTGACAGTTTGTTCCGTTAACAACTGATGTGCATTCAGCACACATGAGAGATTCACCTGAAAGGCAGAAAATAAGAAACTTTAAATTGGCTTTCAATTGGAGAATAATAAATGTTTGTTTCGCTAAATAGACTTTTCTTATAACCACATATTTTCGATTCAAATCTCAAAGGCCTAGTTTGGGTTTGGAAGACCGCAGATAATTTTTTTTGCAAGAGGCACGGATAAATTTATAGCCAGTGCTTAAAAATACGGAGTCAAAAATTAAAATCATGGGTATTTGTAATTGACATTTTCAAATCTTAAATTATCAGTGTCACTTTGTGTATCATTGATTTCATTAGTGCATTAGTGTGAAGATTGAAGAAATATTTAAAAAACCAAAAGTAGGCCTAGCAGTTAAACAAAATTTAATAGATTCGAATATCCATGGGCACTGCCACCTCTTGCCCATAATAATTATTATGTGTGGAACCCCTTAGTTTTGGTTATTTTTTCAGATGAGCAGAACAAAAGGAATTTCAGTTTTTCGGCTATTGGCGTAGGCTTAATGTGGTTCCAACGCGAGCTTATGTTGTGATCAAACGTACAAACATTTGGATCTTGTTTTTCAAACTGTTTTAAATCAAAGACCAATTCAAATACTCTTTCCATAGCGTATTGCAAAATCAACAATCAACAAGTTGGTCGGACTGTCATTAGACTCTATAGAGTGTAGCGAAAACTGCAGAAGAACACCTTAGATTCCCGAAGACGTGCTTTGTAGCAAAGCTCGAGGGTACGTACCGTACGTATTCTATTTTTTGAAAGGTACGTACGTATTTTAACGTAGGCCTACCCTATTTTAGGGTACGTAAACAATAATAAAATACGCTAGCCTCGTCATTGCTCATTATAAGAATGTTCAATTTAATTTAAGCAAACACTCACAACCCAGTAGCCTATACGGCGTAGTAAATTGCTGCAATGCTATATTGTAGATCTATGTTTATCCAGCATACATTGCACTTAATGCACTAATGTCAGTCAGTCGTCTCAGTTCTGCTGCAGCACTTCAACGATGTGTTCTTATGCGATTGCCTGATCCAACACAGAACTGCTTGTCGAAAAAATTGCGTTCAATCAAATAATAATTGTTGTTCGCATTTTTCAAAACTTTAACACGTGCGTTTATTCCTTCTCGCGTTCTCTGGGCATTGCTGACTCGCTGACTGATGCGTAGGCTATAAGCTTACAGATATAAGCTTACTGCAACTGTCGAGTTACACCAATTTGCAAACCAGCCACGTGTACTTAGCTCTCATCAGAAATACAGTACAGTTTGCATTAAATTAATATTATTATAACCAAGGAATTTATCGAATTAAATTTACTGCTACGCTACCGGAAGTACCGGTTTCAATGACGCATAGGCCTACAGTTGACGTCAGATTATACGTTGGCTATGGGTCGCCGAGTAAACCATGAATAAAATTTTCGTGTATGGTACGTATCATACGCGTATTCTATTTTTTGAAAGGTAGGCCTACGTACGTATTTTAACGTATTCTATTTTAGGGTACGCGTACCCTCGAGCTTTGCTTTGTAGGCTATTAGGCTTTAGCGCCCCTGTTTTGCAAGCCGTCTCGTCTCCTCTGCTAGTAGTTAAGATTTGTGATTTGTGATCCTGTGAATTGTTTCAATTGCATAACTAAAGGTCTACACTGTAAACGGATGCGGTCTGTCAACCGAATTGTTCAGTAAAGGAAATTACTTTTACTAAAGCCACGTCACGAAGACCAGCGTAATGGCCATGTGACATCACCAAATCCTAGAAGAAATGGAAATATATTATCTCCTATTCTACAAAGCACAGATTTCCTTGCAACGCGAAGATTGACGGTTGAAGCCTCATCGAAGGAACCAACGGCTGTCGTGCCAGACTTAGAACTGAGTAATTTCGTCTCTCAGCCAACAGCACAAATAAAACGAAATAACAAAATCGTTGTCAAAATAATGTCAAGAGACGAGACAAATATTCTAAAATGTTACAAGGAAGAGACAATTTGGTTATTCTAAAGATGTTACAAACCTGGTTTGAGAAATATCACACCCAGAACGAAGCACACACAAATGACGAAGTATGATGACATTGTTCAACAATGTGCATTCGCTGCAGTAAACCGGACGATGTTTTATTAAGCAGATGCAAGCTCTTCGAGCAGCCGTATGTCCGCATAAAGTCACAGATATTTTATGCATTCAAATGGGGCCTACTGCCTCATTAATCATTGGCTTTTTTGTTTCTCTTACGTTTTCTCTTACGTTTTTAAACTAAAACTTAATAGAATTCAGAAGATATATGGAAGAAAAGACGTCGCAGCTAGTCGTCTTCTTCAATATCTTCGATAATTTATGCGTCATACCCGGTCGATTCTCTGACACCGCAATTCTTTTGCACTGACAACTCATTAATTAGACTCTTGATGCTCATATAGAATTCTCTTAGTTTTTTCACGTAGCATTTGAAGTTATATAGGCCTATGAGCAGTCATTTATAGAATTGACGTTGGTTCAAACGAAGAACATTAGCTTCATCTTGCGAAGTCAGTCATTTTTATTCAATAGTTATTTTGAGAATATTAAGCATCTAAGGCTCTAACGTCTCCACTTTAACTGAGATGCAAGTCGATGGAATCAATGTTACGACTGACAATAATAATTATTTGATCTAATACCAGTTGTAAGTCACTTTACAATATACAATGTTGTCAGGTCCCAATTAAACAATGCGAACCTTTGTGTGTGGCGATGTGTTTCACATTTAGGCATATTAATCTGACTAAAATATTAATTCTATGCATCTGTTTCGTCATCCTAAATTCTACTGGAAAATTGTTAGTCCTGTGATTGTATACGTAGCTATAATTATTCTTAATTGGTTCAGACGAGACTCGACCCCGTAGCCTATACTCTCCATGTAACAAGCCGAGCACTCTAACCAGTCGTTATTCGTTCGTTCATATCCCTATAAATAAACATAATCGAGTGATTGGTGGCCGGTTAGTCATGTTGGCTGATGATAGTCGCTACTTTTCTCATAATGCTAGATTCATCGAGAAAACAACATTTTCTCATGGATCTAGTAGCCTATGCTTGGAGAATTAGGCCTACTGTTAGTGTTAGCTGAGTCGGATTTATTTCTTGTCTTTGCCACGGATATAGCCGAATAGTCGATACTGCGTTTTGAACGATTTTGGATTCAAATATTATTTTCGTCACCTCTCTGTGACTGGAATGGTCCACCTACAACTCGAGGGGGGGTACAGGATTTAGCTGAAAGTAAAGCCTCTTTAAACTCAACGCC
Source organism: Lumbricus terrestris (assembly GCA_949752735.1). Lineage (NCBI taxonomy): Eukaryota > Metazoa > Annelida > Clitellata > Crassiclitellata > Lumbricidae > Lumbricus > Lumbricus terrestris. The sequence goes on along the minus strand of OX457043.1, from coordinate 15,956,830 downwards.
TGTACAGTGTCAAGGATTACGCCTATCTCGGGAGAGGGCTGCTCAAGAGACATCCGCAAGACATTTCATCACCCGACACTATTTTGCTTTCTCTATCGTATGGTTAGGCCTATATTCTGATTATTATTGTATTTAAATGTAGGCCTATACTCCCACAAGCGTACCGGTACGTATAATATTGGTTTGCAACTCAGAATGGGGCTTGCAACTGAGAATTAAAGTCAATACTTACCAGGTACTTAAAAGCGTTTCGCTTGAAACGCGAAGATTTAGAGCAAGACACAAATTACGGTTTAGAACCTGACGGAACATTATAATAATAATAATAATAATAATAATAATAATAATAATAATAATAATAATAATAATAATAATAATAATAATAGCAGTAAACAGCTTCATTTATTTAACAGTTAGAAAGTTAATGCGGACTTAGTTAAGTTCAGATCATCTTTGGTTCTGTTCGTCTGAAAAATTTGTTTGAAAATCTTTTGTACATCATTTTGAAATGACAAAACGTTATAATTATCTGTTCCTACACATAGGCGTAGGGGACATTCCGGCAGTGGGGGCAAAGATTTGATTTTTGCCCGAAAAGTATCCTTTAAATATTTGGCGGACGGCGAGTCGCCGACATTTTTCATTTACCAAATTTTATGATGACCTTTTTTCAGTCATTTCGATTTCCCAGCTGAAGTAACTGATGACTGTTTTATTCATTTCGTACAAATCTTCAGAAAATATAGCTGTTTCACCCCTGTGAGCGGAAGGTTTAACATATTAAAATTGGATAGCTAGGCCTGATCCCAAACCATTCGATATGTAGGCCTATGTATCTATGTAGCCTATGTTTAAGCACTTGTTATAGCGCCAAAGATAATGAACAATTGCGACTTGCTCAGGGTTCCTACGCAGCGGCTTGAGGTGGATTTGAATCCGCAACCTTCCGACTCAAAGGCACCGAACATACCCATACGCGTCCCCGACGAAGAAAGAAATTGTATAGATATAGATTCTAAGCATAAGCATAGGCGCAATCACGTCCTAAAAGTTGGGGGGACCAAATGAATCCCGTCCTAAAAGTTGGGGGGACCATAATGATAAAGTCAATGGGACCACTCAAAAGTTGGGGGGGGACGGTAAAACGCAAGGGTGGTGAGAACTCGGTGGAAGCAGCCAATAGGCATGTGGGGTAGACCTAGTTGCGATGGTTTAGACTAGCTTTACGTTCAAGTTATCCCCAATTGTCAGCTTTGATTAATCAAGAACGCAAACGATATTAATACTTAAATCCTTGTTCGAGAAGTAGGCCTACATAATTATAGTCTTTCAATTTATTCCTTGTGCATCATGACTATGACGCTGTAAAGGTCCTCATTTCAGATTGCATTCATGGCCCTGTTGGATTGCAACCCAGTGATGTGCCATTGCGATTATTTTGCTTCCGTTATTCATCGCATGATGACTTGCATTAAGCAAACGAGTCTCGCTTCAAAACATCATTCATCATAAATCGAAAAGATCTTAAAATAGTCGCTTTTTTGCTTTTCAATCATATTCTGTTTATCGATTTCTCTTGTTTCCTGTACGATGAACTAATGGGGGTTAAGCATGAGCAGTGCAATATCAATGGAAAATATAATAAAACATTTGAGTGGCCTAGAATTTAGGCCCCTACATCTTTTATTTAGCACGATGATGCTTACAAACTCTTGTATAGATGATTACGAAACAAACTAAGATGCATGTGTATTTCCGTTGTCCCATTGTAGGCTACTTTTGCAGGTGGAGTAACAGATACAACACTTGCTTCACTTACTTATAAACTGAATTGAATTATTGTCTTGGTTCATTTGATGTAGGCCTACCATCTGATTTCACCGTGCTGTAGATCAATTAGATTCCACACGTATAGGCTACCTGGTTAAATCGCGCGTAGTCTGTAGCTGTAGAGCACGCCTTGACACATTGACTCACAGACTATAATATGGAAATGCGCTCATATTATGAGCTGTTCTTAGCATTTATGTTCTGCATTTCAGTGTGATAAATAGTGTCATCTTTTGCCGACGTTTGACCCCGTTCAGAAGACCTAAGTTCTGCTCGATCCACTGACCCCTGAACTGCCTTCAGCATGCACTTCAAGCGATTCAAATTCCAATCAACGCTTGTTCTAAATTTCCTCGAGTCATCGTTGAAACGTAATCTGGGCGGACATGAAACAAAACCGGAGTTCAAGAATCTGAAACTCATTGCCTTGATTGGCTGACAGTCAGTCATCTGGTCTGGTCAGTTACAGACGCCTGAAACTGATGTTTCTTCATTTCGTTGCTTTGCGAAGTTATAATAGGAACCTCTTTGTACTTTGTTAAGCCGACATAAACTCAGGGTGACACTGAAGAACATATAAGTTATTCATTAGCATTCAGAACGTATTTAGTGTGAAATGCTACGAAGTGACGATCGAGCACACAATGCGGTTTTTGTCTCCTCCTGCTGCGAAAGGCGGCAGTTAGCCTATAGCCTACATCGATGTTATAGATAAATGGTGAGTTATTTTACGTAGGCCCTACTTGTAGGCCCATGTAGAGCATAGAACAAATGCTATACAGATAGGGCCTATTTATGCATAAACTTGGTATGTGCAATTGTATTCGTGGTACTCAAATATAAGGTATCCGTGCACAACACTGCACATCTTGCAGTGCCCAATAAAACAACGGTTCATTCAAATCGAGGCCTTGCTATCTCGGAGATCCGGAAGATAAGTAGGCTTATGATCGCCAGTCTCTCTCACACAGTCTCAGATTCTTCTTGCGGATGAAAGGCAACGGCTGTGGAAAAGGAAGCTTCATTCGTTCAAGTGCACAAACTGTCCTATGTGGTCAGCAGATCGATGAAGAGAGTTGATCGCTTTTAGATCCAGTGAAAAACAAAAGCGATACCTAAAGATATAGAAACCGACATTGAACGAAAAGACATGGGTATAGACAAGGATATAGGCATGGAAGACTTGGAAGCAGGGATCGAATCTCGGCCGGAGATGCGAGTGAAAAAGGTGAAGTGGCCGTCTGCTCCACTCAGTGACAAATTGCATCAATTCTCAGAGGTCGTGTGTGTGGTTGGTCTGCGCCATGCGACGGATGCGAGGAGTTCGAAGGGGCGACGTTTGGTCTGGATGTTGTTCATCCTCGTTGGAATTGGACTGGCAATCTACCAGATCCAGGACTGCGTTGTCTACTACACGAAAAGCCCTTACACGACGGAGTTTGAAATGGTCAACGCACAAGAACTGCGTCTTCCTCAGGTCACAGTCTGCAATGAGTACATGATGATGAAATCCAAAGCTCAGGAGTTGGGTGAGTGCGACGTCTCAATTACAAGTCCTCTCCATATAGGCCTAATAGAAAGTAAAGAGTGTGGCCTACAACGAGCGACGTGATGTGAGTGCACGCTATTGGTGCACGAACCAAGCAGACAGTTTTGCATTGTCTGTTTATTGCTTACGTTCACCCACTTTGCATGTGTAAGGGCCATTTATATAGCGCAGTAAGCGAGTCTTACGAATCTGACGTTGCTTTCTATAATCGTTCAGTTTGTTTTCATTATCATTTCCTCTTCTCACTCCTCTTCGCTTATTCTCACTGACGCTTTTTGTTCTCACCGTTTCATTTTTGGTAACTCACATTTGTCTTTGCAAAATATTTCCCAGTCAACTTCAATAAGTTCAGATTTGCTGCAATTCTTCTCATTAGCACGAGGAATTTGCCGAGAGCAATTTCTCATCGAAATGTTAACCGCGATTTAATCATTCATTCGTTCATTCATTTCTTAATTCGTTCATCAATTTAGTTTAGTTTGGTTCATTCATTCATTCATTTGGAAATTTACAAAGCTGAAACTAATCGGAGGCGCTCTCCACTGCAGCACGCCCCATGCAAAAGAACCGTTCTGACTGTAATTAGGAAGGTTTCACATGGAGTCTAAGGTGCAGTCGTAACTCCAAAATACAACCCTTTAAGAACACTGGATCCATCACAGAAAAGCCTTATTCTTCATGGTTTTAATACGATAAGAACCAAGGGAGTGCTCTTTTCCGCCGAGCATAGCGGACTAAGTCTCGGAATTCCGACGCCCTAATTTTACCCTCGGCGGTAAATTGGGAAGAGACCCTTGCGACATCGTCACGTAGGCTATGAGTTTCTTGACAGGTGAGAGAAATTTAGAAGAGCAAGGAAGAAAATTGAAGACATGAGGTGAGAAATAAGGAACAGTTAGGCCTACTGTTGGCAAACGTTTAGCAACTGAGGGATTATCCATGGACCAAGGCCGAAGCTAGGGGGGTGTTTTGGGTGTTTGAACACCCCCCGAAATGGAAAATGTAAAAAATAATATAGTGCATTTACAAGCATATGATGTAAAAATCATGAAATAAAATCACGAAAACACCCCCCGAAATATGCCGGATGACTAAAAAAGGTCATCAGTTTTTTAGGAAGGGAAATCGATGAGTGAAACACCCCCCGAAATAAAATCCTGGCTACGGCCTTGCCATGGACGGACATTCATTGAACCAGCGCGCGGAATATCTCGGCTGATAGTTATAAGCTTAGTTCAATTATTTATAATACTGCGTCATAGGATTACAGAATTGACTCCGACTCATGAAAAGTCACGTGCATTGCCAGTCTGGCAATATTGCGTGCTTTACACTCTTTGAGACATAACCGACTATTAACCGTAATCAGAATTTGTTTTGCGGTGGTTCTATAGGTATCTATGAGTACATGAGAGCCTTCAGTCAAATTAGTCTGCCTTCGACAAGTGAAGAAACCGCCGATATATCGGCTGGACTGATGGAGAACGTGATTAAACTCGGAGAAGCCACAGCAGACTGGGAAAGCGTTTCGGAGCAGCTGTCACAGTCAGTGACGGATGCAGTTATAGCAGTAAGTCTACGAAGTCTAAGCTATCCTGTGGGCTCCAAGTCATAATAGTAAGCAGAAATTTATATAGCTCCGCTTAAATTGAACTCCACGGACTTGGCAACACCAAACAACGATCGAAAACAAAAGTTAACATGGTTTTCAAACGCCTGCGAAATAGGGCAGTATCCGTAGCACAAAGTCAATAATACGTTTCTTGTGTCGTTTTGTTGTGATTCTGTGGGCTGGGCCCCAAGTTTTTGTGAACAGGAACAGAGTCACCACACTTGTTAATCCAGCCCTGTGCGGGCTTTTTCACAACTGCGGACCCGAGCGCTGCAGCACCCTTAGCATCCACCTTGAGGCGGGCCTATATACAAGTTTTGGGTAACAGTATCTCCAAAATAATTTTTACAAATAATTTTTAGTTTTCAAAATACTACTTAGCAAGCATTTCATACCCGTCACTACATACCATTAAATTACCTCTCTTCAGTGTTAGTTCCAAATTTCAAACTATCACATTGAAAAATGGTTTGTTCCTTAAACAATATAGGCCTAATAGATCTGTGCCTATAACTACACCATCACTACATGTCGTCCCGATGCTGTAGTAGTTGAATCTTTCTGGTTCGGTTTGCGTATAATTGCAAACTATTTCTGCTAACTGTACAGTGGCGTAGCTACCATGTGTGCAATGTGTGCAAAGCACACGGGCCCACGACCACCAGAAGCCCACAGAGATTGCAGAATTATTAGCCTTCAATCTAACCTAATTAGTAATTCACATTATGTTGTGACAGATGTAGTTTTTGTGAACACACTTGCATTAGGCTACTTCGCTACGTTACTGACGCCTGTCAACTGCCGTGCAGGCAGGAAGGCAGGCAGACAGGCGGGCATATACTGAATTCCCTCGAACTGGTTTTTCGTCTCGAGTCGTCAAAATTTGATTGCGCAATTACGCTAATGTGTGTGAACGACAATAAATAATTGGTTTAATCCAGTTTTAAGCTAAGAACTGTAAGCGAATCATATCCGCATCTGATTTTCGTTCACAAGCTTTCCTATGCAAAGGTCAAAAGCGGGCCTATGCTATCGTTTACGAGAGGTGGGGTCATATCCGCCTATATCTGTCACGTTCTTGTAGTGCAATTAAATGGTGCACAGCAGAAACTTCATAGGCTACTTGTCACAGGCATAATTATGCTCGTGTATTCCGGTTATTATGCTGGATATAGTAACGATAGTAAACTGACATCTTCCTCAACCAGAGTGAGAATGTCCCGGGAGTTGAGGTCGTTCAATCTTCGCTAGTCTTTCTTAGGGTCGCATAGTTAAGTATTTCTACCTTTTCACAACCCAACTCCACGTGGATCATAGCCTAATCCTCCGTCATTTTTCAACAATTCTCATACTGCTCTCATATCTTCTCAGCTCTCACCCCAAAATCAGACATACACCAAATTGAGCAAGTGTGGGTTCTAGGAATTCATGTATTTGCCCCAATTTCTGCACTTGTAAAGAATATTGCTAATTTATTTTTAGGTAGGGCCTACTATAAAAAATTGATGACTGTACCGTTTTTGGTGTGCAAATTGCAAAACATGGACCGGAATTAATAGATGGTTGAATTTTTTGCTGACAAAAATGCTACAAAGAAAACTCTAAGATGCCATGACATTGTTTAAAGTAGCCTATAGGCAGCTGATAATAAGTGGGAAAAGTCTTCAACGTGAATGATTTTAATTTCTACTGGGAAATCACTGCAGTTAGGCCTATTACACTTTAATTTATCTATCTCATTCGTGCAGCTGCAGCATTCATGTTTTTTCTCTGAGTGAGTTGCATTACATGTGTTGGGCCTAATAGCAAATGCCATAGAATAATGTTGGTGACCTTGATTGCAAGAACGAAAAGATACCAACCTTACAGGGTCAAACAGGGAGCCCGTGAGGTACCCCTGCACACGGGTCCACAAAAAGCTAGCTACGCCACTGTAACTGTAACTCATTGCTCGTGTTCTTTTTAGTTCTCTGTTGCAAATAAATAAATAAATAAATATAGGCCCTAGAACGTCAGCAGGAAAGGCTGCTCCACGCAGACAATACAAGGAAGATGAATCCCGATATCTAGAATAGGCAATTGGCAATGTCATGTACTTGAAGCTACAACATGGTTCTTCTGTACCAAGATCATCAGAATCAACGAAAAATACAAATTGACAGCGTGAATGCTTCGCTAAGTTTTTGCATCTCGTATTCTGTTTCATTTAGTTCAAATGGAATGAAGAGCATCAGAATATGAGAGAAGTGATTTCGATTAAAACAGATCTGGGTCACTGTTTCGCCATCAGTTCAGGTAGATCAAGACTATTCTGTAGTCCATAGATTTTGCAAAGCACGTTTTTGTCATGAGATCAACCTGTAACTATTGTTGTCCTGTTGTATAGATGCCAAGTACTCAGTATAGACTTAAACCGTTGCTCTGAAAACTCCGCATTACAATCTCGCAACATTGAAGTCAATAATAATTATTGACGCAACGCTCAACTAAATCATCTTCCATAATAAATGCCATCGTTTATGAATCTACAGCACAAATCTATGTCGTCTACTCTCCATTGCCCTGATTAAGCTCAGTGTATCTAGACCCAGTCCACAAGCACCGCTTTTTTAGTCTATTTAGAACCGATTAGGATCGAAACTATTGGGTCATTTCTGGCGTTGAAAATCTTGTTTGTGATCTCATCTTATCGCCACCACCATCATCGTCATCATCAGCAGCAGCAACAGCAGCAGCAACAGCAGCAGCAGCAGCAACATGGTCATCATTGTCATCATCATCATCATTGTCGAGGTCGTGTGTCATTTTAGTCGATCAGTCATTCACCATCATCGCAATCATCATCGTTGCCATCGTCGTCATCATCACGTAGTCCTCGACCTCATTGTTGTTGTTGTTGCACTGTTGAAGTCTTGAACTTTCATTGTAAAAATGCAGAAGACGCAAAGCATTAAAAGCATTTCAATTACTTTATGTAATTTTTTTTATCAGAGAATCATCCTCTCATCTCGACATCAGCCGGAATGAAGTACGGACTCAGACTGGAACTGAACGCTCAGCCATCCGAGTATTTTCCGTCTATTCAATACGATACTGAAATGTCCGGATTCAGAGCAAGTGCCCGTTTAGCATGATAATAATCATTAAGCTCTAGCTAACAGGCATCTTGAACTAAACAAGCAGTCAATCAAATCGTTCATTAGAAGTAGGCTTAGGTTACTAAGATGACACAGACGCACTTTTTGTACCGTACCTGATAGCGGTGTGTCTATCAGTTTTTTTTTATTACCATTAAACTGACATAGTAATAATAATAACCTTAAACAGACAATACTGTAGGTCTATACTGGCATTAGCGGAAAATGTGACAATGCAAGGATAAGATTATCGTGTTAGTAGCCTAGTTGTGTTTATGTTTACAAAAAAACGCTAGATGACGTTCTAACGATCTTCAATAGGTCAGGCGATGCCGGTAAGTAGGTCTGGCTCTGTTTCCATTTGCATTTGAATCTGACACTCCTCTCCCTTTCCCATTTTCTTATCTTATAATAATGTTATTGCTAGACCCGTCGAGAAAGAGCAGATGAAGCAAATGCACGTGGGCTCGGCGACCTTGAGGACAAAACCACTGCGTAGTTATGCAGAGTTTGCAATTTTTGCTTTTCCAAATATATAGGTTATATCATTTAAAAATTTACCAACCAAGTAAAATCCTAATAGCATATTATATCGCCTTACGATTCGTACCGCGATTTTCTAAGTTCGTTTTTTATTGTTTCATAAATCTTAAACGCCGATTAGGGGCCCATGATTACTCTATCCAAGCTGGGGTTTTTATCCTTATTCAGGGCGGGTGAACCCTGAACCCAGTGAAAAACAGGGAGAGTGGAAATGAGATAAAACTCACATAGGAATATCGCAATTTAGGATGGATGGAATGACCGGCTCGCAGAAGGGGAAGAGGCAGGGCTGCTTTAAAGGAATTTTTAGAACTGTGCAACTCCCTCTTTCCTTTCCCATCATCCATGACAAATTACATACAATCGGATTACAATGACCCTTTATTCTAGTTTTAACTGTACAGAAGTGCCTCTACAACTGCACATTTTGTGTGGCCTACAATTGCACGTTTAAAAAAGCCCTGCCAGAAGAGGAGAGGTTGAGCCCGGTTGACTAGTGCTCCTATTTTTACTACTATCCATAGCAGAGAAAAATATACAGTAAGGCCTACTGGCTGAATGTCTGTTCGCATAGATTCTGATCCACGATCCGTTGGAAATTCCGCGCATGCGTGATGCGGGATTCACGGCGTCGCCAGGGAACGTCGTGCGAGTGGCAATTTCGCTAGAAAACGTAAGTAAAATATAGATGCATCTTTGTTGTTAATGTCTTGAAATCGATTCGGCTTACAAACTATCGCAATTTATGCAATGAAGATAGCCTCTTGGAAGGAATAAATGATTTGCAGAAGGTGTGTCTTCATTGGAAGGCGGTCTGAACCAATTAGAGTGAAGAGTTGTCTAATGGACACCGGACCAACGGTTTGATGTTGTACAGGATATGAATAGCCTAACGGTTGATGTTATAAAGGAGTTTCACTGCAATATGCTTTGTGTTAAATGGTTTCATCATTTTTACACTGTAGACATTTTAATGAATAATTGCTTTGTAAACCTGTAATCGGTTAATTCTGAGCTTCAAATTGAGACGTTTGAGCTGGAATTGGCCTCAAGCTGTCGAATGCCTAAACCGTTAAATTGCTTGTCTGTAATAATCTTATTCGCGATCTAAATGCTTACTAAGATTGTACAAGATAAAAAGAAGAGATTCAATGCAATCGATGCATTGCTTAGAGGTATGCCATCTAAAATATGGTAGCATGTCCAGTTAAGAAGAAAAACGTGCAGTGTATTTGGCACATTTTACGTTGTTTTATGCGAGAGGACATTAGGCTAATTAATTACCAGTAGAAGTTATTCTGCAGTTTAAATGTCTCACCAACATTCATTAAAAATTCGTAGGTAGCCTAATGACCAATCTTTTATTTCTTTCGATTAGTTAACTTAATCAGCAACTGATAATCTATATTGGTAAACGTACTGGACTATCACTTGAGAGGTCGGGTTCAAACCCCATCAGGACATAATTTGATTCTTTAATGCAATTCCACCTGCGTAGACCCGAACTACAGAATCATATGGCCAACTATGGGGGCGGTAGTGTAGTGGGTATGTTCGTCGCCTTGCAGCCAAAATAATGGCTGCAGGTTCGAATTCACCTCATGTCGCCGCGTAAGGACCATGAGCAAGTCCTTCACTCGCAATTGCTCAGCGCTTCGGCGTGCCACTCCAATGCAGTTTCCGCGCTGCAGTTGGGAGCGCCTCTGAGTAGGGAGCTTGACGGGGCGCTATGAGAAGTGCACATACAAACAGACAAAGATTACATAGAATGTATATAATATATTATTATGCATATCATGTGTATATAGTTCGACAACTGTTGCTGGGAAGATAAGTCGGCTAAGGAGAGGACTTGTCGTAGTCATTATTATCCCGACGCTAAGAGAATGAAACCTCAAACATGCTAAGAGCTGTTCACCTTTAATTTTAAATCGACAAACACTTTTAATGTTTCAGATTTCATATCCTGGACCACCGCACAGCAACTGCGTAAGCGACCCGGACTACAGAATGGCAAACTGCATCGCTAATTGCGACGATGCTTTCTATATAAAGAAATGCTATTGCAGACCCTACTATGCACAAGGTATGACTAATTACTTTAATATATATTACATATAATTATTATAAGTAGTACATAGTATTTTTATACACGCGTTTCTTTTCTTCTTTTGGTTCTTTGTCTTTCTAGGCAGATGTGTAGTCCAATGGAGTAATTCATCACGCTGTTCTCTCCTTCAACTTGCTACAATCTTCCTTCATTATTCCGTTCAATAACATCCTCGGCTTTTCACTTGTCTTCCTACACATCAGTCGTTCCTCAGTTGTTATGGTTCTTAGTTGGAGGCTTCCCCTCATGATGTGGCCCATCTTTCTTCATGATGTGGCCCAGCTTCCCTCATGATGTAGCCCAGCTTCCCTCATGATGCGGCCCATCTTCCTTCATGATGTGGCCCATCTTCATGATGTGGCCCATCTTCCTTCATGATGTAGCCCAGCTTCCCTCATGATGTGGCCCAGCTTCCCTCATGATGTGGCCCAGCTTCCCTCATGATGTGGCCCAGCTTCCCTCATGATATGGCCCAGCTTCCCTCATGATGTGGCCCACCTTCCCTCATGATGTGACCCAGCCAGGTTTTTCTTCCTGCTTCTGATCATTCCCATCGGAGATCATTTTCATTCCTCCGTTTTTGCAATATCTCACGCAACGTAGAGTGAAGTAGGCCTATGCATGGTGTCAGGATGCTTCCTTTGGGGAGGGTTTCTTACTTACGAATGTTTTATGAATTTACTTTGTGAATTGTACGAGGCGGTAGGGAGACAGTATGAAAGGGGAGTTGAAAACATACATGGCGATTGTTAAGTGATGTGATAGGCTTCACAACGAGAAGAATTAATCATTTTATTTAAAATTCAACGTTTGTTGGTTTTCTGAACTTGGACTTAGAAGTAACTCCCTACATCTGAAACAACGCACTTTGTAAGAGCTGTAGACTAGTGCCATGTGACCTCGTTGTGCAGGCCTGCAGGGCATTTTTTACTAGCAGTTCTTGATAAAATGTGCAATGGTTATAAACGGATTTGTGCAGTTATAGAAACACTTATGTGCTATTTCGTTAGAAATAGTAGAAATAGTAAAAAAGGTAATTGCCATTTGATTGGGAGTTATTTCATGTGGATTATTGGAAGTGAAAAAAGAGGTTGTACAGTTATAAAGATTTCTCTTAAAGCCCTGGTAATGTGTATCCTCAGGAGACGTCAGGGTCTGTAACTTCCTGGAACAGGACGAGTGCGACTCGGAAATGGGCTACATGAGAAAAGAAGACCCCGCTGGCGCAATGTGCAACTGCCCACAACAGTGCAACAGACGCATCTACAAGCAATTCATCAGTCAATCGCAACTCAAACAGAAATCCCTTTTCACTTGGAACACCACAGATGCGACCGACGCAACGACGATCGTCCTTCACGTGTACTACCAACACCTTACTTACATGCAGATCGACTCCATTCCTGCGTACTCGTTCTTCAGGCTGCTCTGCGAGGTCGGAGGAGCGCTGTCTCTGCTGCTCGGAGCTACTCTGCTCACCGTCTACGAAGTAATCGAGTTCGTCGTTGATGTAGCAAGATATTACTACGTCAGCTACAGAGTGAAAAATTCGGCCAATGCCCGTAGGGTCGCTAGTGGCTGATAGTAGCAGTCCAAAGGATGAAGACTGTCACCTGTCGCCGCTCTACTCTATTGACGCAATCTGTACCAGAGACTCTGAACATTCACACCATCTGAAAGCTGTTGACGGGATTCCGTTGGATGATTCTGTGTCTGCGAGGGATCGCCACTGATGACTGTTTCCGGCTCACTGGGCCTTAATTTGCTAATTGGTGAATTTTTTATTGTTGTGACACTTAACATCATTTCGGCTAGTTAGCGCAGAGAGCACCTCTGAGTAGAATTCTTGAAGAGGCGCTATATAAATACTTGAAATAGAAGAAAGGAGGAGGTCAACAGCCCTGGCAGTCATTGGATGACGTTAAACACTTAAAATTAATTGACTAATTGAAGAAAGAATTTCTGTAGGCTAGACCTGTCTCGTCGTCGGAGAATTTTCTGTATTCGCTACCATCGTGTAAAATAGTAAAGTCCATCCAGTTCCTTGTGGAACACAGGGAGGCGCTCCATCTCCATTTCTATAGCCTTGAGCCAGCCATGGACGAATCGCAAGGTCCTGGATACGAGGCCAGTGTATCGCAGGACTTGCCGTTTACTTCCCAGCTTACGCGGGTACCAAATTATACTGCTTGGTGACAGAGGCACGTGTGCATAAACAGCTTGTCCAAGGTTGTTACCCGGAGTCGAACCCGCAACCGCCCGCTCCGTGAGCAAACGCGTTACTGATAGGCCACCGAGTCGCACCATCGTGTGCATCAATTCAAAAGCAATACGTCTGCTTTTAGGTGTGATCGAAATCAAAAGGCATGTCGATGATCATTGTTCCCGGCAGTCAAATATGTCAGTGGTGCTTGAGTTATTGCAAGTTGAGTAACTTGTGCAAATATTTCGAAGTCGACCTTTTCATAGTAAATCATCTGACATTCGTAATCCTCTTGTTATAATTGGAAGAGCATAAGCCTACAGCCAGTCCCCCGATTGTTGCAAGTGGGCGGCAATCATTCGGGCTTTAACAGTAGATTCAGTACCGGTAGTTTCATGTTGATAGTACTTGTATGCTGCTTGCGACTGATGCGAGATTAGTGCAATGCTCCTTTCTCTCTGTATACGAAATTTCTCCTCAAAATGGGAAGTGCCTTCGATCTTGGTATTTACGAACTAGTGATGAATCTGTATAAGTTACAACGACAGCGTGTAACAGTCTGTCCTACAGACTTCGCGTGGCAACGGCTGATGCCACAAGGATGAAATTGCCAGCTTGTCGGCACTACCAATACCCGAACCAAAAGATGTATAACTCTGGATAAGTTCTAGGCCTATATATCGCTTGAATAAGCCACAAAATTATAAACTCCTATTCGCTTTGTGCAAATAAATTTGATGTGAAAGTGCGTTTCATTTCTTTAAAATATGTGTAAATAAATTTCTGGTCAGGCTATTATAAATGAGACAAAATGGGTTTTTACGGTCACTATATTCCATCGCCTTCACGAGAACCAGCTGTTTATGCTGTTGATCCACAGAAATAAAAGTATCAGATCTTGTATGATCGCGCCAGGAAAGCGTTAATGGTTACCGATAAACGTCCACATAACCACTGTAGAGAGCGTATCGATAAGGAACTCAATGGCTCCGAAAATGGCCTTCATGGTCACCAAATGAGCATTTTGACGATTGATAATGATGGCCTATGATTATGACTATAAGTATGCAGTGCTACAGGCTTGGATTGAGACGAAGTGCAGGCGAAGAGAATTCAAAGTAGATCCATGATGATTTTTCATTCATTCATTCAGAGCATTTATATAGCGCCCCTTCAAGAAACTACTCAGAGGCGCTCAAATTTTTTATAAGAATCATGGATGGCGTGTGGCTCAAGTCATCTTGTTACGGTAGACATTTATTTTCTATGGTTCTTCTCGTTTCGTAATCCTGTCAGTTTTCCAATCAATATTATTATTTCTTTGATGATGTTGATGTACGTCTTGACGTCCATGGACGATTTTTAGCAGGCAAATTCTTTTCCAAAATAGAATAAAGTACGCTGGGCTCGATGTCGTCGGCCTAAAATGAATGAAGAGCGAATAAAGTATAAGCATATTGCTTGAACATTACAATGACAGTGAAATGATCTGCTCATGTTTTAGCAATGGAAAAAGTTACTTAATCAGAAAGACTGACATACTTCGGCATCTCCAAGACGTGAATGAAGTCGCTTTGCATTTATCCTTTTATGCAGCGCAGTTTCACGACCACTGCAAAGAGAGGAGGTTCTTGAAATGGTGCAATCGTAAACCCAAATCTTCTTAAGCTCTCCTTTATTTATTAGCGCGGACCTCATGCAGTGTGTGGTTGCTCTATCGTAGGTCACGCAGATGGGCTAGAACTCTTACTCGAACCACTACTGTCTTGTCTAGACTCTCGAGAAACCAAGTCGAGTTCCAAGTCTGTTTGCCCGGAGACTAGGGAGTGAAGCATAGGCGCTGCTAGGGTGGACATAGTTTTGTGGGCTAAGGATCAGGAAAGGCTGAGAGCATCTGCAAATAATAGTAGACCTACTTGGACGTCAGAAAGCAGACAGATTTATTATCCACGGCAAATTCTGTAAAGATGAATCTGTTTCTACACTAATTTATTACGGAGTAAGGCACAACAGAACAGACCAATATGAAGATGGCTAAGGTCACTAAACAGGAATTTACCAGTGGACAGTCACATATTAAAAATCTACGTTAAATCTGTCTAATAAAACTGGTCGCTGTTTTATTCTGCGCCTGTTAACATCGCATGGACAATTTCAAAGAAATGTTACAAAAGCCCTCATACGATCGTGAGATTAAGCGCCTTCGTGAGATTCTTGTTAAGGCGCTATATAACTGATCCTATACATACACATACATACATAGCCACTACAACCACTAACTTATGCTTTCAGTTAACCGAAGTGAAATATCTATCTATCTATGCAATTTATATAGCGCCCCTTCAAGGACTCTACTCAGAGGCGCTCCCGACCCAAGCCCGGTCAAAAAGAAAAGTCTTAAGCAATCCATAGAATGAGCCCGACGTGTTCCGAGGGTGGGAACGCAGGTTAGAGGGAAGGTAATTCCAGACGGAAGGGCCAGTGACCAAAAATGCCCTGCTCTGCCTAGTGGCAGTGCGGGCGTAAGGAACCATAAAGTCACCTCTAGAGGCCGAGCGCAGAGATCGGCGACCTAGAGTAGTAGAGGTCAAAGTGAATAACTCACAGAGATAAGGTGGTGCTGTGCCCAAGACACAGCGCCAAGCAAAAGAAGCAACCCTGAAGTGTATGCGTGACTGAACTGGAAGCCAATGTAGGACATCACGAATGTAATAAGAGATGTGGCCAAACTTAGGGACACCACCCACCAGGCGAGCAGCCGCCCGCAGGACCCCCTCCAAACAACGCAGACGAACCTGGGGAAGGCCAAAGTAGAGAGAAGAGCAGTAATCCAATCGATTAGCAATAAAGGCATGAACCAAGGTGGAAGCGGAAGAGGAAGACAGAGAGCGAGACACGACTCGCAACTGACGCAAATGGTAGTAGCAAGAACGAGTCAAGGCCTTAAGATGATGAAATATATTTTTGCTGTCTGCACATTCATGTTTTACTTACAGTGTACACAGATTGGGAAGCGCTTCCTTCCAAAGACCACTGAAATGAATCTATAGCAACAGACACAATAATAGTATATGTTATAATAATTTTATGTGATCTTCAGCATCTAAAGTTCTAAATTTAAAAAAAATCTAAAACAGGTTGTTGCTATTCCAGCTGCTTATAACGACGACAACTTTTTATTCTAAGAATCTGAACCTGCGGGGCGCGGTGGTGTAGGAATATATTCGGCGCATTGAAGCCGGAAGCTAGGTCGCTGGTTAGAAACTTAGAATCCACCTCAAGCCGCCGCGCAGAGATCTTGAGCAAGTCCTTCCCTTGCAATTGCTCATGTGCTTCGGCGTGAAACTCCGCTTCAGTGCTTGCATTGCAGTCGGGAGCGCCTCTGATTAGAAATTCTTGAAGGGGCGTTATAACAAGAGTGCTCATACAAACATGGAAAGTGAATTTCAAAGAATGCGATATTGATAAATATTGCTCACAATACGAGGACAATGAACTTATTGGCTAGTTATCACTGCACAGAAGTGCTTCTATAACTGCAAAGAACTGTAGGCCTACAATAATAAATTATTTGTATACAACTGCAGGTTTAAGAAACCGTGGTAGGCCCTATCCTATCTTTGTCTTCCCTGAGATCTTCAAAAAAAATTGCCACTTACCGCCAGTCTCTGTTTTGTCGGCAAAGTGATCATCTACGCTTGTTATAACCACTCCGTCGATGTGTCTTTCTGGGAGTGCATCCCTGAAAACGGTGTCCAGTGATTTTTCCAGTTCCCGGGACCGTAGTTTATCCTGGAGACGTTTGAGGTCATCGACTTCTGGACAGTGGAAATGGCAGACGACGCTGTGACCCACAGTCACACCAATTAATCTCAGCCGCACCAGCCGCAGTATATAATTGACATAGGCTGTTGTTTGGTATCGGAGTAGATGGGTGATCTTGTCGACGAGTTCCTTCTCCGTCTCCAGCACATCCTCAACGCCATGTAGGTTTGCGTGAACGCGAATAATCTCTGACCACACACACAAAAATCAACAATTATCTATATTTTAGATAAAACATTGACCCCGTTGAATAAATCAATCAATCCATTAAATGGTAATTGTCTATCTATTCTATATTTTGTATAAAAAATTAATCTGTGTAATTATCAATCTATCAATCAAATTAATTATCTAGGTCTAGTCTATGCTTCGCATAAGAAATTAACCTATCTATTATTGATCAATCGATCGATCAATCAATCAATCAATCAATCATTGATTTATTTGTTAATTTATTTATTTATTTATTATTTTTTTGTACACGGCCTCAATTCTTAAATGAACCCAAGATTCCGCTAACAGCCATAGTGCCCTTGATGCATTAATTCTGTATGGTGAATGAGAACATAATACTACGTCCTCATTCACCAACCAGAAATGATCAGTCAACTTTTAAAATTTAATTTTTAATATTTGCACTTTAGCGAAGTAATGATTCGACTGCAGCCGCCCATTATTTAAAATTACTAATAGATGCTACACATTTGCTACAGGACTGATAATAATGGGTGTCCAAGATTTGAGTATTATTTCGTTAAAGTGCAAACAACGATTGGTCAGCTTTGAAACCTTTCAGTTTGGGCTATCCTATAAAGTCAAATACGGTACTCCAATCATCCACCTGCAGGCTACAATTCAACTATTTACTAAATCTGACTTCTCTGCGGTTACATGGTTTGATTTGATTTGATTCTGACTTCTATGGACGTACATCAGAATCAAAATAAATTTAAAAAAAATTGAAATCTACTTGACGGACTTCCAACATTACAAATTGTTCTGAAAACGTGGAAATTAACTGCACTCCTTTATCCATTACTTCGTTATATACATATATATCAACTATATTTCATTTTATTGTAACGGAAATGTCTGTAAACCAAAATGCGGCTAGCAATTGGTGAATTAAAGAATATTCTTATCTTATCTTTTATTCATGAAACAAGCGAATGTAGCACTGCATGAATTCCCACATGCACACTGAAGTGCCCTTGTCGGAATTGCTATTTGTGACACTTTAACCCAATGACCTCTAGTTAAATTATTTATTAAATCTATTACTTCTCTGCGGTTGGCAATCATTGACAATTTGCAATGAGACAGCGTCCACTATAGAATCGGACTTTTTCACATTAAATGCAGGCAGTCAGTGATTCGGAAGTGAGCAAAATTTGAAGTATAGGCATAGTAAGCCTGGTAATATGAACCTACTTCCGCCTTCAGCTAGAGCTTGGACAATGTGACGTTGATTCGTTGCGTGAAAACACGTCATTGCCCTGCTGTAAGCCTCCATGCTAATTCGTCTCATTATATCGAGCAGCATTTCGTTTTGCTCGTAGCTCGTCGATTTTGAAGAGATGGCTTCGCGGTGTCTACGACCGATGACATTCTTTGCAAACAACTCGTGGACGAGTTCTGTCGAGTCGATCAGATCGAGTAAACTGTGTCGATTCGAGTCGATTGCTCGCACGATTCTTTCGGAAAGAGGCCAGACGCCCTTAAAAGCTTTCCTGTAAACTGGAAAACAATTAATGGATATAGGCCTATAGTATACATACTACATAGTTGATACAAAGCAGGTCTTTCAATTGCCATAAGTATCGCAAATGACATCTAAGTAGACATAAGCCTACATGCAGGCCCGTAACTAGGATTTTTCGTTTGGGGGCTTTAGCCTTGAGCATAACGAGTGCGGCAGCAGAAGTCTATAGTGGTAAGCCGAATAAGCATACAACGGCTTGATTTATTGGGGGGGGGCGGTTTCAACTTCGTTTGTGGGCTCAAGCCCCCCAAGTCCAACGCTAGTTACGTCCCTGTCTACATTTTGACGATATACACATACATGCATACGGTGGCCGTTCATTTCGCCGCCGATCATTTCGTCGTGTTCATTTCGTCGCCGATCATTTCGTCGAAAATCATTTCGTCGCGTTTCATTTCGTCGCGTTCATTTCGTCGTGTTCGTTTCGTCGTGTTCATTTCGTCGCCGATCAATTCGTCGCGTTTCAATTGGTCGCACTCATTTCGTCGCGTTCGTTTCGTCGTTTTCATTTCGTCGCAAATCATTTCGTCGCAAATCATTTCATAGGGATGTCTCTGTGCGAAACCATAGGCCTATAACTGCCAGATGTGTCAAAATCATTTAATCATTTAATCGTATTCTCGATATTTCTAGAGCGCCCACAAAAGCAAGGTCGCGGGAACCAGCTTATTCACAAGCACTATGTCAAATCAAATTGGTGTGCAAAGATCAAAAACACAAGAGATGTGCGGACGTTAATATATAATTGCTCTATGAATATTATTATATTTCTGTTTAACTCAATTTACGCGTTTCAAATAATTATGTGAAGATTGCTGCGTTACAGTGAATTGGCATATCACATACCATCTCATTTAGAACATAATTATGTGTTGGAAAACAATGTCATGGCACTTTCATTGTATTCGTCGCAGTTTAAATCGATTACACCGAAGGCATAATCAAATTGCTACCAAATAAGCTGTTGTGTTTAAAACGCGACGAAATGATTTGCGACGACATGAACACGACGAAATGAACACGACGAAATGAGTGCGACCAATTGAAACGCGACGAATTGATCGGCGACGAAATGAACACGACGAAACGAACACGACGAAATGAACGCGACGAAATGACACGCGACGAAATGATTTTCGACGAAATGATCGGCGACGAAATGAACACGACGAAATGATCGGCGACGAAATGATAGGGAACCCATGCATACGTTCATGCTTAGGTCTAGACCCGAAATACAGGCGGACAGTAATTATAATCTATCGCTTGAGCGTTCTAAATAATTCGCCATTGAATGGGTCTTAGCGTTGGTCACACACAATTTGTATTGACGAAAAGAGTTAGGTTTATTGGCAAATAGAAGTCGGCGGATTTATGAAAATAATGTTTACTGAAGTAGAAGTTGGATCGATGAAAAGATTCTTTCTTAAATTTTCGAAGCACTAATTGCTGCGATAAACTTTTGGATCAGACTACTCTTCAGAAACCAGATCTAGGATTCTGCCTAAGGCTTTGCAATAAGATGGTCAGAAGTAGAATGACAAGACAAAGCTAACAGGCTTGATCGCAGGAACTGACCTCCGATATAAATCGACCATTTCATAAGTTTCACCTCTATAGCTGCATCAATTTATACCGCATAATTTTGAGTGCATCATTTCTTAATCCATTCAATCATTTCTTAATCCATTCAATCATTTCTTAATCCATTCAATCATTTCTTAATCCATTCAATCATTTCTTAATCCATTCAATCATTTCTTAATCCATTCAATCATTTCTTAATCCATTCAATCATTTCTTGATCCATTCAATCATTTCTTAATCCATTCAATCATTCCATCCGTTGATTGTTGATTCATTCATTTTCCATTTTTATATTAATACGTCATTTCAATCAACAATTATAGACGTGAAAAGGTCACCCATTAATGCAGTACTCTGTTCTTCCAGACCAATGTTAATTATTCGATCATGCATTCATTCATTCAGCTGGCCACCTTTAGACCCTACTAATAAAAATGAAAATAATAATGATAATAATAATAATATTATTAGTATTATTAATATTAATGAATATAATAATAATAGCAACGACGGTGACAATTTCTATGGCATCGTAACACTACCAGTCGCAAGGGCGTCTCATACACTTTTTTATAAGTTGCTTTTTATATGTTGAATAAATCTTCCTTTTTAGCTGTGGCTGGGCTGGGAGCGCCTCTGAGTAGGTTTCTTGAAGAGGCGTTATATAAATTGTCGAAATGAATGAATGAATAAACTACAAACAGCAGGATAGGCCTTGCAAAATATATAGGCTAAATCTTGAGACCTGATCTGAAGGAGTCAACTGTGTCAACTCTCGCAGTGTGGGAGAAAGAACCGCTACATAATTCATAATTCATAATTATTAACTGATTTTATGCTCATTCGTAAGTTTTTTATTGATCAAAATTTGACCAACAACAGAACGTTATGATCGCAAACCCTGACCTCCATCGGCTTCCAAGAAGTTGACAATGTGTTCCTGATGCGCGTCCTTCAGCGCCAGGCACAATCCCTGGTAGCAGTCGTGCTTCGCGATGTAGTCAATGAGAGCTTCGTTCCTCTCCTGGAACGGACTTCTGCTCTTGATCCTCTGCAGAGCCTCATACGAAAGGATCCCAGAGCCAAGCAGCAGATCGAGTAGACCGAAATCTACGTCCACGCGATCTCTTAAGAAGGTCCGGTGCTTCTGCAACAGATGTCCTGCATCTGGAGAATCTGGAATTATAACGAATCGTTTTAGATTCACGAGAACATGAAATAGTCTCTCAATTTTTAGCCAGCAATTCCTTGCTTATAGGCCTCAGGCATGGGCGCCCGCACATAGGGGCAAGGGGGGGGGGGGGGCGCTTGCCCCCCTGGAAAATTGAAACCTATGTTTTTTAACCACTACTTTGGGGTTTAAAAAAAATTTCTTTGCATTAATGCCCCAATGATACGAATGATACAGACAATGAAAGTAAAAAATCTACATTTAGAGATCTCTATAGAAATAAACATGCTCTTATAACTTTCTGCCTTGCATGTTCAAGCTCTTTCTGAAAACTCTTACAATGACCAGTGGCTTTCAACCTTCCTGCGGGCACCCATGCAAACAGCAGGCCTATCGATTATGGCCTACTTAAGTGGAATCCAGCTGTAATGCAAATAATCACAAGTGCAAAAAATTAAATACTAACGCAAAAAGTTGAATTTTTTTCAAAGTACACTGAAATTTCATCAGGAAGATCTGCTTATTCACCAGCATTGTAATTATATAAACCAAGTCTGCTATAAGCCAGGCTCCATTTTGTTCATTCTGCAAGCTGCCAGTGCAGAATCCAGGGAGGTCAAACTGTAGATAAACTTGGCTCTGGTTATCACGCCTCAGGATTTACATTTTATCAAAGATCTCCTGCTAAAAAGAATTGATACTCACACTCATCTGATCCTCAGATCCTCCACCTTCCTAAAAGACATCCGCTTTAACAGCTATATACTCTGGCCCTCTGGCTACCAGACTCGGACCTCTTTCTGACTACTCTTGAAAATAGGCTTCTGACTCGATGCAGAACATGTGAAACTGCTGGTGCCCTGCGATTGGCTTTCGAGTGGC
The DNA here is from genome assembly GCA_949752735.1 of Lumbricus terrestris. NCBI lineage: Eukaryota > Metazoa > Annelida > Clitellata > Crassiclitellata > Lumbricidae > Lumbricus > Lumbricus terrestris. Next base: position 15,934,619 of record OX457043.1, on the reverse strand, counting down.
GCTTTAGAAGCAGCTAGATGAGCAATTGCCCCTTGCAAACGGACATCTATTTTTCGTTCATTTATTCATTCGTTCATTCTATGGAATTATATAGCGAACCTTTAGGAAACTACTTTTTAACATAGATCTGCCTTTTGATTTTTTAAACAAATTTCTAAGGAAACTATTCATATTAAAAATTATACGCAAAATGAAACTGAGAGATTTGCATAAGAAACTTCATTGAAAAATACCCGTATTCCTAATTTCCACGCAGCATTGCATTTTCAAGCTCTTGCTACTAATAGATTTAATCGTGACTATTGTAAAAATTTTGCCCCCCCCTGCAAAAATTTCTGCGGGCGCCCATGGCCTCAGGCTTAGTTTTAAGGCACGGCATTTACATGTAGTCCTACTACATCACTGGTTATAATAATGGCTCGTTTGAAGTGCGTTTTATCATATTTTCATTTATTTCTTCTTGGCGTTTGTCTTCCGTCACTGTTTCTGTGCTGCCCGATTTTGGGGAAATAGATCTTAGTAGACCTATAATAATCTAGTGGACATGAACTGATGGGCATTCTGTTCTTTGCCAAAGTAATTATATTTAGAGTCAAGATATCCCACAGATAGTTGTTATCCCTGAAACTCATAAGTGGGCCAATAAGTTTATTTCAAGAAAATGTAAAAAGATAAACTGCCAGGATGATGACAGTTGTCATCAAAATACCATTCGCTATAGCGCATAATATTTTGGTGTAATCTGTAATATTTTAGATAGGCTTACAAATTACACGAGACCACAAACTTTATGTTTGCATCATTGCATGTAAGCTTACTCAATTGCACATGCCTATGTATGCATGTATGCATTATGCATATAAGTAGTAGGCCTAGTTGCCTCTTTTGATGGTTTGAAGGTAATAAAAGTCGTCGGGTTTATTTGCCCTCGAGACTAACTAATTCTTCGGTATTAAGTGTCATGGTATCAAGTTTCACTGTATTAGGCCAAAGTCTCGTGATCACAACGCCACGTCAGCACTCTCCCGGCCCACATAATTGGCTGCGAGTCCACCTCTCTTTCTCCATAGCTAATTGTGTTCTGCCCGCGTCAGTTGTGCTTGCAACCGTCTTGCTCCTTATCCTTTACCTATAGCCTAATCAGTCTGGCCTTAAAAGTAGCCTACTTTTACTTTGTTGAATAATAATTGACTTTAAAAATGTGTAGGCATAATACCTTCATCACATATGTAGGCTTACGTGCGCATGTAGGCTAAGTATACTCAGTATCTCCATATTGCGTTTCAAAGTAACTGAAGGACAGTGCGACTGATTAATTGTTCTGGTAAGGATCAAACAATGCATGAATTCACATCCACAACGGCCACGTTCGGTGTTGCAACACAGAAATGCGCAACACTGTGTCCGAGTTGCAATGTTAATCTCAAATGTAAACATGTTAAAGATTATCACAATCAATAGTATGCCATACTTGAGTTGCCCACTTTCTTTATGATCGCTCTGTCTGTTTCCAAGTTTTGACGAGCTGAGTCTTCAAAACAGCAACATAAGATATTGCAACTTATAGTGCAACATTTTCATACAGTAAATCTCTGACACGAATGTCTAGACATTTAACAGGATACCAATCGATAATGCCGTCAAATCTTAATTGTGAGAGACTAAAAATTAATGATATACATGTATAATAATTGCATCTATGCAGATGTTTATAATTATAGTAAAGAAAGGTTTATTCTCGTAATGAGTTAGGCGAATCTAAATTTAGCTTGAGAATAATTAAAAGAGAACATTGTAAAACAAATTTAGGTCATGTTGTCTATTTGTAAACGGTCATAAAGCATTCATTCATTCGCCTTCTGTTCTAATATTTTAATATTCTAAACAGCACACACATTATAATTAGAATCTACGTTATAGCGAACTTTATAAAATAAAATTGGTTTAGTGTTACAGTAGGCCTAGCATCATGATTTCATGATCTCATCATAAACAACTTATCTCTGTGATTTCATTGTAAACTCGTCGACCTTCTCTACTGAGCTTTTCTAACAAGTCATATTATTTCATAATAGTGCAAGTTATAGCCCATATTATTTTAAACGAATTCTACTTAAAAATCATACTCCATGAAAATTAAAGTAAATTAAGCGCATAAATGATAAATAGGACAAATGATTTCTCACAGGGTCTTGGTAGGGACTGAGGACTGATGAGATGAGTGCTTTCGTTTAGTCGTCGAGTGACGTCGTGATTAGGCGAATCTAAAATATATCCAAAACTATAATCCAAGTAAAGTTAATCTAAATCTTTTATCTTTATCCCAACCTGACAGAAATATGCTTGCACTAGGGCTGCCCTGTTAGCGGAACGTTAGGCTCCTTAGCATATCGCCCACTGTCGCGGGACGTTGTGGTGTAGCGGGTATGCTCGTGGCCTTGCAACCGGAGGGTTGCAGGTTCGAATCCACTTCAAGTCGCCGCGTCGGGATGCGGACGATTCATCCCAGGACTTTTCATCCCGGACGATTCATCCAGTGGACGTTTTATCCCCGGATGTTTCCTCCCCGGACGATTCATCCAGTGGATTGTTCATCCCCGGACGGTTCATCCACGAACAGAAATTTAAGAACACTTCAGCCTATGAGTCATGCAGCTAAATATATATCGTGAAAGTCTATAAAACTTGAAATTAAATAGATATCATAAAAGAACACACAAGACTATAAAATATGCAATTAAATAAGTCTAGAGATCATAAAAGTCTATAAAACTTGGAATTAAATGGATGATAGACTATTAAAAAACACATACATTTGTAGGCCCCTAAGCCTAAAAGTGCAACTAAATAAATATCATAACCACCTTTAAAACATGCAATTAAATCGTTATAAAAAGTCTATAAAACTTGAAATTAAATAGATAATAATTTATACCTTAACGGAACACATAAATCTATAAAACATACAATTAAATAGATATCATAAAAAACCTTTAAAACATTCAATTAAATCGACTAATGAACAAATCATATGTGACCGCCTATACCAAAACTAGGCTTTTGTCGGTAACGCTAATTTACGAGCAACAAGCCAAAAACTTCAAATTTTGACCCCTACATGCAAATTTTGTTTCAATCAAAATCACGTGTTAAAATATCTCTACAACGTCATAAGTATAAAATATACCCGTTAAATTAATTGTTTTTCATAGAAAATCGTGAGTTTTAACGAGCATCGTGTAAAACAATATTTGAGTAAATACGATTTTGACCAGTTTTCAATAGGTAGCATTTAGAGTTGCCTGGTGGGAATCCATAAATGTTATATATGTTTAGAAAGGCCAAGATCTGCTCTACGTAACGAAACAATCTTCGGGATTGAAAAAAAAATAAATTAACCTAGAACGGATGAATAATTAGGGACCATAAAACAGCCTTCGCGTTGCCAAGCGCATGACGCGACGGCTTGCAAACGCGTTTTCTCCAAATGTTGCTTTTGTCACCTCTAAACTTTAAAAGCGCACAACTCCAGTTAGGAACATCATAAATAAATAAATAATATGTCATTTGAAAGGTCTCATATTGGGGAATCTTGTGGGAGAATAAAATAAATTTTCATTTCTACCGACAAAAGCCTACTATTGCCGTGGTGGGTCACATATTATTATGCTCTATAAATCGCCCGTGGATGAACCGTCCGAGGATGAACAGTCCACTGGATGAATCGTCCGGGGATGAGACGTTCACGGTTTGAATTTCCGGGGATGAAACGTCCGGGGATGAAGCGTCCTCTGGATAAATCGTCCGGGATGAATCGTCCGGGATGAATCGTCCGGGGATGAATCGTCCGGGAATGAAACGTCCTAGAATCGCCGCGTCGGGACCTTGGGCAAGTCATTCACTCGCAATTGCTCAGCGCTTCGGCGTGAAACTCCGATGCAGTGTCCGCTCTGTAGTCGGGAGCGCCTCTGAGTAGGGAGCTTAGAGGGGCGCTATAACAAGTGCACATACAAACATACAAACTTTCACTGGAATTGTACCCTTTGTCTTTACATGCAAAATAAATTGAAACGGTGTACAATTAATTAATTGATCGATTGATTAATTGACTGATTGATTAATCCAATCTCAGATGATCCTCGTTCTCATTAATTTTCATCTATCTAGTTCTCATCCCATAATTATATCTAGGCTCATTTAATTTCTTAACTGACGTCATTCTAAAATAAGCGCCATGATTATAATTTCACTTGTGTAATGTACAGCCTAGCATCTGCTTAGCCGCATACAAAACGTTGCAATTGCTGTTTAACTGTACTTCAAGCTTAATGACAAGCATTGTCAATAATATTAATATATAGCATGGATATACTCCGGTGCAGTGAGTTCTATGAGTCCCCTACCTACATGTACCTCCATGCGTAAATCATGTAAATCAGATGAGCATTTCAGGTGTACCGCAGCATAAACTTACTATTGCAGGACACCATAGCTGTTTGGCTAGAGCGCCCGCCTGTTAGCACAAGGAGTGAGGGTTCGAGTATCATCTTAGGTTGTCATGATACACGATCCTTGAGCAAATCCTTGTCTCGCATTTACTCAGCGCCAGCGTTTGATGCTTGTTAATTAGACAATAGCATCAGATAATAAAAATTACTGATCAGTACGTCAAAGAAGACCTTAGTTTGAATGGCACCAAAACAGGGACCAAGTCAGCTTCAAGCAGGTTCAAAACTTGCAGATCCCGCACCCCGCGAAGGTTTCGGGAGTCAGAGATCGAAAGACGAAAAATAGTAGACTTTGAGTTCAGTTTGATTACTTCGTGTCAAACTAAAAGTAGGCCAACATTCGATTTATAACTGTGTTTCAGCGCGATCAAATAGATCTAAGCATGAAGAGGTTAATACAAACATGGAAGCTGGAAAATGGAACCACGTGAGCAATCAATCTGATCCCAAAGTCTGCGTGCAGAAGCACTGCAGTTGGTAAACGCCTAGAATGCAACTCTCTTTTGTCGAGGCTCTACATGGTGTCTAAAGGTATCTGGTCAGTGGTTGCAACAATTTAAACCAAGTGTTAAGCAAGAACTAATAATAATAATAATAATAATAATCTTTTCTTTAATTGAGCGCCTGCAAGACGCACTGCGCTTTACATTTACAAGTTATGCAGTAATCTTAATTAAACTTAACTACTAACTGAACAGACAGCTTTGCAATTACAACGGCGCTAATAGCAGCCTACAAAGCATATCCGCCCAACGGGGGCTCGAACCTGCTACCTCTCGCACTCTTGGCCAGCGTGTTAACCATTACTCTACCGGGCCCCTATCTATTATTACTGCTATTTTGCGACTGCAGCATCATCAACAGAGAAACTCTTGAGAGCAACCGAAGACAGGAGAGGATGGAGAAGAACTGTTCAAAGTGCGACCAACCCTCGTGTCGAGGAAGGTTGAAGGCAAGGCAAGGCAAGCATCATATTATCGCTAACACGTCTTGTAGAGTAGGCTATTTCTTCAGCCATGCAGTTCTATACTCACGAGTTTCAACCTTGCAACAACACCAACATAGCAGAACAGAGACGCATATGAGAAAGACGACGACTCCAAACACCTCGATCATCGTTTCTGTCTTTCTATCCATTTCTGCTCCTGATGAAAACAAGTAATCATATCAAAATGACGAACTAAGTATAATTATAGTCACTTTGAATGATGTAAATAATGCGAGGGTCTTATAATCTATGGCATAATTATTTGTAACGCAAGCGCTATTTCAAGTGGCACATACATACATACATACATACATACATACATACATACATACATACATACATACATACATACATACATACATACATACATACATACATACATACATACATACATACATCCATACATACATACATACATACATACATACATACATAGGCTACATACATACATACATACATACATACATACATACATACATACATACATACATACATACATACATACATACATCAAATCAAATCAAATCAAAATCAAATCGTTTATTTGGCAACCAAGAAACAAGGAACAGGAACAAATCAAATCAAGCATCAAAGAAAACAAAGCTGATAAATGTAACAAGACGGTACTTAACTATTGACGCCTATATATATACAAATTGGTTGCACAGGGGACCCGGAAGGGGTCTTGCAACCCCGCTAGGTGAATCCCCTGGGCAGTTATATACCATGATGATGATGGCCATTAGGTTGCCATTGAATGGTCCTGGTTTAAATTATAGTGAGACAAAAAAAGGAAAACAAAAAGCAAACATCTTAACTAAAAGCACAGTTACACATTCGATAATGATAGGGCCTTTATAAGAAATTTGAAGCACAAAGTCATCGGATAGCCGGGATACTGCATGGGCAACTAGGGATTTTGATATAACTTAAGTCGCCACCAAATTTATTCAAAGAAGAGACAGGAGATTATTAATAGTTTATCAATTAACGACTGTGCAATAAGACTCAATTATTAGACACAATGTGCAGGAATAGTTCGTTAATTATTATCGAGAATCAGGGTACGCAGTCTTAATTTAAAGAGAGAAAGATTAGGTAGCAATCTGATGGAAAGGGGAATCTCATTCCATGATTGAACCCCACTATATTTAACAGAGAAGCGTCGGATATTGGTGCGGGCATGGGGCAAGTGGTAGGAGTCAGCATGTCTAGTATGATAGGAGTGCACCTCCGTAGTATGGAGGAAGAAGTTCTTGAACACTGAAGGTAATAGGCCATGAAAATATCTGAACATGAAATCGCCTATCTGGACCTGCCTAATTTGGTAAACATTGAGAAGGTTGTGTTCATGGAATTTAGATTCTGTCGGGGCTCCATAGGGCAGGTTTCCAATAAATCGAATTGCACGCTTTTGGAGCTTGATTAGATTCCGTAGACTAGATTTATAGGTAGAGGCCCAAATTATATGTATGGGTATATAAGTGAATAATACAAAGTGAGACGAATTTGAGGAGGTACTAGCTGGGAGGTACGAGATAATATTCCAAGGTTTTTAGCGATTTTATTGGAGACAATTTTTATGTGATCTTTCCAGGTTAGGTGTTGATCTATATATACTCCTAGGAATTTGGTTGATACTACCTGAGTGAGTGGAACCCCTTCAATGCACACCCTCAAGTTTCCTGTATGACAACTCTTTCTATGGGATTTTAAAATTATATAATTAGTTTTATCAAGATTTACATACATACATACATACATACATACATACATACATACATACATACATACATACATACATACATACATACATACATACATACATACATACATACATACATACATACATACATACATACATACATACATACATACATACATACATACATACATACATACATACATACATACATACATACATACATACATACATACATACATACATGCATGCATGCATACATGAAATTACCATGACCACAGCTATTTATTATCATTTTTTTGCCCCGAGGTACATATGATCCCTCAGGGACTTACACCCTATTCGTTAAAATAAAAACATCTGGAACGGCACCTAGTCGACGTTGAAATCCAGTGCAAGAAAAGAGCCGCGGAATGCCACCGCATTAAATCGCAGGATTGTTATTATTATTATTATTATTATTATTATTATTATTATTATTATTATTATTATTATTATTATTATTATTATTATTATTATTATTATTATTATTATTATTATTATTATTATTCGTAGTAGTAGTAGTAGTAGTAGTAGTAGTAGTAGTAACAGTAGTAGTAGTGGTGGTAGTAGTAGTAGTAGTAGTAGTAGTAGTAGTAGTAGTAGTAGTAGCAGTAGTAGAAGTAGTAGTAGTAGTATTGGTAGTAGTAGTAGTAGTAGTAGTAGTAGTAGTAGTAGTAGTAGTAGTAGTAGTAGTAGTAGTAGTAGTAGCAGTAGCAGCAGCAGCAGTAGTAAGAGTAGTTGTAGTAAGAGTAGTAGTAGTAGTAGTAGTAGTAGTAGTAGTAGTAGTAGTAGTAGTAGTAGTAGTAGTAGTAGTAGTAGTAGTAGTAGTAGTAGTAGTAGTAGTAGTAGTAGTAGTAGTAGTAGTAGTTGTAGTAGTAGTAGTAGTAGTAGTAGTAGTAGTAGTAGTAGTAGTAGTAGTAGTAGTAGTAGTAGTAGTAGTAGTAGTAGTAGTAGTAGTAGTAGTAGTAGTAGTAGTAGTAAGAGTAGTCGGAGTAGTAAGAGTAGCAAGAGTAGTAAAAGTAGCAGTAGTAGCATTGACACAAATGGAAAGTTTTGGAAGCACAGGAGAGGCAGATTATGTTTGGAGTCTACGACATTGTGCCGAGTGAGAGACAGAGATAGAGGCTGTCAAGAGACCTATAGAGTCAAACACACAAACAGAAGCACAGACTATCCTTACCAACTTCCACAAACACTTGACTTATGGAGACGGCAAGCACGTAATACTTGGCCATGTCAAAATCGTGTATACCTGAAAAGGTACATAGTTCAATTTGACAGGCAAGCCTACAAATAGAATTTAATAAGCTTTGGAGTAGTTAGCAAACACCTAAAACGGATAGGCCTATTATTATTATTATTATTATTATTATTATTATTATTATTATTATTATTATTATTATTATTATTATTATTATTATTATAACAATTATTTTTCACAAATCCAGCTCCAATTTACGCAAGAACATTTTCAAACATCTTAGCTACAATTTAAGCAAGAACATTTTCTATAACCCAGCCTCCATTTGCGTAAAGTTATTTCATTTAAATTAGACTTTTATCTAGCGAGAATTCCTTTCATCAATCGAGCTTGTGTACAACCAACAGATGCGTTTTGAACTTAGGACCACAGTTATTATTATTATTATTATTATTATTATTATTATTATTATTATTATTATTATTATTATTATTATTATTATTATTATTATTATTATTATTATTATTATTATTATTATTATTATTATTATTATTATTATTATTATTATTATTATTATTATTATTATTATTATTATTATTATTGTTATTGTTATTATTATTATTATTATTATTATTATTATTATTATTATTATTATTATTATTATTGTCAAGCTATTGTTATTGAAAGGCTACCCCTTTTCCAAAGCGGGCATGGAATTATTATTATTATTATTATTATTATTATTATTATTATTATTATTATTATTATTATTATTATTATTATTATTATTATTATTATTATTATTATTATTATTATGGAATTCCTCCACAGCCCCGACGCCTATCATTAATTAAACAGACCGATCGTTGTGCAAAGTTCTAGCTACACTGCAGGCTACACAGTATACACCCATGCGAACCGAACGATGAAATACTAGAGACGGAACTACAATGTCATGCATGTCTAATAATTATGGGACGGAGGTGAACATGAGCTACATGTAATTAACCCAATTACTCTAATAGCGCGGTTAATAAGATACACGAGTCATCAAGCGATGGTTGTTTCAAGTGCGCATGTCCTTAGGTTATTTGGGAGCGACACTGTCATGTAGCGGTGATACAGAGAAGCTGATAAAAATTTCTTTCTGGGAGAGGACAGAATCTGAAGATCGGGCTTCAGGCAGGGAGACACACATCCACCGCTTTCAGGGTATTTCAAAGTTGGCCAAACGTCGAGAGAACTGAATCACATCCTTGTTAGCATCATATGGAATAACTGCATTGACTATCGTAGCACCATGGGCGCCCGTAGAAATTTTTGCAGGAGGGGTCAAAACACAATGGTCACGGTCAATTTTTTTGGCTAGAACTTGGAAGTGCAAAGCAGAAAATTAAGAACACGGTTATTTTTCACAGAGGTTTCTATATATCATTTTCTCAGTTTCACGTTGTGTATAATGAGTAACATTAGCTTTTTAGTGTGAAGAAATTAGTTAAAAACCAAAAAGTAGTAGTTAAAAGAGGAAATCGATTTTCTAGGGGGGCAAGAGCCCCCTCTTGCCTCTGTGTAGGGCGCCCATGCGTAACATTAGCTTTTTAGTGTGAAGAAATTAGTTAAAAACCAAAAAGTAGTAGTTTAAAGAGGAAATCGATTTTCCAGGGGGGGGGCAAGAGCCCCCTCTTGCCTCTGTGTAGGGCGCCCATGCGTAGCACGGAGTTCGACGTAGGTGAAGACAAGCTGGACATCTGAATGAATGGCAGAAATTGGACTTTAGAAAGTTTAGACTTTAGTCAAGATGCTGGACCGAGAAGCAAATCGGAAATGGTTTTAATGCTTTACGCCGGTAAACATCCCTAAGTTCTCCAACAGATTTCCACACTGCACATAGTCTAAACCTGGAGGAAACCTTCTCACGGCACATTCTCATTTCGTTCAACAATACCGCCACTAAGTATCGGTACCCTAATTCGCAGCATACTCCTTCACTTCTCACACCACAGATTTGCCATTCTAAATTGAAATCCCACCTGTACCGAAATATTATTCTTACCTTAATTTATCTTCCGCCTTCCAAACTTTCTCTCCTCAACTAAACCCTCCCCAACAACAGACTGCTCTAGCTCCTTGCTCTCGTCTCGCTGTCAACCGGACTCGGACCTCTTACCTCCGTCGCATGATGTAGTAATCGATTACGATGCCACCTGAGCTACAGAGCCCGAGAAATCATTGTGCAAATTAAGTGAAGGAACCTGATGTGTGGCATTTCATGCGTTGTACTAGCATGAGCAATGAGCTATGGCCTTGATCTTGATTTCAGTCCATAAAGGATCCGAAGTTATCAGGTAGTGAAGGCGCAATCGAATATGGCCCAGCCTATGGAGGAGGCGGCTGATCGCGACACACCCAACTTCAGGCTATACCCAGCCTGGAAACAAATCAAGGATACAAGCGTGATGATGATGATGACGATGGCGACGATGATGACAACGACGACGATGATGACGGCAATGCAATAAGATAAATAATTACTGAAGTGGTTTTTACTTAATATTGCATCCAGCGCCTGTAAACGATTAAATTATTATTGGTAATAAAAAATTTCAACCAAACCAGACTTTTGTTAAGAATAATAATTTGTATCTTATCAACTTAATTACAAGTTTTAACATCGGTGTACAATTATTTGTAGGCTCTTGTATACGATGATGAAGATGATAATGGTCCGCGTTCAATCTTATAAAGCGTATCTACCGCTTGTCAAAGCTTTACTGGCTATTATTGCTTTTGTATCCTTGATATCTCCTTCCCTCATCCATATTCTGTCTGTGTCTGTGTCTGAATCTGTCTGTCTATATGTCCCTCTCTCCTCTCTCTGTCTCTATCACTGTCTTTGCCTGTCTCTCCCTCTGTCTATCTGTCTGTCTGTCTATTTGTCTGCCTGTCTCTCTTTGTCTCTCTCCGTCTCTCTCCGTCTCTCTGTCTCTGTCTTTATTTGTCTCTCTGTCTCTCTCTCCGTCTCTCTCTGTCTATGTCTTTATTTGTCTTGCTCTCTCTCTCTCTGTCTCTCTGTCTCTCTCTGGCTACTCTGTCTCTGTCTTTATTTGTCTTGCTCTCTCTCTCTCTCTCTCTCTCTCTCTCTCTCTCTCTCTCTCTCTCTCTCTCTCTCTCTCTCTCTCTCTCTCTCTCAGCCCAGTTACAGCTGTTCCTTCGACACTTCTCTGTCTCCTTCTGTTCGCTCAACTCTTCTGTCTGTCAGTCTCTCCTCTGCTCTGTCTCTTCTCAAAACCTGCTTCTTCTCACGGGGCCTTGCGCACTGGGAGCGCCTCTGAACGGTTTACCCTACTAGAGGCGCTTTATAAATGTTTAAATACAATACAATACTACATTTCTCTCTCTTTCCGTGTGTTTTCAATAGGTGCGTGTTAGATCATTTTCAACATTACTCGGTTTTGATTGTCGGTCATGTCAGTTACTTAAAATACAATACAGTTGTTCGAACTTACCTTTCTAACTGAGATTACATGAAGAAATGAATTCGACTATTCGTCATTCGGTTACTATCTGAAGAACTTAATGCTTGAATGATGTATCCATAACACAGGACGGACAGATGGACACGCCAATACAACTAGGCTTACATGTATATCCCAATATCTATAGGTTAAGTTGCCTGTACTGTTTTCTTTCGGTCTTCGTGGACGCACGCGCGCACATCCAGCAGGCCAGTTACAGTTTTGTATGCCTACAATAATTTACTACTGCAAAGCGGGCGGAACTAACGGCGGAGCTAAATTTAGACAGAGGCCTATTAATTGGCTCTACATCCTCTCAGGAAATCTCTGGGAATTTCCTAGTTACATCTCATAGATCTATGCTAAACATGCGGTAGGCCTATAGAAGAACTTGGAACTGGCTTATAGGTCCTGGCCTAGGATATAAGCCCTAATGTTAATTGTTTGTATGCGCACTTGCTATAGCGCCCCTTCAAGCACTCTACTCAGAGGCGCTCCCGACTGCAGAGCGGACACTGCATCGGAGTTTCACGCCGAAGCGCTGAGCAATTGCGAGTGAAGGACTTGCCCAAGGTCCCTACGCGGCGACTTGAGGTGGATTCGAACCTCGAACCTTCCGGCTTCAAAGCAACGACGCCACCACTACACCACCGCGCCTCACCAATGCTCAAGTCCTAATCGCAATATCAAATAGACATTTATGCAGCGTCAGCACACGATGAAAGCCCACGCATGCATCATTAATAAACAAAGATTTTTACATTTCATCACTTTACTCTCAACGAAATTCGCACGAGTTCGCAATGAGAGAAATAAAATTCATTTGGACTCAAAAGGTTTGTTGAGAAATCCCTACAAATTTCTTGTCGCGTTTTTTCTATTAGCCTATAGCCTACCAACAAGGATCATGGTAGGCTAATAATCTTAACTGTTGAAAACTGGTTACCACTAGTAGGCCTATCAATAATTATTTTAATTATTCATGCAGGGACTGCCGGAATATTCTTTGGTAGGCCTATGCTTTGAAGTCTCTCTGCATTTTAGAAAAGCTAATTTTCAGAAGGGTTTCTACCGTGGCTTATTTAAGAGATCTGCCGGAGGGGTAACACGGCCGAACATTGGAACTCTAAATGATGTGGAACGCATTCAAATGAACAGAGATGGTGAAAGATCTCACCCAACAAATTCATTGAAAAAATTAACAGGATCTTGGCCTTAAAGTCGCTATGGAAAGCCGTGCGCGTTTAGGCCTTCATTAAAGTATACGTACGCTGATTCAGCGACGCACGTAGACCTACTGTAACAGCCACACTATGTAAACCAGCTGCTGCAGTCAGTATGTGAAATGGAAATTTGTTAAATATGCACTGGGATACCTGTGCCTGGCAGCTAGCTTCAGTGCTTCCATTAGGCCCATGCCATATGTTTCTCTTCTTCAGTTTGTCGGATAAATGTTTCTTTGGAATTTGCATCTTCATTGCACTCTGCTGATTGTGTCATCTGCTGGCATTGACACTGACGCAGAACTTCCTTATTTTTAATTTTGATACGCATTCTATTTCTGCGTTATTATTCCATGCATAATTTTTTTTAGAAACATCATAAGCCTGAAACAGCGAATTGCCCTTTAGCAATGTTTTATAGATTCAGGAATATGCCCTACACAGGGCCTACAGGTGCTAGGACAAAATGTCCCCGGACAAAATGTTCCGGACAAAGCTACTGGACAAAAAGACCTCGGACAAATTGTCCCTGGACACAAAGTCCCGGACAAAATGTTCCTGAACAAAATGTTCCCCGATAAAATGTGCCCGGACAAAAAGTTCCCGGACAAATGAAGGGCTTGGAGCAATAACAAGGTATGTCGAAAATCATGAATGTTGGGAAATCGACTTCAAAGATTTACCACTTCAAACAGCCGTATCTAAGCCATTTGATCACATATCGACAAATTGTTTTAAGCAATATGTACCTTAAAATTGTCTTTAACGAAATTTGTAAATGTTTCAATGCGAAAGATGAAATTATTATTATTTTTTATACATTTTGCATCATATCGGGTTATTGCAACACGAACACTCAGTCATCAGTATCATTTCTGGTGCAATAACAGGTTATGTCGACAAAGCGTTTTTTAGCAGCTGCAATACCATACATGTCATCTGGAATAAGTGAACATACCTTATTATTGCACTGAGCTGTCTCTATTACACAGTTCGAGAATCGTGCAATAACATGGTAAGTCATCATAACTGTAGTAGGCCTACTGCCGATATATTTGATATGTAAATACAGTGCAATAAGAAGTTTTAATGACATAACTGTAGAAGTTGCATCCAATTCAAAACGAAAGTGGGAGCAATAACAGATTATGTCAAATAACCTTATTGTTGCACCGGATTGAATACAAAGTTTGTAAGAAAACGCGGCAATGTAAGTCGTCATACCGGGATATTGCAGTAGAGTTATGGTCGAACTCTGACGAGTGCGCAATAACATGTTATGTTGACATAACGTTTTTTGAAAAACAGCGCTCAAAACTATTCAGATCTGTACCAAATTCACAGAGTTGATAGATTACCATCTTCCGCTCACGGTGGCATACTGTTTCGCAAGACATAGGTACATGTGTGTCGACATACCTTGTTATTGCTCCAAGCCCTTCAAATGTTCCTGTACAAAAAGTCCCCGGATAAAATTAGAACAGCAACCCCAGAAGTCGACGACTTTGACCAAAAACGACTTGACCCGACTTGGCAGAAAAACAACCGACTTCCGACTTGAAGTCGACTTCTGACATGGTTACCGTTGGCCAAGGCCTAAGTCTGGCTAATAATCCAAGAAATCAAGCCAATTTGGCCTGCCAAGCATAATATTATATTGTTCCACCCTATCGATGAGTAATGAGACATGATTCAAGTGGTCAATCTGTTGTCGAGTGCGCATTTTTGTCTTCATTGCTTAGCCTATATAAAGCCAAAGTCGCGATCTCGCCTCAGGGTTTCCCTCATAGATCCCTAGACCCTAGAATGTGGCACAGTGTTTGAAGACTGCGCTTAGACCTACTCATTGAATTCTTCATTTAGGATACAATTATAGCCACAGCTAAATAAAAGTATGTCTTGCCCCTATGGGCATCCGTAGGAAACTACGTATGGCACTGTATGACACTACAAAAAATGTCTTTATCCAAAATTATCTAACATTAGAGAAGCATCAAAGAGCATCAAAGAGATATAGACTGCGAGTGAGCGATACAGATACAGAGATCGGGAGACAAAGAGTGAGAGACAGAGAAGAAAAAAGAGATAGACAGAAACAGAGAGGCAAAGAGAGAGAGAGTGTGTGTGTGTGTGTGTGCGTGTGTGTGTGTAGAGAGAGAGAGAGAGAGAGAGAGAGAGAGAGAGAGAGAGAGAGAGAGACAGACAGACAGACAGACAGAGAGAGAGACAGAGAGAATGAGAGAGAGACAGACAGACAGACAGACAGACCGAGAGAGAGAGAGAGAAAGCGAGCGACACACACACAGGCGCGCGCAAAACAGGGTGAATATTATTTCAGTCATTTTTTAACGCTCGACTTGATGGGCTAAAGGGTTGCCAAACAGGCGGAGACTGACAGCAGATTGATGTGTATTTGAATGAATCATTAATCTATCTTAATTTTAAATCATTGCATACATATAAGCCTGCAACTGAGCGTTCGTTTGACAATAATTATGCAGGTCACCTGTCACCTACATGTATGTACCGACACTGCACAGACATAATCTGCTCCGAGTAGGGCCTATCATATAATCGTGAAGCAGGCTACATGCTGTGAATCGTAGGCTAATGCAGAGGATGACACATTATCGGGACCTATGGTCTTTTGAACGCCGTGCGCGCTATTTTGAAACGCCACTATAGACCTAGGCCTATAAGCGGCTTTGACTTTGCTGCAGAACAAGACTGTACAGGCCTACACTTACCTCCAAGTGTTAGAACGTTCAGTGGCGCAACAAGAGGGTGCTGGCCCTGCTGGGGGTGCTTGAGCACCCCCCCGGGTTAAAAAGGTGACCCACGCAATTTTTCCAAATCCGATGAGTTTTTGTGGGGGTGGGGGTAGGGTTCTTTCGATTACACAATCAAGCAAGTTTCTTCATTCTTCTGTATTATAATTTTAGTCAAATTCATGGTTCATAAAGCACTAGATTTCAGTATTTGGCTGGTCTAATTGAGTTTGAGTTTCTCTGGGTCTCGAGAATTTACCTATTGATGAATTTAAAGCGTAAGTGATATGCCTATGCCTTTACATTAGCCTACAGCAGCGTTTCCCAAACTTTTTGGACCACGGAACCCTTCGTGTCCTAATATTTTCTTGCGGAACCCCAATATCAACTAAACGAACTGAAGCATGCATAGCGCCTAAGAAGCATACTAATATTGGCGACATAGACCTACCAAAACACTGTTGTAGAAAGTTTGCTTCTCTTACATGTATCTGAAAAATTAAGTTGAACTGTTTTGAAAATCACGACTCGTGGATCACAATGCTGAGAGTAGCGCACATGAAGTCTAGAATACGAACAGACCTTTTTTCTTCTTATGCATTTTTTCTACTACTGACTTGACACTTGAAAGCTGGATTCTTATTGTCAGCTGTAGGCCTATCATTTAAATCAAGAAGAGCGACCTACGATACAGTCACTGAATTTTGCTGTAATTTTTACACCAACTAATGAAAGTATTATTTGTCACAACTGCACAGTACGGTATCTGAGTTGGCGGCACTTTTTAAGCTGTCGTGTTTAGGCCTAATCGTGTTCAGATTAGTCTCGATAACGATAACAAATATGGTTGAGTACTTGAGTTCCTGTTGAGACTTACAGCTCTGACCTACGTATACCCTATTATAGGCCTACGTCTCAGCAGTGATCGATGTCTATAAATTGTAACTGGATTTCTAATGGGCAATGAAAGCTCGGATAGTCACTCAATGTGCGAGGACAAAACAAAAAAATTGATTGACTTTCAAACTTTCAGTGCATTTTCAAATTTTTTTCGATAATTTACAACTTTTCGCGGAACCCCTGCGCTCGCCCCGCGGAACCCACTTTGGGAAACGCTGGCCTACAGTGTCCCGCCAAATTACTGATAATATGTTACGACATAATTACCGTGTGTGCTATTTTATTTAGGCCCAGTTAAGAATTGTTTCCTTCAAATTATTATCATAATAATATATAGTTATATCATGGGCGCAGTTTATCAGGGGCTAGGGGCCATAGACCCCCACCCAAGGAGCCCCAATGTCATGTTTTTACCGTGTAAATGGTCTATTTTTTCGTGCTTAGCCCCCTCCCCCCCCAAGGACTTCCGACTGACGACCAAAAAAAAATTAAACAAAGGTCATCAGCTTTTTCCCGACCCAAACGAGAAAAACATTTCGGCGCCGCGCCTTCCGGACCAAGTTTTTAGCCCCCCCAAAACGGAAACCAAACTCCGCCCATGAGTTATATTCAGTTTTGTTTGATCTAGACATTTTTAGCGGAGAAAGCGTCAAGAAATTAAAATATTCCCCCATAAAATTTGACAAAATGATAGTCTTTAGTTGCTGTTTATTATATTGTATTACATAAACTGTCATTTTATACCATGATCTTATTTCTTACTATATAATTATAATTTTATTACTTATTATAATACATGTATAATTATGATACTATCGTATGATATTTTATTGTGCAAAACTTACTGTCATGGGTGAATATTTAGGGCGATAGGGGAGATGTAAGTGAATGTGAGGCAACACTCTGAAGTTTTAAAACCACAAAGTTTGTGATCAGGGGTCGGAGATGCTTATAATATATCCCCCAATATGTCATAAATATTTCATAAATGTTATTATAAATTTAAGCATTGTTATCTACTGTTTACAGTGTTTATCATAATGAGCCATTTTGTTAAGACGACAGCCTAAAATACTGTCATTACAGTGTGTGTAGGCTAAATTTTAAAAATGCTTAGCCTAAACGATGGGAGGGGACATTTATTGAAATCTTACATCACGTCTCTGGGCACTAAAATAATGAGTTACTTTGTCAAAATGACAGCTTTAAAAGTCATGCTGCACTGTGCAAATCCAAACATTTTAAGTTATTGTGAGGCAGCACTCTGAAATTTTAAACTAAAATCTATGACTATATATCAGCATTGAAAATGAGCAATTTTATTAGGATGACCGCTTAAAAGCCTACCATTACAGTATGGAAATTTAAAAACATTAAACAATGGGGAGGGGGCATTGAAGTCCTACACCAAGTCTCTCAGCAATGAAATCATGATAAATTTTGTTAAAATGGCAGCCTAAAATGATACCACTGCAGTGTGTATGGAAATAAAAGAATTTATGCTGGGGAGGAGGCACATACCCTGCCCAAACCCCTTCCCCTGCTAGGCCGATGTTGAAATCTGAAATCACTTTTTATCATCACTGAAGTAATAGAACTATTTTGCTAAGTTGGCATCTTAAAATGGTACCATAATAAACGGGGAAACTTTTTTAAAAAATTAAAAATAATTGTGAGTACGCTATATTCATTGAAGTTTAGACCACTCTTATCAGTACTGAAAGAATAGCAATTTTGCTTTAGATGGCAGCTTAAAATGCTGCCATGTGGAAATTAGAAAATTTCGGATGTGCAGGGGCACATCCCCTCCCAAAGGCCCATGCCATTTTCCTTCGGATGCTCGCTTTTCTCCCGAAACCTTGATTCCCAGAGAAGGGACTAGATAAAACTGGTTGTTGGATGAGGGGCTAGATTAACCGCTGGTTTTTAATTTTTCCACTCGCGAGCTATATGGGCCTAAGACCCTTTGTCTTATCTAAACAAATGGGAAGGGACATTTTTGAAGAATTAAACCGTGTTTTTCAGAAGTTTTCATGACTATCGCTCATAAATACAGCTGGCAAACAAGGGTCTGGAACGTGCTCTAGCTGATGTCAAAAGTAAAAAATGCGTTGGCTCCTGGGGTTCTGCCCCAGACCCCGCTGGGAAGCTTACGACACTCCCCCAGACCGCCTAGTCTAGTGGCGTAGACAAAAAGGTTGGCGGTTAAACCCTCATTGGCTTAGAAAAAAGACGTTTTTAAAAAGATAATTTGTCCAATTATATAAGAAAAACAATCATCTGGCCATAAACCCCCTATCAGAAATTCCTGGCTACGCCACTGCCCTAGTCGGCATTGGCTTCGTGCCTTCGGCACACGCTGCTCGCTGCAACTGAGGCTTCGCACCTTCGGCGCTTACAATAATAATTCTGAGCACTCCCCAGGAAAATGGTCTGGTTGCGCCCCTGAGAACGTTTGAAGAAGCGTGAAATCATTTTTTCTACTTGCTCGCTTCATTTCTATATATAGCCCGAAAAACAATACTTTCCCGGAAAGACTAGATCCCGAAGATTCCCCAAAACGCTCTTTTGTCACGAAATTGGATATCACGGTGGCCTAGAAGGACCAAGTTGCTACATTGTTTGAAACGATAGATTATTAAATAGATTCAATAGAATTTCATAGCTTATAATATTTAACGCTTTAATTTGCAATTTATTATTATTTTGGGGGCCTTTCAGCACTGTACGCACTTGCGTATGCGCATACGCTTGCGGGCACCGCCGTGTCGCGTGACAGAGTCTCCCCCCTAAAAGTCTCCCCGGAGACTTTATTTCGAAACAGATTCTCCCCCCGGAGGATCTGTTCCAGAATAAATTCGCCCCCGGAGACTATATTCTGAAATAAAGTCTCCGTGGGAGAGAGAATATTTCGCCGTTCACGAAATAAACTCTCCCCCGTTCGGCGTAAAATTGACTACAGTCGCATCAAATTTAGAGATGAGCAGGCTATACGGTTAGTTTACGTTGCCAGATTATATAACAAGTTTAGTATGTGAGGCGCCCTTGTAAGCTGTGTTACGGCGCCATAGAAATCGTCATTGTTATTATTATTATTATTATTATTATTATTATTATTATTATTATTATTATTATTATTATTATTATTATTATTATTATTATTATTATTAAGAAAACATATAATACTTTTACTTCAGAAAATTTGTTCCAATACAGAGTTTCAGCCAGGGGGGAGACTCTGTTTCGGGGAGAGACTTTGTATCCGGGGGAGACTTTATTTCGTGACACCGGCCTCAATGCCCACCTCTAGTAAACTTTGAGCCTAGTTCAAACAAAATGCTGTTGGCCCATGGTTAGGCCTAATCTTTCGCAGGCAGAGGCTACCGTGATGATTAGGCGAGAGTAGCCTGAGGAAGGTGATGATCTGGATTGATAGTGTCAGCATGTGACTAGAGCTCTCATACTTTCATACAGAAGGCTACCGTGATGAATAGGCGATAGTAGCCTGAGAAAGGTGTTGGTTAAATCCACTGAAAATTCCCAGCAACCACAGATAGTAATTCCGTGCGCAGGTCTATGGGTATAACGAACGATAGGCCTAGCCTAGCATTAACGTAACATTTAATTTAATCGATCTAAACGCATTATACCTGCATAGAGGGCACCGGTAATGCTGCGTGAACTGGTGATTGGTGAACATCTTTGAATGTGTGATGCGATGTGGAATATAATGATTGAACACGAAAGGCGATGCGTCTAAGGTACACTGCATTATTATTATTATTATTATTATTATTATTATTATTATTATTATTATTATTATTATTATTATTAATTATTATTATTATTATTAAATAAATTTGTAACGCGCGCAAGGTCACACCGAAATGTGAATCTGAGGCGCGGATAGTCAGCCGCCCGAGTAAGATGCAGTTATAGATAGAATGATTGAACACGAAAGGCTAAGGTATACTGCATTATTATTATTATTATTATTATTATTATTATTATTATTATTATTAATTATTATTATTTTTATTATTATTATTATTATTATTAAATAAATTTGTAACGCGCGCAAGGTCACACGTGAATCTGAGGCGCGAATAGCTAGTCAGCCACCAGAGGAAGATGCAGTTAGAGATCCATGTGCTTGAAAGCCAAGGAGAAGTAGGCCTAGTAAGTTTTTAGCCGCTTTTTGAAGGAGGGAAGTGAAATTGAGCTTCGAAGAGAGAGCGGAAGCCGATTCCATTCCCTGGGTGCAGAGGCATGGATGCATGCAAGCCCATAACTGTTTTGCATCGAGGTTCAGATAAAAGACTTGTACCCGATGAACGCAAGCAACGAGGAGGAATGTAAGGAGTTAGTAGTGACTGAAGGTAGGAAGGTGCGTTGGTGCTGAGAGATTTGTAGGTCAGACATGCCAGTCCAAGTGAAGTATCGTGTCCTTGTGTTTGTGACAGACGCCAATAGCTGATGACATCACGTGTGCTTTCTATGCTAGGTAATACTTGTGAAATGGGTGCGTTTTGTTTGTTTCTAATTTCATTATTTTATTTCTTACTGAAGTCCTGTGGAGTTCAAGACATAAGTTATGTTTTAACAATAAATTCACGACAATATTTCAATTATTTGTATCTGTTTCTGAAGAAGTTATTAACACTTCAAGAAAAAATTTCTCTGTATGTTTTATCCCTCCTTGACCATTTTGCTCCAAATGAAGTTGGAGCAGGGATATCACGCTGCGTGCTAACTGCTAATGAGAGTTGATAATTTTTTTCCTGGCTTCTATTTGCGCCAAAAAAAATTGCCTGGAAAAGAAAAAATTGGGGGGGGGGGTATTTTCCCTCTGTGCCCCCCCCCCCTATGCCTAAGACTGTTATGAACAGTACCTGGTGCAGAAATTCAAAGATCTTTTATTTGTATTGCATCATTTATAAGTAATAAATGGTCACTTTGCATTTTGCTTAGAACATCATGGGGAGACGCGCCCCAATTGACCCCAGAATCTATTGAAGGCATATAAGTATAAGTATACCTATTAATGTTCTGAAAGTGGCAATCAAGCAATGTATAAGCAATGTTCTTAGAATACATCACTTTCTAACACGTTGAAGTCATCAGCAATCCGATATTACATAGGCCTACA
The DNA here is from genome assembly GCA_949752735.1 of Lumbricus terrestris. NCBI lineage: Eukaryota > Metazoa > Annelida > Clitellata > Crassiclitellata > Lumbricidae > Lumbricus > Lumbricus terrestris. The sequence goes on along the minus strand of OX457043.1, from coordinate 15,912,623 downwards.
GGCCTACAAATACGAAAAACCTCTATATCTTTGCCCCCATTTTTGGGATGACCCCGTGGTCGGAATTTGGGGGGATTTGGATATGTTATTCAGGAAAAGATTCTGAGCAGGAAACCGGTTAAAAATCTTCTGAAGCAATTTTGCCCAGGTTGACGGTATATTTGAGCTAGATTTCCTGGACTAATTTGAATTCAGACGACATGAGGAAGGTGATGGTTGGATCATCTTGCTGTAGACAAGGCATGGAATTTCAAAAAGGATCTCGAAACCACTGAAAGAAGTAAAAATTAATTATGTAACAATTTGCTAAAAGGTGTTTCTAGACTAATATAAACGAAAACCGCGGTTAACAAGCTTTGTTTTACAACAACATGATAGTGGACAAAATGGTGGCCAATTGCTTCGAAAGGTTGTAAGCGTAGTGTTGCGCGTGATATGAACACGGTTTTAGAGTCTAAATTTAGGATCATGGGTTTTGAGGAATGCAACAAGAGACACATAATATAGCACTGCAAGAAAGCCAAAATGGCGGAAAAAATGACGGCCATAATCTTAAATTAGCTAGGCCTATAGGTAGCCTAAAGTCATGTAAGGCCTATGCAATAGAAACATGATTTTTTCAGTCTAAATTTGATAGCAGAGTATAATTCCGAAAGACGATAAATGAAACCATTCAAGATGTTCACAACATGGCGAGAGGACGCTTAACTAGTCACATGACCCAAGGGATCGTTCAATAACTAATAGCCTACTGTCGTTTTTCCAACAAAATTAACATTTCCGGGTCAAGGAATGTGATAGAACAATGATATGCCTACATAAGTGGCACTGATTGAAAGTCAAAATGGCGAACAAAATGGAACTTGAATTTCTTCTCAGGCATTCCTCTCTTTTCTTAAGCTTGACAGTTTTATTTTGGCCTCGACTGGGTTGGGAGCGCCTCTGTGTAGTCCCCTTGAAGAGGCGCTATTCAAATGCACTTAATGAATGAATGAATTAACTAATTAATTGATTAATTAATTAGTTAATTAATTAATTAATTAATATTGCTCTGGGTCTCTGACTATTCAAGCTACACAGATTTATCTACTGTAGGCCTATGCCAATTTTAAGTGACATAACCTGTCGGATTTCTATAATACAGGTCGCTCTATGATATTTCGAAATGTTTCTGATTAATTCTTTGAATCAGTGACGAATCTTTACGCAGGTCAATTTCACACTTAGCGCGGTGTAAAAAGAAGCAGGTTGACCCCAGCATTCAGGTTACGTCTACCATCTAAAAATTTCAGTTAGACTTGTCACGATCCTGACGCTTTCTCCGAGTGACTTCCGACCTCAGAATTTGCCATTATTTATTCCATTCCATATGTGCCCAGTCTATGTCTCTTTGTTTGCTTGATCCGTCAGTATTAAAATTTTGACCATCTCTCTCATTTCCGTTAATGATAATCCTGTGTGGGATGTGGCTGCAGTTGACACCCTTGCAAATTCATATATCCAGGTCACGGCATCGACGGCGGACGCGGCAGCCGATATAGCAACGGTAGGGTGTCCCAGAAAAACCTTTTTCTTGAAATTCTTAGGTCTCACCAGTCAAAAAGTTTCCTATGGGGATGATAATATTTGTTTAATTTTTTCGAATTTTTAAAATAATGTTTAGGTTCCCCCCAAGGAGATCAAAATTTTATATATAGCGTACTATGATATTCGTGTGCAAATATTTCAATATATGAGGCAACGTCATTCACACCACATATATTTTACATGCTTTTGCACAAAATATGATATTAATTCATTCATTCCGAAAACTTATATAGCGCCCCTTCAAGAAGCCTACTCAGAGGCGCTCCCAGTCCAGCCACAGCTAAAAAGATAGGTCTTGAGCAACTTGTAGAAAGCAGGCAAATTATTCCGAGATAGTAAGCGTAGTGTAAGCGGGAGCCCATTCCTTGTGGACGGGCCAACAACCGAGAAGGCTCGACGCTGTCTGGTAGCAGAGCGGGTTCGAGGGACCAGCAGCTCCCCATAATTCGAGCAGTTATTCAAAAAATAGTTTACTTTGAGATGGCATATTAGTACACAATACCTATCTCACATTTGGGATTGTGTACTAATATGCTAATCGTCCAGGTCTCTGTACGGAGCAGAGACCTGGACGATGAGAAAGGAGGATGTCAAACGAATAGAAGCGTTCGAGATGTGGACATGGAGAAGGATAGAAAGGGTCAGCTGGACAGAGCATAAATCAAACGAAGAAGTATTGAAGAAGGTGGAAGAGGAAAGATCCTTGATGAATACAATTAGAACAAGGCAGAGGAACTGGATGGGACATATACTGAGAGGCAACTCCTTGCAAAGAGACATAGTGGAGGGCAAAATGGAGGGGAAGAGGGGAAGAGGAAGACCGAGGGAAAAGTTCTTGGACTGGATGATGGAGGATGGATATGGAAAACTCAAAGAAAAGGCACAACACCGAGAAGAGTGGCGTCGTTGGGCATCTGGGGCATCTGGACCTGCCGAGAGGCAGCAGACCTAAAGAACTAATATGCCATCTCAAAGTAAACTATTTTTTGAATAACTGCTCGAATTATTATAGCAGTCAATAATGGTTAAATAATATTCCGAATTCTAATAATTATATGAAAAGTCTGTGCATATATAAATTTGGTCAAATTTCAGTCAATTAACTGCAAAACCAGTCTGAGCAAAATACAGTATAACATTTTTTGAGCAATTACATTGTAGCCTATGACATATCCTGGCGGTTTTTAATTGGTAGTGCTCCTTTCTACTTATCTGATCTGGTCTCTGTCGTAGCCACCCGTAGAACTTTACGCTCTTCGGCCAATGGGGAGCTGCTGGTCCCTCGAACCCGCTCTGCTACCAGACAGCGTCGAGCCTTCTCGGTTGTTGGCCCGTCCACAAGGAATGGGCTCCCGCTTGCACTACGCTTACTATCTCGGAATAATTTGCCTGCTTTCTACAAGTTGCTCAAGACCTATCTTTTTAGCTGTGGCTGGACTGGGAGCGCCACTGAGTAGGCTTCTTGAAGGGGCGCTATATAAGTTTTCGGAATGAATGAATTAATATCATATTTTGTGCAAAAGCATGTAAAATATATGTGGTGTGAATGACGTTGCCTCATATATTGAAATATTTGCACACGAATATCATAGTACGTTATATATAAAATTTTGAGCTCCTTGGGGGAACCTACAAATTATTTTAAAAATTCGAAAAAATTAAACCAATATTATCATCCCCATAGGAAACTTTTTGACTGGTGAGACCTAAGAATTTCAAGAAACAAGTTTTTCTGGGACACCCTAAGCAACGGGTACGAAAAACACCAAACACGTCGCTCTTCTAAACACACATTTTTTTGTTCCTCTAGCCCTTGAAACATTGGGTGCAATTTGCTCCAATGGCATAAACTCCTGGTCAGATTTAGGCCGCATCCTAACTTTGTCTTCTGTTTTCTGTTGCAACGCCTCTCTATAACCGTTCAACGTTTCAATTCAGTTGCCTTTTGAGGCACTTCAGCCGAGTCGAATCAAGAGGAGATAATATCAATAGCTATAATTGCTTTCCTAGCTTACTGTGCTTTGTTCCTGATGTTGTCTGCTGAAGATATTAAAAGTAAATAATAATAATAATAATAATAATTGAACGGTTATAGAGAGGCGTTGCAACCTAAATAATAAATAATAATAACCTTACGAGGTTGGACGGGAAACGACCAGACGGCCAGACCCTTATCCCCTGGAGTCACGGGAGAGCTTTGATTTGGGATGCGACCGTTGTTGACACGGTGGCTGCTTCCTACGTCCTCGAGAATGCAACCGAAGCCGGGAGAGCGGCGGAGAAAGCCGCCACTAGGAAACTTTCAAAATACTTGGACCTCTAAAGGACATACCTCTTCGTCCCCTTGGCTGTCGAAACAATGGGTCCCATCAACAATGAGGGTCTCGCCTTTGTTTCCGAAATCGGACACCGGCTTCCAAAGTTATCTGGAGATTTACGCGAAACTGGTTTCCTTTTCCAGAGCATTTCAGTTACAATTCAACGCTACAGCGCCGTTGCCTACCACGGCACCTTGTCTGGACTACCCGGCGCAACGGTACCCTCTTCACTTTGCGAAAGAAGTCTGGCGGCCTACGTCCAATAGTAATTGGATATTGCTGGCGTAGGCTTGCTTCCAAATGTGCCAATGCCTACGCGCTTCCCCGAGTAACAGATTACCTTTCACCCAGACAGGTGGGTGTTGGGATCCCGGGTGGATGCGAGGCAGCAGTTCACGCAGCCTGGCGCTTTGTCGTAGACATGGAACATGGGTCCATACTGGTCAAATTGGATTTTTTCAATGCTTTTAACAGTCTATAGTCTATACAGAGACTGCATGCTGGCTTCAATAACTGACATTCTTCCAGAGCTGGCACCTTTCTGCTCCTCGATCAATCGGCTCCGGTCCGTTCGCTGCTCTGCCATCGCACTCCAGTCGGCCAAATTATGGCGTGGAAACGTTCGTTCGTAGATCGGCGAATCCTCCTGGCAGGGTAGGCGACTGTGCTTTCTCGTCTTCTTCCATCGTCGGTCAATTGCGAATGTCGATCGGAAGCGACCACACACCCGACTTCTGGGACCAGTGTGGCGGAAATCAGCCCTCGACTACATCCCGGCTGCAAAGCGGCTGCCCTGTCGTTCTGTGGATGGCCGTCCATGGCACCGATCGTGCGGGTGCAGGTCCAAATATGTCGCGCGTGTCGTTTCAGGAAGGAGAAATGCAAGTCCGCCTTTGCCGTCTTTAGAAGGTAATGTAGTTCTTCCGGTCGATTCGCCTCACCCAGGAAACACAACGACGATGAATTGAAGACACACAGTTTATTTAAGTAGCACTGCACACGACCGGCAACACGACTGTCTTCAACTGCACATAACTACTCGGCTAGACTGCTGACTGCTCGACTGACTGCACGACGACCTCTCGCTGACAACTCTAACTACATGTATTACTTCGGACTTAACGACACTTTTTCATTTCGAAGATGATTAGTGTCGGAGGCAGAGTACAACCTCTCACTCCACGCTTATATTGCGACCGAGCCACCCGCAGCAAAGATCCGAGAAATTAATCTCTGATAAACCGACCGACCGGGAATCGAACTACAGGGCAAGGAACTCCCTTATATACCCGGCTGGAAATGCACGCCTGCAGCGGACTTCAAAGAGAAGCCGCCGCCTAACTAAGAGAGGCGCAAAGCGATGCCGACAGAGGCAAAAGGACACCGCCAAGAGGCACAAACGATACCGCCGCGGGGTGTAGGGAGGCAAAAAGGATGCCGCCAAGAGGCAATAACGACGTCGCCGCGGGAGGAAGAGAGGCAAAAAGAACGCCGCCGCGAGGCCGTAGGCAAACACGATAGAGGCTAAAAGGGATACCACCGCGGGGGGGTGGAGAGGCAGGTCGGCGAACAAATAGGCACAAACGACACCGCCGCGGCCAAGCAAAGAAGCTCAAAAGGAGGCCGCCGCGGGGGGGTATAGGCCTAAAGGCAAAAAGGACGCCGCCCAGAGGCAATAACGACGTCGCCGCGGGGGAGAGAGAGGCAAAAACGACGCCGCCGCGAGAGAGATATAGAGGAAGGCCGGCGAACGACCGGGAGCTGCACACAAGAGGCAATGAAAACGGTCGCGGGGAAATGAGAAAGGCCGACGACGCACGGGCGGGCTTAACAATACACGTGCAAACAGGGAGAAAGGGCGGGCGCTAAAGAAGCTGAGGCGAACTCAGTTTCGCCACAGATTTCAATAATTGCACTCTCCCCATCGTTTGCATGTTTTGAATACCCACGCAATAATGGTAGCATCCTGAGTTGTCATCTGAATAGAATTGCTCTTTGTAAATGCTGAAAATCATGATTGAATATTTCAGAGAGTCTAATAACCATTGTTTACAATTTTTGGAATTGAACACCGTAACTGTAGCATTTTAAGCTACCATTTTAGCATGAAATTATTCATTATTTCTCTTCTCGTCCATTGTCTCGTCCACGTGGGTCGCGGTTGTGTAGTGGTAGCGTCGTTGCCTTGAAGCCGGAAGGTTCGAGGTTCGAATCCACCTCAAGTCGCCGCGTAGGAACCTTGAGCAAGTTCTTCACTCGCAATTGCTTGGGCGCTTCGGCGTGAAACTCCGATGCAGTGTCCTCTCTGCAATCGGGAGCGCCTCTGAGTAGCAGCTTGAAGAGGCGCTACAGAAATGGTTAAATAAGTAAATAAATAAATAAAAATGGTAAACAGGTTAACTTGCCCATTGGTGTAGTAACATTTCAGGCTATCGTCTTAGCAAAATTGCTCATCATGTCAGTGCTCAGAGACGTGGTGTAAGATAACAAAATATGTCCCTATCCCATTCTTTAAAAACCATTTTTATTTGCACACTGCAATGGTAACATTTTAAGCTGTCTCATCTTAACAAATTTGCTCACATTTTCCCCTCAGAGATTTGGATAACGTCCCCTGCTTGTTATTTAATATTTGTTATTTTACAAAACGTAATGGTGGCATTTTAAACTGTCTTCTACGGAAAATTGTTAATTATGGATAAGCAATGGATATCACTGTAGAAATCCACAATTATATTTGTGATAATTATAGTTCTGAAATATTTGGAGGGTAAAAGCTGCTTCGTCGCCAACCAAATATCTTCCGCTCCTGTCCCTTAAGTTTCAGTCCCGTGTGAGAGACTGCACTGTTAAAACTGCAGAGTTGCTCCAAGTATGGTTTTCCTAGTTATTTTTAAAAACTTAATTGAAGTAAAAAAAATGCCACTGCAAGTCAAAATTTAGTTCTGTCATATAAGATCTTGGTCTACATGTGGATAGACTAAACATAATCTATCTGGGGCACACTTAGATAATTATCGAATACAATAGCTCGTGAGGGTGATCAATCCTGTTTATAAGCCTATTCATTCAGCAACTGTTTATGCTAGGGAACTAACTCCATAGAAGACAAACGATAATGCATTTTCCAATTATTATTACACACACACAATAATTAAACATATAAGAAATCAAATACATGTCCATAATGATTCCAAATCAGTAGGCCTAATCAATAATAAGGCCAACACATGCATCTCAACAAGCATAAGAACACTGATGGTAACGACAATAATAATAAACCTAAGTCCCATAAAGAAATATAAATAAAGCAGCCAAACTTAACCCAGCCCATACAGTCGGGTCAATCTACGAAAAAACTTCGGTGAACCCGGAAAAAATTGCAAGAAAGCGTTTTATGACGATTTTCTGTTGTCTTAGGTCTGGTGATGAACATAGGCCCTACTAAAAGTTGCAAGAAATAGCACCACGGCAAGTGGTCTAATTTTGGCAGGAAAAAAGATGGCCGCCAATTGGACTAGGCATGGAATCTGGGGTGCGCTGACAAAACGGCGCAGGACAAAACGGCGCCGACATAACGGCGCCGACAAAACGGGCGCGGTAACTAAACGGCGCCGACATAACGGCGCAAACTGAACTAAAAAAACAATGATTTTTAGTAGTTTAATAGCAGAAGCAGCAAAAAATTATTCTAAATATCAATCCAACTTCCATTTAAATTGCTATTATTTTTCATCAATCCAGCTCCAATTTAGGCCAGAATATTTTCTTCAATCCAGCTTCCATTTAAACAAGACTATTTTCTTCAATCCGGCTTCTAGTTAAGCAAGACTATTTTGTTCAATCCAGCTTCCATTTAAACCAGACTATTTTCATTCATCCAGCTTCCAATTCAGCAAAATGTTTTCTTCAATCCAGCTTCAATTTAAGCGAAATTTTTTCCATCAATCCAGATTCTATTTAAGGAAAAATGATTTTTTATCAATCCGACTTCTACTTTAAACGCATAGATGTATTCTGAATTGGGTGTGCCCCTAGTTGCCGGAATCTGGAACGATATATCATAATCTTGAATATTCGTTGTGAGTTTGCTCTTGAATAAGCAGACAATCACTAGACGGGTATCATAATCTTTCTACTGCGCCGTATTGTCGGCGCCGTTTTGTCGGGGTACTTTGAATTGCGCCGTTCTGTCGGCGCCGTTTTGTCGGCGCCGTTATGTCGGCGCCGTTTTGTCCTGCGCCGTTTTGTTACGGCGCCGGAATCTGGAAATGATAATGTTAGGAGCAAGTCATGTAATAAGTTGCTAACATGCTTTCCTAGACTAATTCGACCCTCCTGAGAACGAAAATCGTTATTAGCAAGCTTGGTTTTTAGCGGTTGCATGGGAAAACAAGATGGCGGCCAAAATGGCTGCCTATTGCTTTAAAAGGTTGTAAGTCGGGTATTGTATGTGACATGAACACGATTTCGCAATTTAAATTAAGATGTATGGGTCTAGGCATGCAATGGAATCAAATGCACGTATGTAGCACTGGAAGAAAACCAAAATGGCGGGAAAATGGCGACAGAAATGTTGAAATTGCTAAAAGTGAAGTGATGTATGCAATGGAAACATGAATTCGGACTCCAACTTAGCATTTTTGAAGTAACGGAAAGCAATGGAATCAACTTTGCAACTGTGACACTGCATGAAAACGAAAATGGCAGCGATCGGAAGCGTTTCCGAGAAGTTCGTCAACGGAACTTTTGGGTTGATGACAAGCGGAAGTGTCTCGGAAATGGATGGATCTTTCGGGGGCGGACGAGAAGTGGAACGGGGTAGAAGGCGAATGGAATCCATCCTGCGCAATCCCATCCTCCGCCAACCCATCCACATCATCATCAGCATCATCTCCACCACAGCATGACATCAAACGGCGCTGGAGGGGGGGTTCATTCCAGATCTCCGTGTCAGTCCATCGAACAAAATGTGCATGGGGTCGGCGCTGGAACGAACGGCGGCATCAACGGTCACCGGGGGCAGTCAGCATCGTCACTCTACAGAAGCCAGGCCTACGGGCACCTGCCGGGAACACACAAACAGGACAAGGGTTTGCTCTCCATTTTGGCCGCCATCTTGTTTTCCCAAGCAACTGCTAAAAATCAAGCTTGCTAATCACGATTTTCGTTCTCAGGAGGGTCGAATTATTCTAGAAAGGCATGTTGGCAATATATTACATGATTTGTTCCTAACAGTATCATTTCCAGATTCCATGCCTAGTCCAATTGGTGGCCATCTAGAAATGAAAGATAATAAATGCACACACAATACCTTCTGAGCCGAACCGTCAAGAGCACCCGACCACCGCTTTGCACCAGCTATTATAGATCCCTGCGGCTGCTACCTCCAGGGGTGGTCTTGTTGATAGCGACTCTTTGAAGGTTAATGAATCCACTTTCGTCCGCGCTACGGGGTGTCTACCCGCCACGGGCGTAGATGCGCTCGGGCGGGCGGACGCCAGCATGTTTTTGATCATTAATTAGCATTAATTAGACAAGCAAAGACATAGACAAGAACATAGACATACAAACACACGGACAACTAATTGATTGACAGATCCGCGCACGCCTATGACTTGATTGATAGGTCACGTGACAATTTGGCGGCTTGCCATTGGTTAGGGTACGTGGCTGTCCATGAACTCTCCCTCTATTCTGGCATAATTAATGAGGAAGGGGTGGAGCTGTCCATCAACTCTCACTCTATCCACTACTGATGTCTTTTCATGTGGTACTGTATACTTTCTAGGCATTGGAAGTAAACTTGAAGCGTCAAGTTGACGAGGACGAGGCAAAACAGGTGGTGCAGACCCTAAAGCGACAGAGAACGCCAGAAGTGAAATTGCGAATTAACTCAGCTTCTTCGGTTACTGCTCCAACGAACAAATTTTAGCGTGAATGAAAGATTAGCATCAGGAGAGGAAAGAATTCGTTCACTTGAAGAAAGAATGATTTCCAGCAATGCGGAACTTATATCGACCAACGGTTCGGCTGTGACGAAAAAACATATGGCAGTGTGACAAAGAGCAGAAATTTTGCCTGTTGAAGAGGCTGCAGGTGGAGTTCCGGTGCAAAGCCAAATCTCTTCAACGCGAGAAGGCTTTCAGTCGATAGCAGAAAATGACGTCTCATTTCGAGAGAGCAAGTGCGATTTTGAACCGGAAAGTGAAGAAGCTAACGATAGAGTTGGAGACCGTCAGGTGTCAGCATCGCCAGGAAAAAGATCATCTGGATGCGGTGGATCGCAGAGATAAATCCTCGGAAAGATCGGTGGCCTTAATGGAAAAGACCATATCGATATTAGACTTGAGATTAACTGCATTGAAACAGACGATTTACAGTCGAACACTTGACTTGTCGATCATTGAACTCAGACGAAAAAGTTGCGCCCTTCAAGAAAAATTGGCCAGCATTGACGTGACCTTATCGGAATTGGATTTGAGATTTAAGGCATTGAAACAGACGAGTTACGATGGAACACTTGACTGGCCGTTATGGGAATACAGCCGAAAACGTTGCGAAGCCATTCAAGAAGGAATGGCCAGCAATGGCGTGACCTTATCGGAATTGGATTTGAGATTTAAGGCATTGAAACAGACGAGTTACGATGGAACACTTGACTGGCCGTTATGGGAATACAGCCGAAAACGTTGCGAAGCCATTCAAGAAGGAATGGCCAGCAATGGCGTGACCTTATCGGAATTGAAATTGAGCGCAACTGCATTGAAACAGACGAGTTACGATGGAACACTTGACTGGCCGTTATGGGAATACAGCCGAAAAAGGTTCGAAGCCATTCAAGAAGGAATGGCCAGCAATGGCGTGACCTTATCGGAATTGGAATTGAGATTAACTGCATTGGAACAAACGAGTTACGATGGAACACTTGACTGGTCGCTAAGGCAATACAGGCGAAAAAGATGCGAGGCCATTCAAGAAAGAATGGGCAGCATTTATTCACCATCTTTCTACACACGCAAGAAAGGTAAATAATTGTGGCAGGCAGTGGCGTAACAATAGGGTAGACTGGGTAGACAAAGTCTAGGGGGCCCCCCGAGTGTAGAGGCCCCAGAGGGGCCCCCGAGTTCCTAGTTACGCCACTGTAAGTGATAATACATTTCAGTATTCACATTTTGTCTAGGGGCCCCCGAGTTCCTAGTAACGCCACTGGTGGCAGGTCACTTACAAATAGAATAATAGGCGTATATAAACCACGCAAACAGCAAAGATGCTATTATATTTGTACAACAATCTCACCCGATTATGATTAAATTTGATTTTCACACAGCGTGATAATTAATTTGATCTGTGCTGTGTGTTCGCGCAAGCGTCTGTGTAAAAGTGCTAAGTAGGCCTATTATGTCAACTGCTGTCAGAAATTAATTTTAGAGAAACTAAGAGTTGCATAGGCTATTCTAATGGCTATCGACTAGTGTGGACCTTTCCAGAGGCGGCACCAGATTTTCCTGTAACAAGGGCATACCCAGGGCAATCGTACAAGTAGCCAGTACAGTCTAAATTATCTTAAGCTTTTATGAGAATGCCATGCTTAGAAACAAGTTTAAATATTTAAGAGCAGGTACGACTCGGGGCCGGATAAACAAATGTGGGGGCTCTGTACGGTAAAATTGAGGGCCCCAACTTACAAAAGGACGACAAAATGACACACAAAACGTGTTGTATATACAGGGTGGCTCAATAAAAGATGTCCCACCGGATAAAATGCGATATCTTCGCAACTGATTGAAATTGTTCAGCGAAAATTTCCCAATTTGCAGGGAAATAAATTTCCAACAATACCTAAAAGTTTTACTAAAAACTTTTCATGCTTGAAAAAGTTACAGCTGTTTAAACTTTCAATTCGGTTTTTTCAAATTTCCGCCGAAAAGTGAACGTCACTTGTAGATTTCCATGTCAAATAATATCACTTTCGCTACGACCTCAGAATTCCGTTTTACAGTTTATCGTAAAGTATGGTGGAGTGACCACTCCCTGTTTTTACACGAGCTCGAATTCTTTTTGTGAAGCTCGGCATGGCCTTGTTGATCTGGTCCTGCGGCAACTAGTCCCATATTAGCAGCAAGACTTCCTTCAGCTATAGCCAATGTTCTCCAACTTGGGATGCAATGTCTTGAAGCGTTCCAGTATGGCTCCCCAGACGTGATAATCATTTATGTATGCCAATAAATTTACTGCAGTTGATGGCAATAAGGTGGCGTCATCATAATCAACCTTGCTTTGCGAGCAAGCAGGCGCACCGTCCTGTTAGAAAATAAAACCAGATGTTAGAACATACCAGCAGTCTTCAGTGAGTCTGCGAAAGAGGGTTCAACGAAAAGTTTGACATTTACCTACTGAATGGGATGAAGTGCAGTCTTGCCTTGCACCCATAACACATGCCAGCTGTTCTGATGCCGAAACCATGATGTGCTTTGCAAACTTGACCCTTTCGATTTCCAAGCGAATCTCGTGAACATCGTGCTTTTCCGTCAGACCAAGCGACCACTTCCTGCCTCTCTTCTGACTTATCTGACCTCCGCTACATAAACACGTTTGCAGACAGCCTTCATTGTGTTCAGGCTCCACTTTCACTGGGTATTTTTGCAATGATCACGCGATGTCCCAGTCTCTGTTTACGCAACATTCGCGTTCCCATTTTGTCATCCGCAGAACTTTGCCCATGACGCTCAGTAACAGATTCACAAATTGAGATCATAATATATAAAATATTGCCAAATACTACCAGCTGGCTTCACAAACAGCTTCTTTACAGCTCTTAGTGAGGTCGTATGACATCATCATTATTTTGTGTGTTGCAATTGCAAAAAATCTTAAGCAAATCATAGGCTATGTATTGGAGCGTGATTCTACGGAAATTTGAAAAAATTAAAAAAACTGTTTTTAAACAGCTGTAACTTCTGAAGTTGTGGAAATTAATTTTTGATATTTTCAGGGTTTGTTGCAAAGTCTTTCCTCTATAAATCCTGCCATTTTCATAGAACAATCTCGATTGGTTGCGGAGAAACTGCATTTTTGCTGGTGGGACATTTTTTATTGAGCCACCCTGTGTAGACCGATTTAACGAATCAGCATTCGTCTATTATTAATTCAATATTTCTAATTTTACAATATCAACATGTCTGCTAGCATTCCAGTCTAGTGTTAAAGTATACGGTTTAAGATTGATTATTAAAGTGATTTATGGTCAGACATCGTTTCTAACCAGGGCATAGCCAGTGCACTGGTACAAGCAAACAGTGCACAAGCGCTTTTAGCCCAAAATAAATATTTGACAGAGAAAATTTTCTTGAGAAGCAGGACAAGACCATAATTATGACAGGGCAAAGGTTTTTTACCAGGGAATTTGCCCTGGGGTAGCATCATCACTTATTACAAACTAACATAGGCATATATTTCTATGTTTCCGCGCTTTCGCCAGTCACTGTGGTAGACCCTGCAATGCATGTTCATTGTTCAAGTTCCATCCTGCTAATGTTAGCTTTTCACCCCGGCTTGTCTCTCTGCGTGGGCAGCCTTTCGCTGAGCACAGCTACATGTGAAGACTTCCTTGCCCTTTTCGCGTACAGTCGCCATGCAGTGAAGTGCATTCCTGGCAGTGGGCCCAGCTATCTGGAATGGCCTCCCTGTGGTCTCCTCTCGCTTCCCCATGACTCTGCATGCTATTTCATTCGTCTTCTTAGGTTTGTTTTTACCAGGCCTGGGTTGGGAGCGCCTCTGAGTAGTTTTTCTTTACTGGACGCTACCGTAAAATGGGGTAACATTGGCATATTTTGGAGGGTTTTTGTGGGATAACACCTAAACGAGTTGAGCAAAAGACTTGATTTTTTAAACTATGAGCATTATGGATGGTACCTACGACCCTGTAAAATTTGAAAATTTAGAAAACATTATTTCCTTGCTTTAAAAATATTTGAAAAAAGACAAAGTTACCCCGGGTTAGGGACAACTTTGGCACCATGTATTATTTCAGCGTGAGACCAATTTAAGACACATCCTGGGTAACTTTATCATCCTAGCAGGTTTTTTAAACGTACTGCGCATATTGGCCAAGCCCAAATCTTTTTACAAATCAGAAATCCTTCCAAGGATACCGATTTAATAACAGTTTTGAGCTTGTATCGTCCGAAACCAAAAAATGCGTTATCCTGGCAACCAAAAACTGCGTCATCGGTCGCTTTCAACATGTGGTTCAGCTCTCGTCAAGTCTACTTCATCAAATTTTGGGTTGCATGGGAAGCGATGACTCCAAGTTTTTTGTCATATACGCGTATTAACACGGTTCTCTGTGTATAATACATAGCCTGGTTCTCTGCACCAAAGTTACCCCGCAGTGCCAATGTTACCCCATTTTACAGGTATATAAATTTATGTGATTCATTGCTTGAATTCGTAAAAACAGATCTGTATAGTGTATACCACTGGTTCCCAACCTTTTTTGACTCTAGGGCCACTTTTTCAAAGTTGGGGGACACGAAGGCCACTTTTTCTTGGTTGAAGGACACCAGAGGCCACAAAGCTAAAATTGAATTAACTAGAAGCATATAAAATTGTTATAATATATGATTGAATAAAAATAGAGTATTTGATGCTACTTAGGCCTATAGACGTCAAAAGAATTATTTGCATTAGAAAATAAATATGTGTCATATCCTGTCCAAATTGTTGGTCAAAAATTGAGAGTCTCATGTTGTCGTAAGTCTAACACAGATCGTTATAATTCCAGATTCACCAGATGCAGGACATCTGTTGCAGAAGCACCGGACCTTCTTAAGAGATCGCGTGGACGTAGATTTCGGTCTACTCGATCTGCTGCTTGGCTCTGGGATCCTTTCGTATGAGGCTCTGCAGAGGATCAAGAGCAGAAATCCGTTCCAGGAGAGGAACGAATCTCTCATTGACTACATCGCGAAGCACGACTGCTACCAGGGATTGTGTCTGGCGCTGAAGGATGCGCATCAAGAACACATCGTCAACTTCTTGGAAGCCGATGGAGGTCAGGGTTTGCGATCATAACGTTCTGTTGTTGGTCAAATTTTGATCAATTAAAAAACTTACGAATGAGCATAAAGTAGGTTAATAATTATAAATTATGAATTATGTATTACGGTTCTTTCACCCGCCCTAGAGAGTTGATCCATCAGATCAGGTCTCAAGACTTATTTATTTTTGCAAGGCTAGCTATTCTGCTGTTAGTAGTATATGAGACGCCCTTGTGATTGGCCATGTTACGGTGCCATAGAAATTGTCACTGTCGTTGTTGCTATTTTTTATCTATTATTGTTATTGTTGTCGTTATTATTATTATTATTATTATTATTATTTAATTTTTTTTTTAGTCGCCCGAGGTATAAATGATCCCTCAGACTTAAAAATCATTAATAAAAGCATTGTTGTTCTGGAGTTAACGGTCCTCCTCATCGGTCAATTGTGCAAAAGTGCCTCGAAATGCAACGGCATTGAACTTCTGCGTTCAAATAGACAGTCGCTGAAACAAGCGTGCCGTCTCCTGCGTATCCCCAGAAACAATGGTCAGACGCCGACCAAGTTCTGACAAGAACTCCCGACCCTGAGCGTTGATGGGACCTAAAGTTTCCAATGACACCGGAATAAAATCATGCGTAGTGGGAATTTCTGCATACTTTGTAGTCTTCCTCGTGGCTGCCATCTCTGCTGCTGCTCCAGGTGTTAAAGATGTGAGGTGTATAATTATATGAGTTTGCGCACGTGTGTACGCTGGTGGCATCCCAAGTCATATATTTTCCTCTTGACCACGGTATTAATGTCGCTCCGTCTGGTCTTTTCCCGTCACTTCTGAACAATCCTGCTGGTTCCTTGGTGCTCGGAACTTCAGCTCGCTATTATTATTATTATTATTATTATTATTATTATTATTATTATTATTATTATTATTATTATTATTATAATTATTATTATTATTATTTTTATTATTATTATTATTTTTTTTTTTTTTATGAAAACCATCATTTATTTCCAATTCAAACTGTGAAACGCCAACTGGCTGTGCCTGATGAACATTATTATTATTATTATTGCTTTTTTTACCGAGGTATCAATGATCCCTTAGGATTTAAAAAATTATGTTAGGAGTAAAAAATTAATCTCCGAGAAATCAGACCTTGTCCCATTATTACACTTATTATTATTATTATTATTATTATTATTATTATTATTACTATTATTATTATTATTATTATTATTATTATTATTATTATTATTATTATTGTGCTATTAAATGATAATTAAAGTCCCAATATCCTGAAGTCTTCTCAGGTACCTCTATTATTATTATTATTATTATTATTATTATTATTATTATTATTATTATTATTATTATTATTATTATTATTATTATATACAGTTACGATTATTATTATTATTATTATTTAATTTTTAATTTTTAATTTATATTTTCAGAGTCTAAAGGTGACCGGCTGAGCGAATGAATGTATGAACGAATTAATAACATTGATCTGGAAGAACAGAGGACTGCATTAATGGGCGAATGGACTGATGATTGGAGCGAAGAAAAGACTTTTCAAATTTATTTATTAAGTAATATACAAATGAATGAATTAACCACCAACGGAAGAAATGATTGAATGGATTAAGACACGATTGAATGGATTAAGAAATGATTGAATGGATTAAGACATGCTTGAATAGATTAAGAAATGATTGAATGGATTAAGGAATGATTGAATGGATTAAAGAATGATTGAATGGAATAAGAAATGATGCACTCAAAATTACACGGCATAAATTGATGCATCTAGGCCTATAGAGGTTTAACTTATGAAATGGTCTATTTACTAAAGTATGCGAAAGCTGTTCTCTGCGATACCTACACCGCTGATATCAGAGGTCAGTTCCTGCGATCAAGCCTGTTAGCTTTGTCTTGTCATACCGTATTGCTTCTGACCATCTTATTGCAAAGCCTTCGACTGATTCTTAAATCTCGTTTCTGACGAGTAGATCTATCTAAAAGTTCATCGCAGCAACTAGCGCTACGAAAGCTTAATCAAGAAAGAATCTTTTCATCGATCCAACTTCTACTTAAGTAAACATTATTTTCATAAATCCGGCTTCCATTTTCGTCAATCCAACTTGTTTGTGAGCAACGCTAAAAGCCCATGCAATGGCGAATTATTCAGAACGCTCAAGCGATAGATTACTGTTCTCATGTACTTCGGGTCTAGACCTACATGTATGCATGAACGTATTCATGTAGGCTATGTGTATATCGTCAACATGAAGTCCTATGTCTACTTAGATGTCATTTGCGATACTTATGGTAATTGAAAGACCTGCTTTGTATCAATTATGTAGGCCTATAGGCCTATCCATTAATTGTTTTCCAGTTTATAGGAAAGCTTTTAAGGGCGTCTGGCCTCTTTCCGAAAGAGTTGTGCGAGCAATCGACTCGAATCGACACAATTTACTCGATCTGATCGAATCGACAGAACTCGTCCACGAGTTGTTTGCAAAGAACGTCATTGGACGCAGACACCGCGAAGCTATCTCCTCAAAATCGACGAGCTACGAGCAAAACGAAATGTTGCTCGATATAATGAGACGAATTAGCATGGAGGCTTACAGCAAGGCAATGACGTGTTTCCATGCAACGAAGCAAAGTCACATTGTCCAAGCTCTAACTGAAGGCGACAGTATGTTCCTATTACCAGGCTTAGGTCACTATGCCTACACTTCAAATTTTGCTCACTTTCAAATCACTGTCTTCCTGTAATTAATTTGAAAAAGTCCGATGCTAGTGAACGCTGTCTCATAGCAAATTGTCAATGGTGATTAATTTTACTAGAGACCATTAATTTAAAGTGTCCAGAAATAGCAATTCCGACAAGGGTACTTCACTGTGCAAGTGGGAATTCATTCAGTGCTACATTCGTTTATTTCATGAATAGAAGTTAGAATCAAAACAAATCAAACCATGTAACCGCAGAGAAGTAAGATTTAATAAATAGTTGAATGGTAGCCTGCAGGTGGATAATTGGAGTAATTGACTTTATAGGATGGCCTAAACTGGGAGATTTCAAAGCTGACCAATCGTTGTTTGTACTTTAACGAAATAATAGGCCTACTCAAATCATGGGCACCCATTATTATCATTTATCAGTCCTGCAGCAGATGTGTAGCATCTTTTAGTAATTGTCTAATAATGGGCGGCTGCAGTCGAATCATAACTTCGCTAAAGTGCAAATATTAAAAATGAAAATTTAAAAGTTGACTGATCATTTATGGTTGGTGAATGAGGATATTATGTTGTGTTCTCTCATTCACCATACAGATTTGATGCATCAAGGGTACTATGGTGGTTAGCGGAATCTTAGGTTCATTAAAGAATTGAAGCCGTGTACAATAAACATGTTTTATTGATTGATCGATTGATCAATAATAGATAGGCTAATTTCTTATGCGAAGTACTTCGATTTCGATATCATCGTTGCAAAATTTGAGATAAACTAAAACCCAAAATACACTCCATTTGGCATCAAATGTTAAAAATTGCGTCGGTTTCTGGGGCTCCGCTCCAAACCACGTTCGGGAGCTTACGATGCTCCCCCGTTCCCCCTAGTCGCTAGGGGTTTCTTGCCTTCGTCAATCGCGACTTCGCGCATTTTGCGCTCCATATTATTACTCCTACTCAGAATTTCCATTAGGTCCCCCAACTTTTAGGGCATCGTTGCGCCTATGTTCTGAGGATCCTCATGATGATTGCTGCGTTGAAAAAAAGAAGTGTTCCGTATTATTGAATAAGTTTTCTCTTATCGCTCTTGGTTTCCGCTGCAGGTTGGAGTAGGCCTATTTGTTTAGCATAGGCCTAGCTGTCCAGACTTAATAATCTATTGGGTTCAAATCCGCAGATTTGGGGCCATTGTATTTTCACAATAAAACCAGAACGATTGGCACTGAGCCGATCTCCTTTCATCAACAGCACATTTCTTAAATCTTAATTTAACTCTTAATTTCTCTCCTCTCACTGTTTATCAGAGCAGGCGTTCGATCAGGTTAATCATATTAAATTATTTGAATTGCTTATTGGCAAAGGATTGCTGCAACGTTGGTTAAACTTGTTGTTGACTGGTATGGTAAGACATTCTCAGTGATAACATCGAACAGTAGTCTATCAAATCCAATTTATATCAAAGTGGAACTAAGCAAGAGGGAATTCTTTCACCAAGACTCTTTAATATAATTATATTATTATGGATGTGATTATAGCCTAAATGCTATGGAAACTTCAGATAATGACTGCCACATTGGCTAAATCTATGTGGGCTGTATTGTTTATGCACATGATATCATACTGCCATCTGCCTCAGTGTGTAGACCCCAAGAAATGATTAATACATGCGTTACGACAGGTACAGAACTTGATGTAATATTTAATGCCATAAAATCTTATTTTTCTCTTTTGGTCCATCTTGTAACAGCCAAACCCGCAACCTTGTCATTGAATCAGAATCTATTGAATGAGTAAAGGAAACGAAATGTACTGGAATGTAGTTTGGGTAGGCTACTTGTTTTTTATCCGACCACCAATATACCAAGAACTAACGTTGCAGCGTTGTTATCTTTAATAAATTCAACTTCTAGTTTGCCGAGAATCCTTTTATTCGATCAAGCTTCTGTTTAGGCAAGAATTTGTTCGATAAATCCCGCTTCTATTTCGTCAGCAAATATTTCTCATCAATTTTTCATTGAAAATTATTGTTCAGCAATCCAGCTTCAATTTCAGCAGAATGACTGCACTAATCCTACAACTAACTCTAACCGACCCTCACGACGCCTAACCTGAGCCCTAACCGACCCTCACGCGATAAATCCCGCTTCTATTTCGTCAAGAAATATTTTTCATCGAATTTATAAATTTTGGTGGTCGGATAAAAAAAACAAGAACCGTAGTTTGTATCCAGCAAAAAGTTTAAAATTGATGTCTCAGTTGCAAATAAACGATTTTATGCTTCTGCTAAGGCGCCATTCTGCCACTCAAAATATGTTTCCGAGTATCAGTATTAAAATTGTGCTTATTAGAATCTTCTGTTTTATCTCTGTTAACGTATTCCCTTGAAGCTATTAACTTGCCAATATCCCAGATACGTCAGCTGCATGTAGGCCTATCTCGCAATAATGTATGTAGAAATTTTTCAACATGCATAAACAGGAATCGTGAAGGACTTACAATTCTATTCTGGTCGGTTAGATCTAGTTCATATAGCCTACTGCACATGCGTAAACTAAACTTTTTTAGTCGATTGTTGTATGGAATCCGTAATAACAGTGTCTTCCAAGTATGTGGCACAGGATACAGCTATAATGTTGAACTTGTACCTCTTTGCAACGAGTATGGTGTTGATATTTCTACATTAAATTGCAGAAGTGATCGTTTTATGTATGCTGGTTTTGCGTCTGTATGTAGGCTGCATAAGTTTGTTTTTGCTACTTTTTACATTCGTGGTGAATAGTAAACGTATCCAATATCAAGGCTATTTGATAACTATTTATTATTTGAGACGACACTTAATAAAATCGCTTTTTATTACTATTTTGTTGTGTTATGTTTTTGAATCGTCAAAAGCAGTGGGTGAGCTCACTAAAAGTGATATAACTTTTGGTCCGTTTCAAATATTTTACTGAAATTTGGCTACTGTATTTAATTTAAAATTACTATTTAGGCCTATGTATGAATTGCCTAGAAGTCTGCAAAAGTTTGATTTAAAAATTGTAAATCTTGGCCAAGATATTAAAAAAATTCTATTTTGGAATTTTCAAAAAATATCAGGGTAGGTTTTTCTATCAGAGATTCTTAACCTCCAGGCCGCACCCATGTTGATTGAGCAGATTAATAGGGGTTGCCACACCAATTAACTGAAGAGTAGGCTAAGACACAATATAATTTTAGCTCACAGACTCCCTTGCCGATTGTGGCATGTTTCGAGATTTGAATCTCTTGACAATCACGTTCTTTACACGTAGACCCTAAAAGGTCACCCTCATTGAAGCGGGAACGGTCGTGAACGATCTCACCCACCCGATCAACTCCTAGAAAATAAGCAAAATCGTGTCGTTGCGATTACGATCGCTATAACAAAGTTTAGGTCTTCTTTTGCTTCATTTGTTAAGGTCGTAGGCAATACGGTCTCTGACCATGTGCGGAGACTTGGTCTACAACTTGCGGGGGACGAACGAGTGGCCGAAGGAAGGATGCGAAATTTTGGGCGGACGAATAACTGAGTCGCCGACGGAATTTTCCATCTTTTTGCCGACCAAAATTTTTCACAACCCTTTTTTAAGTCATTTAGCCGAAATCTCCAGGAAAAACTACCATTTTGTTTGTCAAAAAGTTGATGACCTTTTTTAGTCATTCATTTGGTCTAATACTATATCGTCGCCAGTGCGTTCATGAAGTGCACATGTACATGTCCTAACACTTACGATGGAGGGGGTAGCAAATGTATGGACGGTCCTCCACCACATACATTGAGGGGGACCGTCCCTCTGTCTCCCTAAGCAGCTAGACAAGGAGAGAGAGACAGACAGACAGACAGACAGAGAGAGACAGAGAGAGACAGAGAGACAGACAGACAGAGAGAGAGAGGGAGAGAGAGAGAGAACAGACAGCCAGACAACGGTAAGAAGACAGAGTGCAGATTGACTACAGACCGAGAAGAGGTAAAGACCATACGAACACTGCTGGGTTGCTTAGCAACAGCTTTAGGAATGCTATTGTGGTCAGCTTAGCTAAAAATATCAGAGGCCATGCGAGCCAAGGGTAGCAATATTCATATATTCAATATAGCAATATAAAACGGGCTACACAGTAGCAGAGAAGGGGTCAGTCAATCAGTCAGTTAGTCGGTCGGTTGTTCTGTCTGGATTCGTCATCATCGGTGTCGTCGCGATTGTGGCTGATCATGTCGTTCTGCTGTCATTACACGAATAAAAACCTTTGAAACATCCTGAACTTGTTCCCAAGCATTCTGGTCGACTAACTTGGACTTTGTCAAGCGACCAGCGCCGCTACAATATTGTATCCATACTCTATTGTATCTATCTGCAACGCCGTGCTCCTAATTATTAGGCCAGCACAACCTGGACCCCGTCCACGCAGCGTCCATGCATGCAGGCACTCCTCAGCGACATAATAATAGTGGCAGTCTATCCCACCATCTCTCACACAAGGACAGTTGTCTTTCGAACCTACCAGAATTGTAAACCCCTAACACGCGTGGCTTAAGTATGCGAAGTTTTTTAAAGTTGTCCGAAGTTTCCAGCCAAATTTTCTTAATGCATCAAAAATCCAACGTTTTATATAGCCACCTATAGCATCAATACCCTGCAACAGCGACCGCTTTCTAGAGAATTGACCTGATCTATATTATACACTTTAGAGATGTCAATACGGCTTAACAAGGAGAGAAGTGACGTGACCTATATTGAGATGTCAAAATGGCTTATTTCTGCGCAGAGCTATTCTTCTGCGTCACCAGGTTAAATTACAATTTTGTGAATTGACAACGCGAGATCTTGATTGTGGAGTTTGAAATTAATGTTAGTGTAACAAAAAGTATGTATCACAACCATTTTACATCGAATTTCACAGAATATTCATTTGTTGTAAATACAAAATAGTCAACTCACCAAAATAAACCCAGATTGTGCCCCCCCCCCAAAAAAAACACCAGATACCCAGATGGAGGCCAAAAACCCAGATCTAGTGGAAAAAATCTAGCTGTGGCATCACAGTCAATCCTATCAATCAATCTTCTTTGTTGACCGCCAACACAAAGTTATACAAGTGAACAGTTTACATATTCGTATGCATGTTGTCAATAGGAAAACCCAAAGTAACATATGGTTCCGCGAGAGAGGGTTCCCTTTTTGCATCAGTAATTTATCAATTACTAGCTGTACCCGGCCACGCGTTGCTGTGGCTGAAAAGACTGTCCAACCCACCCTTCCTAGGTCCCCTCCCCTTATCCCTCCCCTTCTCCCTCCCATTCCCCCTTCCCCTCCCTCCCGTTCTCCCTCTCCTTCCTTCCCTCCCCTTCCTCCCCTCGCCTCCCTCCCTTCCCTCCTCCCTTCCCTCCCCTCCCGTCCCGTCCCCTCCCCTCCCTCCCTCCCTCCGTCCCTACTTCTCTCCATCCGTCTCTCCCTCCCTCTCTCCCTCCCTGCATCCCTCTCTCCCGTTTCATCCCATCCCCTCCGTCCCTCCCCTTCCTCCATCCCTAGAAATATGCGCTTTAGAAAGACGCGCGGAAAACAGCCGCAAATGGACGATTTTGTAAAAACCGACAGTTACATATTGCGCTAGAGAAAGACACACCTTTTAAAACGCGCCCGAAAAATGGGCGGACGCCGCCGGACGGATGCGTCAAAGTTCAAACGGATATAGCTGGACTCCATCGACGTATATCGAATGGAAATAAAAGTTGTGAATTTTGGGTCGTAAAGATTGCGCCTTTTCCCAAAAGGCATTAGCCTACACAAACCCGCTTCTGTTCGAATGGAACGTTTTGGTAAAATTTTGAAGCAATCGATGAAGAACTTTCCGAGATCCTTCATGTCGAACGGTAGCGTTTTACATTTTTATTTATATAGATTATACATTGATGGTCATCATTATATCTTCATAGCAGTGCTTAAAGTGTGGGAAAAAAGTGCATGGACGGTAGTGGACGCCGCTTAACTTTCCAAAAGAAGTGCCTGGACGCCCATTACCTTTCCAGCCTCTGCTAGTCAATAAGTGGCAGGACGGCGTTCAGATTTTAAAATAAGTGCATGGACGTCGTCCATGACCGTCCAGGCACACTTTAAGTCCTGCTTCTTAGTCATATTGTAAAATGCCAACAGTTGATTTTATTGGGAGCTTAAGGCTCCTCGCAAGATGGGTAAAGGGCTAAAGGCATACTAAACAGAAACAATCATAAACAATTCATGCAGTGTATATATGAACATAGCAGTGCATGTACATTGTACAAGTGCATCATGCAGGAAACAGTAAGATAACTCAGACAAGTGCAATCAAAAGGTAAGCTTTGAATTTCCGTTTGAATTGATAAAAAAGAGGGTAGGTGCTTAAGGTCATTAGGCAGAGAGTTCCATAGCAGCGGACCATATAATTATTATATGTATATAGGCCTAATGCTGTGTTGCCTAGCAGTGGTGCATGCCTTTCGCTGATCGTAGTTCATGGCTGAACGCGTATAGTGGTCATGGACATCTGAATTTTTACAAAACCAGTACTAATCAAACTTAGTACATGTAGGTATTTGATGCGCTTGAAGTTTACACATAAATAAGCCTACTTGAAATTTATTTATGCACTCGAAAGGTAATATTTTTAGGTTGTAGAATAGAGATACAATGTAATGTAGCCTAATGTAATGTAAATCTTCGAGAATTTCTCAGCGCCCACAAAAGCCACGTCAGGGAGACCAGTTTACTCACGGGCGCTAATGATAGTAATGAGAGCTCTATTGTGAGCTCTATAAGGTACATTACTTATAATTCTCACAACTCGCTTTTGCAAGGTCGTCAAAATGGTTAGCCGACTTTGGTACGTAGAGGCCCACACAAGATTGCAGTAGGACATGTAGGCCTAAGGGTATATTAAAGTATACCGTATTACTAATTGACAAGTATATGGTGTGGCCAGACATGCCGGACACGAGAGATAATACCTTTATTTTTTATTTTCTTGGAGATAATAAGTTAATTACATGCTCCTTCCAATGCTTCCATGTTAAATTTTCGTCAATGTAGATGCACAGAAACCCTAGTAGGCCTAATGCTTTGATCATCTATGTTAACAGTTAAATCACAGTCTAACGTAAGTTCAGTTTTTCTTTAAGATTGAAACAAAATTAAATTGGTCTTTTGTAGGTTTAGCGATAATTTGTTGGCCTTGACCCATTCACCAACGTGTTTTAGTTCGACATTAATTGTTTTAATTAGTAGGCCTACATCTATAGACTTGTTTGACATAAAAACATTAGTGTCGTCAATAAACATAATAATGTGGAGTAATAATGAGGCATTCGAGATACCATTCATGTAGGCTATATTATTAGGAACAGTAGAGGACTCAGAATAGAACCCTGTGGCACACCGCATTTTATGTCAGATAGTTGCGAAACATGCCCACTGCTTTGAACACTGAATAACTCAATCTGCTGAACAACTCCCATCATCCCATCATCCTGAGTTTCTGACGACCTGCTGTCTGCTGAAAATAATAATAGCTAGGCTATTGCATTGCTTGCACCGTCACTGGCTGTAGCCTGGGAAATCTAGAATGTCTAATTTTAATGGGAAATCCCAATCGAAAGGCCCTGAATATTCTTCTAAAGATACGAGACAACGTGTGCGATACATGCAAATATACCCCATAATAATCAACATTAGAGACCGTGCGTATGCAATAAACTTTAGGATGATCTTAGCATAAACCTCTCATGAAATTATTGCGATTCAATTGTGCACATTAGGAATGATTAGGCGTCCACTTACACGCCTGAGATTGATCCGCTACAAGCATGCGCAATTGCGCATGGGTAAATGAGTCATAGTAGCCTAAAAATTAATACGAGACACAAACCACGTGAACATGTGCAGACCTCTACGTACGGTACAGTAATAGCCCAGGCCTACTCCGCCAAATGCAATAGAAAGCCTTAGGCCTAAACCGAAAATGACATGTGCTCCTTAAACTCAACCAATGCATCGTTGATTCTATGATGCGATAGGCGTGCTGTCGATTCTTCAGCAAACACACGACATAATAACACTTCAAATTTCTTCCATCGAAAGTCCTAGTAAAAAATCATGTATAATGACCGCCGGTATTCCGCAGAGGCTACATGCGA
This sequence comes from Lumbricus terrestris, assembly GCA_949752735.1. Classification (NCBI taxonomy): domain Eukaryota; kingdom Metazoa; phylum Annelida; class Clitellata; order Crassiclitellata; family Lumbricidae; genus Lumbricus; species Lumbricus terrestris. The sequence continues at coordinate 15,886,750 of OX457043.1, read as the reverse complement.
CAAAATTTTACCTTAATCATTTATCCATAGGCCTACCCATTTTACCCACGTGCAAAAGCTTAATTTAATCATAGATGCACTTCCTTCAACAAATCAACTTCTTTTTGTACTTCAGTTTTTTTAGAAGTTCTAGGACAACGAAGATCTTTGCGTGGGTTGGACTTTATATCTGGATCTTGCATCGCACATTGGATTAATATAATATGTGAGTAGGCAGCGTTTAATCTAGACGTCTCTGGGGGTAAATTTCCCCCAGGATTGACATTTCCCCCAGAAAAATTTGATGAAATGATATTGGTTTTTAGTTACTGTTTTCATCATTGTTTTACATGAAGTGTTATAATATACCGTGATATTATTTATTATTATATGATTATAATGACATTATTTACTACTATAATATATGATACTATCATGTTAAGATGACACCTTAAAATGCTGCCATTGCAATGTGGAAATTCAAAAAGTTTCTGATGAGGAGGGGCGCATCCCCTCCCCATACCACTCCCCCTCCCAGTCTCGGTGCTACGCGCATCAAGAGCATCCTTCGGACGCTCAATTGTCTCCCCCAGAAACCTCAACTCGACCCCCCACCCACCCCCCAGAGGAGGGGGACTAGATTAAACGCTGGTGAGTAGGCTAATAATTGACCTTCAGCGTGCATGACCTACGACCTATATCCTATCTATACGGTTTAATAACGATGAATCCAATCACACTTAATGCGACATTATAATCTGCTATGACTGCTTCTAACTTGATAAAATAAACTAATTGTTGGTTCACGCAGGCCTACCTTAATTTCTTAAAAGTTGTCTTACTGCATAACAGTATTTGACCATTTAGGACACACCATTTAGGACGTGTAGGCCTACTTGTTATTATAGGCCTATCATGCGGTTTTAATTTGTAGGCCTACATTGCTAGGAACAATATTTTTTTATAATTATTGATGATGATGATGATGATGATGATGATGATGATGATGATGATGATGATGATGATGATGATGATGATGATGATGATGATGATGATGATGATGATGATGATGATGATGATGATGATGATGATGATGATGATGATGATGATGATGATGATGATGATGATGATGATGATGATGATGATGATGATGATGATGATGATGATGATGATGATGATGATGATGATGATGATGATGATGATGATGATGATGATGATGATGATGATGATGATGATGATGATGATGATGATGATGATGATGATGATGATGATGATGATGATGATGATGATGATGATGATGATGATGATGATGATGATGGTGGTGGTGGTGGTGGTGGTGGTGGTGGTGAAAATTTCTAAAGTACACTGAAATTACATCAGGGAGATCTGCCTATTCACCAGTATTGTAATTCACCTTCCTAAACGATATCCGCATTAACAGCTTAACAGCATTAACAGCCCTCTGGCTATCAGACTCGGACCTCTTTTTGACTACTCTTTGAAATAGGCTTTTGACTCGATGCAGCGTTAAAACGCTGGTGTCCTGCGATTGGCTTTCAAGTGGCGCTTTAGAAGCAGCTCGAGGAGCACTTGCCCCCTGAAAACTGACACCTATTTTTCGTTCATTTATTCGTCCATTCATTCTATGGACTTATATAGCGCACCTTTAGGAAACTACTTTTTAACATCTACTTTTTGATTTTTTAAAAATTTCTAAGGAAACTATTCGTATTACAAATTATACACAAAATGAAATTGAGAAATTTGCATAAGAAACCTCGTTGAAAAACTCGTATTCTTAATTTCGAGCTTTGCATTTTTCAAGCTCTTGCTACTAAAAAATTTAGCCATGAGTATCGTAAAAATTTTGCCTCCCCCCTTTCCCCCCTGAAAAAATTTCTGCGGACGCCCATGTTGATAAAATGAGCAATAGGACGTGATTGCGCCTTGCATGGCTGCTCACAGTTAAATTCGACTACTATGATAGCTTGTTAACATCCGTTCAAACGGTGTCACGACAACTCGTCTACCGACAACTCGTCTAACGACAAGTGGTCTCCGGACAATTCGTCTACGACAACTGGTCTACAGACAACTGATCCAGCGCTTGAGAAATGGAAGCTAGATGAAAGTTTTTACGGGTGAAATGGAGGTTGCATTGATGAAAAAACGCAAGAGAAATGGAATCTGGATGATGGCTCTTTTACATGTGAAATAGAAGCTGGATTGACGAAAAAAACGTATGAGAAATAAAAGCTGGATGAAAGTATTTCTTGATCTGAAATAGAAGCTTGATTGATGAAAAAACGCTGAAGTAATGGAAGCTGGATAAGGGTATTTTATTATATATGAAATAGAAGCTGGATTGACGAAAATAACGGGTGAGTAGGCTAATAGAAGCTGGATGAATGTATTTTTAGATCGGAAGTAGAAGCTGGATGCATGTCGAAATACATGAATAAAATCATCAATCCAGCTTCCATTTAAGCTCAAAAACATTTTCATGAATCCAGCTTCTATTTCATCAATACTATTCGTTTGTAGACCAGTTGTCGTTAGACCAATTGTCCGGAGACGAGTTGTCGGTAGACGAGTTGTCGGTAGACGAGTTGTCGGTAGACCAGTTGTCGTGGAACACGTTCAAACTATGATTTGCAATCATTCTGCGTTCAGTCTGAACTTTAAACGAAGATTATTATCAACGTAGGCTAGTACTATTACGAGGCCGAGAGTAGGTAAGTAAGTACTATTCTCAGGTAATCACAGCAATTCACTGCGTACATTTGTCACAGAAACACCGAATAGTCGGCCAGTGGAAAACGGACGGTGCTGGACGGCAACTAAAAACCGCTATAGCCTATAGGCCTAACCTTAATAAATTTTTCTGGGAAAAGTAAATTCTGGAGGCATTTTCCCCATAGAGATGTATATAGCACTGCGCCACATTACTGGTGCAAATTGTCCATCAATGGCAGTGCTACTCACAATGTTACGATGTTCTGATATTTAGTCAGACAGTAGACCTACGTTGCTTGCTGTCTGATGATTCTACTGACAATGTGATTGAGGCCAGTGCGGATTTTTCAGATGAATTTGCAAACATGCCAATGGAAGAGACATCTTCAAGTTATTTGTCTGCCCTGGTTAGGAGTTGAATGCAAACATCTCGATTTACAGTTCTGCGTCTTATCCAAACTGTTGGATTTCTCATTTGATTTTTATAATATTGCTTGCCAGTTATGACGAGAGATCATCTAGTGATCTGGCACTTGCCCTAAAATAGATTTGAGCGGATTTTCAAGTCTAGATGTATCAATGTATCACCGTGAGGCGCGGTGGTGCAGTGATTATGTTCGTTGCCTTGCAACCGGAGGGTTGCACGTTCGAATCCACCTCAAGCCGCCTCGTAGGGACCTTGGACAAGTCCTTCACTCACAATGTCTCAGCGCTTCGTCGTGAAACTCCGATTCAGTGTCCGCGCTGTAATCGGGAGCGCTTCTGAGTAGATCTTGAAGGGGCGCTATGACAAGTGCGCATATAAACAATATTATTATGCTTTTTGATTTCAGAAACGATCACAGGCAAAGAGCAGGAAGAATTCATGAATTACGCGGTCGATTTTGGTTATGGGGAATCTTATAAAATCAACGATGATATACAAAATGCAGGAATCAGACTATAGACCTATTAGGCCTATAGTTTAGTTCATTAAAAGAAAAAGCTGGAAACTTGAACACTGGAATAAATCCAGTTTATTCACGCATAGCGGATGTGCTAACACCAACCTTGTTTTGGGGTTTAATGCCACTTAGACTTTTCAGTTTAAGTTTCTAAAACAATAGCCTAATGAAAACAGTTTTAAGTTATTATAAATTATGTAATTCGTGGTAAAAAAATGTCAATGACGTTTCTGTTTCTGACGTTCTGAACTTCTGGAAACTTCAAGTAAGCTTACTTGAGCGTAACCCAGCGAATAGACGAGAAAAGTCAACTAAGAAAATAATAAACCAGTGTCTTCTGACGACCAGATGTGTTGTTGGACAGTTGTTACGTGGATAATTATAATCGCACTGCAGCCGTGGAGCAAATGTAAGTTTTCTCTGATTTTTCATACTTTGGATGACAATTAGTGACTTATAGCAGTAGGCTAATATTATCATTCTCAGAACCAGTCTTACAACATTGTCCATTAACGCATCCCTCTGTAATTGCAATCTCACTCGAATGATGCGACCATGTTATCAATAGACATTCTCCTTGCTGCTAATGATTTAACACCAGTTGATGATTTTATTTGTTGATAAAATATTAAGAATTCAAATACAGAGACAGGCGCAAAACTAACATATACCTGTAACTCATCATATCAGCTTAGCTCTCGTTGTGCGTTGTTTGTATTCATGGAGCAGTTGCGTTTGTTGTTATCTGTAGATTGCACGGTTGATGGCGCAGGTGACACATACTTGGGAAGTAGTTTCCTTAATTCCATTGAGCTTAGCTTCCATGTGTCTCATTCTGGTAACGCGACATGGCTCCGTGGAGGAACAGCAACCGTTCAGAAAAGTGAAGTTACGAAAGGCGAAATATCAAGCCTGAAGATTAATGATAAAAAGATCGATAATTATGATTGCGAAATAATGCTACCAGATCGCCGCGTTATCTTGTTTCAATTTCCCCTGATGGGTGGGTATCTTTACTTCACTTTTGGCCAATGAAGATAATTTTGTCATTATAGTAACTGTAAATATCATCCTTGTGGATTTAAATTTCTCAATCAGGTTAACTACTAGGCCTACAGCTTAACTAAAAGACAAACGCACTTAACTTGTAAATCAATTGCAACAATTGCTTCTTAAAGTAAATTCCCACTTATTTATTTTTTGAGATGTATTCTGAAAATTTGTCCAATTCATCATTTGTAATTTTCAAACTTCCAAAATGGGTTTATATGTGAGGGGACAGTCCTATAGGTCTATTAAGGCTAAGACGTGATCCAATTTGGCACACATGACAAAACTAACGTTTTAGCGTTTTGCTTATGATACAAACTTTCTTAATTTATTAAATCATTATAGAATTCCATGTTTATCACAAAAGCGTGGAAACTTTTGTTTCAGTGTTTAATTCGTGTGCCTTGGCTGATAACGGCGGTCTACTTGCTATCAAGGAGGGTAGGAAATCTGCAGAAGTTGAGCTCATTGGAATAGGAAACGTTACCAACCGTTATCTTGCATGGGTGGAAAATCAGACCCTCCATATTCATTTTGAGCAAGGCTCTAACCGACAACTTCTTCTTGACCATGTAAAATGCAACGTCATGGTTAAAGAAATTGGTAGGCCAAAATGTTTCTAGTTGTAGCTCTAAGCACTGCCGAGCTTGCTTATATATAGGCGTTTTTATTATAGCGCCTTCGTCTTATGCATTTGGTGTAAATCCTACTAAAGCAATGTCCTTACAAGTTTTATGCCGCTTTGGTAGCATTTTAGCTTTAATTACTTTTTGGACTTTTGGCAACACTTTGAATTACTTTGTTAGAAAATTGAATCCGTATGAAAGCCTAGCATGTTTGTTAAAAGTCTTTCTCCGTTCTATTACATTGGGCCTTGTGTAGTCAAAGTTTTAATTAGAGAAATATATATATATAGGTTATGTGTGATTGTTTTATTTGAGACTCTCAAGTGAGATTAAAACCATTGCGTTCCAATTTATTAGCTGAAGGCTAACTATTATCTGAAAACGTTAAATCTAGTTTATGAGAATAACAGCTGTGCTTGTTTTCATCACTATTATTCACGCCTTCGTCTGCAGCAGCATAGGCGGAGACCTGGGCCGAGACTTGGGGGACGGAAAGACGGGAGATTTTCCGAAAAATGTCTGACGACCGACAAAATCTCGAAAAAAATTTTTGTCTCGCCGCCAAAAAAGTTGATGACCTTTTTTTAGTCTTGGCACTCAACTATTGGGGGGGGGGGACAAATGCATGGGCCGTCCCCCCAGCACTTCCATTGGGGGACCGTCCCCCCAGACCTCCCTGGTCCTCCTAGGTCTCCGCCCATGTGCAGCAGCATTGATTACTGTCATTCGCTTTTTGCAAGCCTTCCCAAAGTGTGTTCACTTCAACCAGTTAGTTTAATACGGTTAGGCTCCCAGAGAGTACTTACATGTACAATGGGAGTTTCTCTGTATAGTAATTACTGCTCGAGGCGCATTATAATTTCCCATATAAAATGTTACTTACAAACTGATTTTTTTTAAATATGAAGGTGTCAGCTTACACGCAGTGGTAAATTTTACAAGAACGGGTTCAGTGATAAAGATGCTATTAGAACGTCAATTTGCTCCTCAGGGTGACATCCGGATCGCGGGCACAAGGTGAAAATGCGAAGACCAGGAGCATTTGAGATAGAACGGTGTAAAGCAGAGCAAGCTGAGGACTATGCAGTGCCAAACCAAATGGATCGAGACTTAGCGAGTTCGAGGAAAAACTGTTTGATGACATTCATGATGAAAGTTGAGGGATCGAACAAGAGAGAACGCATGACCAGAACCCTGGCCGTCATCCGTCTACAAGTGACGGTCATGTTTTGGAATGAACTGAGTACCCGGTACTGATGTAAAGATTATAGGTTTACCTTCCGTGTCAGCATTAATACAAAGTGACAGAGAAAAAGTATGACAAAATTCCAAACAGTCGCAAAGATTCACTAATATTCGGACGAAAACATAGTTATTTTTATTATTATTGTTCACTGTAGCCTAAGTGTTGTTGCTTTATTGCTATTGAATTGAATTAAAATATTATTTAAGATGTCTTAACGTTTTAAACTTTTGTTTCAGACATGAATCTAGATAGGAGTATAGGCGCTGGGAAATATTCAGAAACGGACCCAACCAATGTTGAGAAAGGTGACGCAGTGAACACTCGTGACACTGGAAAGATCGTGGGCTGCGTGTGCATTGGGCTTGTTTGTGGAGGTGCTGCAATTGTTGTTATGTGTCTTGTCTTCCGGTGTGTGGTGTAAGTATTCATGTGATCTCTTTTAAGGCCATTTAAACTGTTAGACCATGCACTCAAATGTGAATTCGACGTTGGAACATAAAGTTTGGGAAAGTCTTTGCTCTGTATTAACGAAATTATTAAATTAAAATATTTTAAATGACAGCTATTTTCGTGAAATTCATTAGACCTATTAATAATTTTGCAATAACAATATAAAACTGCTTTCTAATTAAGCCTAATTTCAGTGAAATTGCTGTTCAAAGTTGCATGGACTCAGTTTGATAGCCTATAATCTGTCGATTGCTTCTTACGTACGCCTACGCTACGTGCATTTATCTATCATTCCATTTCTTTCTCATTCAGTGTCAATAAAACAGGCTTAAATGTTGTGGCCTTATATATTGTATATAGGCCTATTATATATGTATAGCCGAAAAAAGTTTAGTAATAATAATTAATGTAATAAAGTTGCGGCAGACATGCGCTGGCACCCATCCGTCATGTTGTTGATGGCAAAATAGACAGTTGATGGTGAATTACTGTCATTGAATCAGGATAAGCCCAAACGGCCAGTCAGTTATTAGAACACGGCAGAACACGGTCGCCACCACATTTTGCTTGGGGTGACTTTTTACTTATAAGGGGCCACTCGAGAGCCAAGCGCAGGGCACCAGCTTCTTCACGAATGCTGCGACTAGCCAGATGGGTTGTCCAAGAGAGCAGTTCGAATGAAACGAGTCCGGTTGCCAGCTTGGATATCAGCCTACGTTACAATTCTAATTGGATCATAGTCCAGCCCACCCACTACTCCAACCCCAGTTACTTTTCCGTAATTCTCACATTGCATAAACATCACACGATCGTTACTCTGGTTAGACTTTGTGCAGTACAGTATTTTCAAATATGGTATAATTTCAGGAAGCGAACAGCACGGCAAGCTCTTGCGACAATCTGAAAAGACATCATTGTGTCTGCACTGCATCAGAACTGTCTCGAAATTTACTTGACATTCTTTGACTGTCTTTATTTCATATTATTATGAATGAAATCTCAAACAGTGATTAGGCTACTTAACCCTTATAGGGTCACCGGTGGGTAAAAAATACCCCCATCTCGGTTTTTCACGGAAATTTTAATCCCTGAAAATATTTGAAGAAATCGCTTCTGTGACTTTTCCTAAATATGTTTCATGCACAGAATGCATCCAGCTTCATTAGTTATTCATGCACCCAAATCAGCTATAAAGTACGAAAATGTACCACGTCCTAGCTATTTTACTCAGAAATGTTTAAACATAGCATTATGCATGCTTTACACATGAGTGTCTTGCTGTAAAAATGTATCGATCCTTATCAGTATCTGGACATTATAATATAAATCGTTTTGGTTTCATAAAATTAGGATGAATAAAGGAAATTGTCTACAGAAAATCACGCGAAGTTAACAAGTGTAGCATCAAGCCCAACTGCTGTCGAACAGTCTAAGTGCGATCTTGCCATGTACACTTGAACGCAATTGCATTGACAGCAACAAGGCCTGAATAGACTGTATACCCTTTATCTGTCAAGTCATGAAACATTGAAACTATTGATAGATCAAGTTATGAAACATTGAAGTATGCATATGGCACATATATAATGCCAGCAATAGTTAAACTGAAGTGTTATCATAGGCTACTGAAAATTCCGACTAGATATGATAATTTCATTGCATAATAGGCTCAATGCTACATATAGAATGTGGCTTTCATGAAATTATTTGACCAAGAAATTATTAAATCATATTTCCATTAGATACATAACTTAACTGATAGCCAGCCAATTCAAGAATCTGGCCGCCATTTTATCCTAATTGTTGTTTCCTTGCAGTACCATATAAGTGAAATTGGTTCCATCGCATTCCTTGACCTCGAAAATGCTGATTTAGACCCTGAGATTATGATTCCATTGCACATATGACTTCACTAATAGCCATTTTAATATTCTGGCCGCCATTTTGTCCGCCATTTTGATTTTCCTGCAGTGCCACATATGTGACATTGGTTCCATTGCATTCCTTGACCTCGAAAATGTTGATTTAGACTCTGAAATCATGTTTCCATTGCATACATAACTTCACTTATAGCCATTTAAGATTCTGGCCGCCATTTTGTCCGCCATTTTGATTTTTCTGCGGTGCTGCATATATTACTTTGATTCCAGTGCATTCCGCGAACCTTCCATAAATAACTTTTTTTAGTTTTATACTTGAAAATCGGAGTTTATCATAGGAATCATGCGAATCACAGTGGGGGTATTTTTTACCCTCCGGCGACAAAAATCGGTTGAGAAAAATCGTGACCCTATGAGGGTTAAAGGGTTTATGGGTTAATACGTGTAGATGCATTACAAAGCTGTTTGAAAATGAAAAAATGTATTATATTCTCTGGTGAAAAAGAGAGTTGGTGAGGACTAAGACTCGTCGACCTTTGTCAGAATGTTTAAATAAGTGGGTGATATAATAGAAGTCGTTGCGAGTTCAGTCAAATTAGTTTCTAGAATAGGCCTATGTCACTATGTGTGATTAGACCACCTGTAAAAGACTGATTTGGTCATAGAACCATAATTATGGAGACAAATGATACGAGTGGCTGGCCCCTCCCCTGCGAGAGTCTATTCAAAGTCGTATGGAAAAGAAGAAAGACTTATTTAATAATTTTAAAAACAACTAGGCCTATAATATAAACTAAATAAAACTGTAAAATAAAAACTAGCTTTCTGTTCTATCTAGGTTTTAATTCACGACCATTGAGGGTACAGTCCTGCACACATAGCCAAATAACTATGGGCGGAGTTTATCAGGGGCTAGGGGAGTAGGGGGGTGGAGGGCTAAGCCCCCGCAAGAAGACCCAGATTCATTTTTATTACCGTATAAATTGTATCTTTTCCCGGGCTTATAGCCCCCCCCCAAGTAGGCTTTAGCCCCTCCAAGAACGGAAACCAAACTCCGCCCAGCGGCCCATGCAAATAACTCATCGAGCAGATGTCGTTCAACAACGGAACTGCTAGCAATATCAACAGTCTAACTTTAAAGCAGCACGCTGCATTGCTATAGGCCTATTATCTTCACAATCTCTTTAGCTAATCACCAAGATAAATTTCTACTATGCGAAGGCAACACGCAATTCTGAGTTCAGCTAACGAATGATTGTGAAATGTTGACAGCTGGCATATTGCTCAGAGTATGGACTATTCGCTTCGCTTTGATCGAATGTTGTCAATATTATTGGACAGTGGGCGGGTATACCTAAATGAGTACGATCTAAAAGCCAACCATACACCTAGCTTCGTTATAACTCGTTAAACCCAGTCTAGACAAGATTCGCAAAGGAGAGTGTTAACATTTGAAAGAAAATGTTATAGGAAAATTCTGAGAATAGGATGGACTCAGAAGGTAACCAATGAAGAGGTATATAAAAGAGTGGATATGACCGAGAATCTCATGCAGAAAGTTATAAAGCGGAAACTTGGATTGTTCGGGCACATTTGTCGAATGAAAGATGACAGAAAGATCAAGACCCTGATATTTGGGATAATGGAAGGCAAGAACAGAAGAGGCAGGCCGCAAAAAGAATGGACGGATGACATTGAAGAGTGGTGTACAACAGATTTGCAGAATTTATATCATGCAGCTCAGAACAGAATGGAATGGAGAGACATTACGAGGAGGGCATCGGACTCCTACGGGCACTGTGCCCATGGTTATTGAATTGAATTGAATAGACATTCATTCTCAAAAACTTTGTCTGTGTTGTCTGTGCCATATTATTTTAATCAAGACATCTGCAAGCACACCGAAAATAACTTACCCCCAAGGAACCAAGAAGTAGTCTCTTGAGAAAAAATGATGTTGTGTCTTGAGTCCTGAGAACGTTAGGGTCTACATAGGTTGCAGCTGTTGTGGAGTATGGCGCAAATTATATTAAATCTCATCCACCTATGTGTGCAGTGCTGAAATGTGAGATGTAGGCCTATCTCATAGGCTATATCAGTGGTTCCCAACCTTTTTTGACTGTCGGGCCACTTTTTCTAAGTTGGAGGACACGAGGGCCACTTTTTTTTAGTTGATGGACATTAGGGGGCCACAAGGCTAAAAAAAATTTAATTAACTAAAGGAATATAAAATTATTATAATTGAATCAAAATAGAATGTCTGATGCGATTTATTAACGTCCAAATAAAATAATTTGTAATACAAAAGAATTATATTATATTCTATCAAGTCCAAAATGCCAATTTTTCATATATTTTTCTTAATTCATTGAGATGCTGCGGGCCATTTTTGTAGGCCAGGCGGGCCACTTTTGGCCCGCGGGCCACGGGTTGGGAACCGCTGGGCTATATCATAATATAGCGTTTATAGCTACAAAACGACGTCGCTCAAGAAGAAGTAGAGAGGTAGTGATTAGTCTACGAATTTCGGCCAAGCCACTGAAAAGCCACTGAAAAAGTATACTTAAACTTTAGAAAAAAGACCTTGAAATTATAGAGATTCTAAAAATTTAAGCCAATCTTTTATTGTCGTCTCAAACCTGATCCGACGTTCATTTTATATACATCATTTCGTCCCTGTTGCAGTCGAAACAGCAGGAAGCTAGGATACCGATTCACTCAGGTTTGTGCAAGAACTAGGTCGATAGAATTCAGCAGCAAAAGGTTACCAGCGTGAGACGAGCCATCTGCTCCAGCGCCTATCAGTCGCCCTACAAATCGGAAATTCTTTGTCCGTTTTAGGAACAGCAGACTCGACCAGCCAAGACACTTGGAGGTCTTGGACCGAATAACTACGTTACCTCTTACTGTGAACAGATTTTCCACTAGCCTTTGTCAGTTTATTTTCAAAAATAAAAGTGTGTTTATAATAATAATAATAATAATAATAATAATAATAATAATAATAATAATAATAATAATAATAATAATAATAATAATAATAATAATTTTTTGAAATCCCAAGGGATCCTAGGTACCTCGGGTAAAAAAAAAATAATAAACGAAGTAGCCTACCGATCATAGCAAAAGAAAATAATAATTACGACAATTTATAAGGCGCCGTAACGGCGCCGTAACAAAAGCGCGCAGGGCAAAAGCGCGCAGACAAATGCGCGCAGACAATAGCGCGCAAAGCGCGCAACAGGAACTTTCCCCGACAAAGGCGTGCAGACAAAAGCGAGCAGCCAAAGCGCGCAACTACTTGGGCGAGTATTTAATATTGGCTAATGATTAATAACGTACCGCCTACCTCCACAGGCTAAATTATTGTGTATGCAGTATGCTGATACGTTATAGATCAGGAACATGTAATTTAAACACAAATATTGTCCAATTAACGCCTAATTACACATAATTATTCCGAACTCATTCGAAATGAATTCCAATCTTCGGTGAATTCTCGCATTAGAATGTTGAATAAATGTTTCATACACTCTCTGTCCTGAGTCTATGACTTCGCATATTTTCGGCCCCACTTGCTTGATATAGTCTGTACTTGATATTGTTTATTATCTCATCGTAGTCTTTCATGATTTTCGCCAGCAAGTCAAAGCGATCCACTTATAAGAACACTAATTATTTGGTCCAATTGATCTTCTTGCGCGCATTTGTCTGCGCGCATTTGTCGTGCGCGCTTTTGTCACTGCGCGCATTTGTCTGCGCGCATTTGTCTGCGCGCTTTTGCCATGCGCGCTTTTGACGGGTCACCCGCCGTAACATAGACATACCCCGTTACAAGAACGCCTTACAAAACAGCTAACATGCGGGATAAGCCCTAGCGAACAAGCACGTTTTTAGCATGAATTAAAAAGAAGTCCTCTGAGCTGGCCGATCGGATAGCGGAAGGAAGTCCAGTTACTCCAGTATCGAGGACCAGCAGCCGAGAAAGGGCGATTGCCTAAGCGTGTTTTCATTCTCCGCACGCGCAGCTCGGTCCCTCAGATGATCGGAGCCGAAGAAGCCCGGCCGCGGAGCAATGAGTTCCTGTGCAGCAATCGCGTAGGTATACTCTGGAGCGGCTCCGTGAAGTGATTCGAAGACAAGCAACCACAGCTTGAACTCGATGCGAAATGGAACAAGCAGCCAGCGGAGGATATCACGAGGCATATAAATGATATAATTGTCATATTACTCCTTTAAGTGCTCATAAGTAAATGATGTTGAAGTGGCGCTATAGAAGTCTCTAAACGAATGAATGAGCCATCTGACTGAAATTGCTAGCTATAATACATTGCAGGGCACAAGGTTTAAAATAACAGCACAAGCTAAACTTTACAAAATTTCGGTTCGGACGTCCGCTCTGGTCATAACACCCAACCCCTTTGTCCGCACATGTCCGCATTTCGATTGCCCTTCCCCTTCATTGCAAACGTCCTTAATGAATGCTCCCTTCTGGTTACATTAGTGACTGTTGTAGGCTATGCAGATATTATGCACATAAATTATGCATATCAAATAAGCTATACCCACCGAGGTTATTCGACTGCTACTGATTTCTCACCGACATCTGACTATGAGAGCAGTGGAGTCAATGCACAGTCGTAAGTACGATTTTCATCATAATATTATGCATTTAGGCATTTTCTCTTCTGGATTGCTTTTTAACGGAAGGCAGAAAAATTTATAGACTTCGAGGTTTCTCCAATTGTAACTGCAAGCGATTGTTTTTTTTTCTTTTTCTTATTTAAGTGGATAAATAGCCTTCAAATTGTTTTTCCCCTAGGTCAATGGGGAGTTTTAACCACCGAAACCCCCTCCCTTGGCTACGCCACTGGGCGGAACTCACTCAGAATTCCATCATCTACTACGTCGACGACCTCGATTACACTTTTTATTTTAAAGGCTCGCACGGCTGTGATGTCAATAGAGGACGTCTGCCTTCTAAGTAGGCTATACGGCAACGTGCTATAGCAAACTCCTGTATGAAATAAGAACGCACCAATACACAGAATCGTTGACGTGTCCGGTAAAAGGGGAAATACTGCTCGTATAGTCACTGTTAGAGCAAACAATTTTCGACTCTATCGAAGTGGATGTGAGAAGGGACACTGGAAATCCTATTCCATTCGAATAAAGGAAGGCGATTGCAACAATAGCAAATGCAATCGAAAAAGAGTTCTATTTGAACTGAATATCACAGAGCAGACATATACAGAGTGGGCCAAAAAGACACCCCTAGGTTTCTTGCCAATATCTTGACCAAAGGTAATAATTTCAAAATGAAATTTTACAGGCTTATAGACAATAATTATTCATATTTACACATGATGGCCAGATTTCAATAAAATATTTCAAAAAGAACAAAAGTTATATCACTTTTACTGAAGCCACCCACCATTTTTTGACGATTCAAAAACGTGGCACCCCGTCAAAAAGGCGCAGGACAAAAGGGCGCCGACATAAGGGTGCCGACAAAAAGGTCGCCCGACAAAAGGGCACCCGACATAAGGGCGCAGACATAAGAGCGGCGCTCTTAAAAGAAATAGCATCGATGAAGAGTCGGAGGTGATAATATTACGAGCAAATAGGCAGCTCAACGACGACGCGACAAAGAGCAATTACAAACATCATGTGTGAAATAGTTAAGAGCAATTACTACTTAACTTTTTCACACATGATTTGTCCTGGGCACGACGTTAAACTGCATCCATCCTCCGCCACAGGGAACAGACAACGTCCCTGTGCCGGTCCTAAGCCCGGACAAAAGGAGGAAGGTTTGCCAGATGGGTGGCGATACGCTGGCAGTAAAAGACCAAGACGATTGAAATCCGCAAAAACCACGACACAAGTGACATAGTGGCCCAGATGCTCCAAGGTGTCATGATGTGGAGCAGACATGCATAGGTCGGTCAGGACAGACCGGTGGAGAGAGTCGGAGGAGAGAGCATGGGACACATACGGGCATTTGCCCAGGTTGTCCTTCATGCCTCTCTCCCAATTTTATCTTCAATCAGACAAGTTGGTCCAGCTGCTTCAAGATGTTAATGGTATGGAGCAGATCTGCTGACCGGACCGGTGAGAATCTGGGTAACATGACGCGAGACACACTCAGACAGAGAGTGGCGCCGGACTCCTACGGGCACTGTGCCTAGGGATATTGATGATGATGATATTTCACACATGATGTTTGTTAATTGTTACTACCCATCATGCTCCGAGGACCTGGAAGAGGTGCTAAAATAAGCAAATCAAGTGCAGAAAGCGGTAACATGAGAGGTTGGAAAGGTCGTTATCACGTGACATGAACTTCATATGAAAGCCAAGGAGGCAGGGCTCTACTACATGTTTGGAATCGTTAAAATGGAGGAGATCGAGTCGCAGTAGGGGAAGGCCATTGTACTTGTTGGTGGATAGTCTACAGATATCGAAGTTGCTACTTTTCGACAAATCCTATTTTTAGCTTTGCGTCAAATTCCTAGTTTTAACAACTTTTCAACTTCCCATTAAATTGCTTGTTTATATCTGTCAAATAATTCCTTACCTGCTACATCTCGTTAAACATTAAAGTCATAATTTTATATGTAGTGGTGGATCACTTATCCTAATCAAATCATTTATTTCATCCGCGATATCTTTGGCGATATTATTTCTTTTAAGAGCGCCGCTCTTCTGTCGGGCGCCCTTTTGTCGGCGCCCTTTTGTCGTGCGCCCTTTTGACGGGTCACCCAAAAACGTGACGCAACAAAAAGTAACAAAAACCAATATAGTTATTCTGGCCAATATCTTGGCCAGAAGAAAGAATATCGAAATTGAATTTTACAGGCTTAAAGACAATTCATATCCCCACGTGATAGCCAGATTCCATCAAAATATTTCCAGCAGAACAAGAGTTAGGCAATATCACTTTTAGTGAGGTCACCCACCATTTTTTGACGATTCAAAAACGAAACGCAACAAAAAAGTAACAAAAACACGATTTTATTAAGTCTCATCTCAAGTAATTGCTATCAAATAGCCTTGATATTGCCAGTTGATCATTATTATTATTATTTAGAAAAGAAACAGGGTACCATCGTAGCTGCACGTCACTGAGAAGTCACTTGGCAAGATGTCAATCAAGTTGGTAAATAAGGAATCTATCAGATTAATAATTGTGCTATGCAGGCAATGAAATCCAAATTTCTTAAAAAAAGAAAATGGCCAAGGTATCAGTGACAAACAAAATGTGTATTCAGACAACTCTTGAGCAAGATCCTATGAGCAACGTCTACTCTGATAAACCGTGAGAAACAAAAAATTAAGAGTTAAGCTGAGAGTTAAGAGATTTACCGTGAATGAAAAGAGATCGGCTCAATGTCAATTGCTCTGGTTTCATTGAGAATGCCAATAGCCCGAAATCTCCGGATTTGAACCCGATGGATTGATAATCAAATGCGGAGAGCTATGCTGGAGAAATATCAAAATCTGCAACCTAAACGAAGAGCGGTAAGAGAATTAATGAGCTCATTGGAGTTGATATGGGAAATTTGCCTTTGGAACGCATCAGCAGGGCTATCAAGAACCTCGCAAAGAGACTCAACAGACTTTTGGCACTGGTGGTGGGCACATTGAACACAAGTTGTGAAGCACTATCAAATCCATTTCACAACAGTTATTTGAGATGTGACCTAATAAAATCGTCTTTTGCTACTTTTTATTGCGTTACGTTTTTGAATCGTCAGAAAACGGGGGGGGGGGGGGGGTGGCCTCACTAAAAGTGGTGTAACTTATGTTGTGCTTGAAATATTTTGATGAAATCTGGCCATCATGTGTAGATATGAATTGTCTTTAAGCCTCTAAAATTTCATTTCAAAAATCTTACTTCTGGCCAAGACATTGGCAAAAACCCTAGGGAAATCTTTTTTGGCCCACCCTGTAGAGTCAATCAAAGATGCAAAGCAGAGTGCATTCACATTTGGCATAGCAGACTGGGACACAGATAACGGCAATCCATAAAGATGTTAAGCATATGGAATTAAAGCCGTGCAAATTCTCTAAGGTAGGCCTACTATGTGAATGTTGCATTAACACGAAAAAGACAAGAAAACCTTTTCCTAGGAAATCATAATCAAAGTAAACAGAAATTTTTGATTTAATCCAAACAGATGTTTGCGGACCAGTGGAAACAACAACTCCAGAAGCCAAAAGATACTTTGCGACCATGATTGATGAGTTCAGCAAATACAGGACTATAATATCAAAGAAATAGTGATGTGATACGCGGCCAGAATGAGCGCTCGTTGTCACTGCGGTCATACTTGCATGGATGGAGTTTGTGGATTAAAGTGGATTCTGTACATGGGGGCAAGAGAGGACACTCGCCCCTGGAAAATTGACATATTTTTTATAACTAGGTCTACAACTTTTGGGTTTTAAGTTTTAACAAATCTCTTCGCATTAGATAATTAAATATAGCCTACTACTAATGATAATAATTATTATGCACGAAATGAGACTAAGAAATCTAAAAAATAGACAGATTCTTAATTTTCTACTTGGAAGTTTTAAGCTCTTGCTAATAACTGTAATCATGACCATATGGCTTTATAGACTAGGCTTGGAATATGAAAATTACACTGTTACAAGCAAATCATGTTACAATTTGTCATTTGGCCTAGATGTCCTCATAGTCTCAATTTAACAACTACTGAGGGGAATTTAGCGGAACGTCAAATAAAATTATGTGATCAAATCATTTTGAATTGTTTTCAGCATGGCGTTGACAACTACGGATCAAGTAGACATGCCAAAGGTAAACCAAAGCTGATAAGCTTACATCTGAAACACAATTTGAGTGAGCTTACATAACAGAAAATAAATACATACATGTAGACCTAAAACGAAGGATTATCTTGGCGATGTCGATTGTACGGCGATGTAGTACCGTTTCCGGAATGTGTGTTCAGCCTTTTCCTTGGCCACTTGGCAGTTACTGTTAGCAAGCGATGCAGGACGTTTTGGCGCCGCTGTTTTGACGCAGAACGTCTTGTCGCTTATAAACAAAATGCATTTCTCAGTCAAGGTAGTAAGCGTAATGTACAACATGTGACAATAAATTCGATATTTTAAGCTTCAAAGTTGTATTTGCTCAATTCCGTAAACGAGTTACATTTGTTACTTTGTTTTAATTTGCATAGGCTAGGCCTACTTAGAAATAAACGTAGTAGGCCAAGGTCTAGGGCACTAGACCTAAATCGTATCGCATTCTCGAGGAGTTGGCATTCAAGGAGATTCACGAAAGTAGCCTATAAAATAAATACGTTCTATATGCAGTCACGGTAAGCTACAGCTCTTAATAGAGAAGAGTGCCATTCGTCAATAGAACTCTTCGGTGTCTTGAATGTATCTACAAACCATCAAATTACGGCTCTCGTGAAAGATTGATCGTCACATTATTTAATTATGAGATAGCCACTTTGATTCTAATAAGCTGCTAATTAAAATTCTGATTATAAACTGATCGTCATTTTGGAAAAAGAGAGTTGCCGATAAAGCAAAGTCACTTTCATCATTATTTTCATTTCAAGCCCGTGTGATTTCGATTGTTCCTCGCCTTTATAAACACGCTCTTTATTTCTTTTGTTTTCGCCTGTTAAAACTTGCACCCTGCGCCTTATCGACCTGCCAAAATTGCCCTACATTGAACGTTCGTTCTATTCATTTTCGCCCCTTTAATTTCGCCTTTTTGATTTCTATTATTCTATTTGTTTTTTCGCCCTTTTGACTATGCGCTCTATTGATTTCCGCCCTGTTGATAGCACCATTTTGATTTGCGCCCTGTTGATTGTGAACCCAGTGGCGTAGCTACCATGTGTGCAATGTGTCAAAGCACACGGGCCCGCGACCCCAGGGGCCCACACAGACAGTGGCGGCGACAGGGGGGCTAGAGGGGGCTAAGCCCCCCTAAATGCGGCTCAGCCCCCCCCAAAAAAAAACGAAAAGAGGAAAATCTCTACAACTCCTTAATTCGTAACAAGAAAGCTAAACAGTGACCAACGGCAACAAAATCAAACATATTACCATAGCGTAGAGTGCTTGTTCTAATAATATCAGGTGTATTATATTATAACTAGCTGGGGCACCCGGCGTTGCCCGGGAATTTTAGGATTCGGCCGTTCCGGGCCAATCCCTCCCTCCCACAGTCCCGAAAAAATCTTCCCCACCCCACCCCTGCCCCCCAACACCCTACGACACCCCACCACACTCCGACCGCAACCGGTATGCCACCCGTGAAATTTTGGTTTTTGTGAGGAAATTTCTTCTCCACCCCCACACTCCACGCCCCCCCACCCCCACCACACCCCACGACACCCACCACACTCTGACCTCCACCGTGTGGAGTGTGGTGGAGTTGTGGCCGAAGCGGGTCAAATCCTAAATTTCCCGGGCAACGCCGGGTACCCGGCTAGTAATATTATATTTCTCGTGTTACCAGCACCCAAGAAATTTTGGTTTTCGGAAAAAAAATCTCCCCCAAATTTACCCCTCCCAGCCCCCCCACAGCACGCCACCACTAACTCCGACCTCCGCCGGTACACCGCCCGTGAAATATTGGTTTTCGGGGAAAATTCCCCCCCCCAAATTTCCCGAAAACCAAAATTTCACTGGTGGCGTACCGGTGGAGGTCAGAGTTAGTGGTGGCGTGTTTTGGGGGTGGGAAAGAAGGTGGGGAAAATTTGGGGGAAATTTTTTTCCCCGAAAACCAAAATTTCACGGGTGGCCTACCGGTGAAGGTCGGAGTTAGTGGTGACGTGTTGTGGGGGGTGTGGGAAACTTTTCTCCCCCTCAAAAAACTCCGCCGCCACCCTGCCCCCACCTCACAACACGCCACCACTAACTCCGACCTCCACCGGTACGCCACCCGTGAAATTTTGGTTTACGGGGAAAAATTCTCCCAAAGTTTCCCTAACCCTCCTCATCCCCCACAACATGCCACCACTAACTCCGACCTCCACTGGTACGCCACCCGAGAAATTTTGGTTTTCGGGGGGAAAAAATTCCCCCAAATTTTCCCCATCCCTCTCCTACCCCAAAACACGCCGCCACCACTAATTCCGACCTCCACCGGTATGCCACCCATGAAAGTTTGGTTCTCGGGAAAAAAATTCCCCCTAAAATTTCCTCCCACCCCTCTTCCACCGCCCCCCCCCCCACAGCACGCCACCAATAACTCCGACATCCTCCGGTACGCCACCCGTGAAATTTTGGTTTTCGGGGAACAAATTTCCCCCAAATTGCCCCACACCTCCCCTTCCTCACCCCAAAACACGCCACCACTAACTCCGACCTCCACTGGTACGCCACCAGTGAAATTTTGGTTTTTGAAAAAATTTTCTCCCCTCCCCAAAAACCCCCGCCCCACCCTACAACACGCCACCGCTAACTACGACCTCCACCGGTACGCCACCCGTGAAATTTTGGTTTTCGGGGAAAAAAATTCTCCCCCAAATTTCCCCCCTCTTCCCCCCCCCGCAGCACGCCACCACTAACTCCGACCTCCACCGGTACGCCACCCGTGAAATTTTGGTTTTCTGGAAAAAAATCACAAAAAATCCGCCCCCCACCTTAGCCTCCTAGCTGGGGTACTCAGCGTTGACCGGGAAATTTAGGAATCGACCCGCTCCGGCCACAACCCCACCACACCCACAACACCACACCACACTCCGAACTCCACCGGAACGCCACCCGAGAAATTTGGGTTTTCTGGAAAAAATTCTCTCACCCTTCGAACCCCGAAGTCCCCCCCAAGAACACAGGTCAGTCCTGCGGGTCCCCGAGGTGTGTGTTTGGTGGAGGCTGGGTGGCCCGTGTAAAAATCCGTGAAGTTGCAACGATTCAGGTGAATAAGTGTGAAACTATGCATGGAAAAGCCGAAAAAAGTAGGAAAAAATGAGGGCTTTTGCACCCCACCCTGGCCCCCATGGTGGCAGAGATTCGCCGACCCCCCATTAACCTGCTCCGGGTCGAGCCCGACCGCCCTGCGAAGGATTGGGGTCGATTGCTTCAAAACTGTGGCCGTGCATAGCTAACAACGCCACAAACAAACAAACAATCAAACAAACACACAGACTTACCAAAATATATATTAGATACACCTCAGATTATAATTATGTCAAACATGCCGCCGACCCTTGATGAGGTCATGTAGGTTACACCATGTTCGGCACGCCGGTCGGTTGAGGGGCTACGCCCGTAGTCCTATACAATTATAATGGGAAATGGGGTTTCAATTAGCAGCATGCAGCACTCATGGGAGGAGACATAGGGGCCACGCCAAAGGGACGGTCCCCAGGTTTATGGTCAAGCCCAGTCCTAGGGTGTGCGGGGTCTAAGCAGCAAGGGATTCTCTAATAAGAGTTTCTCAAGCATAACAGTTGCGAAGTTGATTTACTGCCAATAATTTAAGGCATTTACAAAACCATAATGTAGGCCTAATAAATTATTTTGATACTAACTCTAGATCACTTTAAGATTGACTAGTGAACACGGAGTAAGAATTAACCTTTTAACACCATGGCATTTAATTTCTATGAAAGCAGCATCACGTTTCACTTAATTAGGAATATTTGAATATCTGACAACTAAAGAAGGATGCTAATAACTAGTTTTACTAAGGAGTAAGTACCAGACAGTATTATCTTCACTGCACAGCTGAACTCCACACAAATCAAATTCTGACCCACCCACCCAGTTGTTTCCAACAATTCTCAGATTGGCCAATGAATGATTAAGCTATTTTTGCATCGTTCTAAATGAAGGTGTGTTAGAAACATGGGCGGAGACCTAAAGGGAACGGTGGGACGGTCCCCCCAATGGAGTTGTTGGGGTCGGCCCTTGCATTTGCTTTCCCCACCCCAATAGTTGAGCGTCACGATTAAAAAAAGGTCATAAACATTTTTGGCGGCGAAAATAGAATTTGTTTTCGAGATTCTGTCCGAAATCTTCAAAAAGGTGTTTAATTTCCCTTCCCAAAAAATTGATGGCTTTTTTAGTCATCCGTCCGAAATCTTCAAAATTGGTGTTCAATTTTCCTCATAAAAAAACTGATGACTTTTTCAGTCATCCGTCCGAAATTTTCAAAAGAGGTGTTCAATTCCTTTCCCAAAAAATGACGACTATTTGCAGTTATCCGTCCGAAATCTACAAAAAAGTGTCCAATTTTCCTTCACAAAAAACTTTTGACTTTTTAGTCATCCTTCCGAAATCTTCAAAAAGGTGTTCAATTTTACTTCTAAAAAACTGATGACTTTTTTAGTCATTTGTTCGAAATCTTCAAAAAAAGTGTTCAATTTTCCTTCTAAAAAACTGATAACTTTTTTAGTCATCGGTCCAAAATTTTCAAAAATGGTGTTCAATTTTTCTTCTAAAAAAACTGATGAAGACTTTTTAAGCCACCCGTCCAAAATCTTCAAAAATGGTGTTCAATTTTCCTTCTAAAAAAACTGATGACTTTTTTAGTCATCCATCCGAAATCTTCAAAAAAGGTGTTCAATTTTACTTCTAAAAAACTGATGACTTTTTAGTCATCCGTCCGAAATCTTCAAAAATGGTGTTTAATTTTCCTTCTAAAAAAACTGATGACTTTTAGTCATCCGTCCGAAATCTTCAAAAAAAGGTGTTCAATTTTCCTTCTAAAAAACTAATGACTTTTTAAGCCATCCGTCCAAAATCTTCAAAAATGGTGTTCAATTGTCCTTCCCGAAAGACCGATGACTTTTTTAAGCCATTCGTCCAAATTCTTCAAAAAAGTGTTCAATTTCTCTCTTCCCAAAAAACTGATGACTTTTTTAGTCATCCGTCCAATATCTTCAAAAAAGGTGTTCGATTTTCCTTCTAAAAAAACTGACGACCTTTTTAAGCTATCCGTCCAATATCTTCAAAAAAGGTGTTCAATTTCCCATCCCAAAAAACTGATGACTTTTTACTTATCCGTCCGAAATCTTCCAAAAAAGTCTTCAATTTTCCTTCTAAAAAACTGAAAACTTTTTTTAGTCATCGGTCCGAAATCTTCAAAATTGGTGTTCAATTTTCCTTCTAAAAAAACTGATGACTTTTTTAGTCATCCGTCCGAAATCTTCAAAAAAAGTGTTCAAATTTTCCTTCTAAAAAAACTGATGACTTTTTAAGCCACCCGTCCAAAATCTTCAAAAATGGTGTTCAATTTCCCTACCCGAAAACCTGATGACTTTTTAGTCATCCTTCCGAAATCTTCAAAAAAGGTGTTCAATTTTACTTCTAAAAAAACTGACGACTTTTTTAGTCATCCGTCCGAAATCTTCAAAATTGGTGTTCAATTTTCCTCATAAAAAAACTGATGACTTTTTTAGTCATCCATCCGAAATCTTCAAAAAAGGTGTTCAATTTTACTTCTAAAAAACTGATAACTTTTTTAGTCATCCGTCCGAAATCTTCAAAAATGGTGTTCAATTTTACTTCTAAAAAACTGATGACTTTTTTAGTCATCCGTCCGAAATCTTCAAAAATGGTGTTCAATTTTCCTTCTAAAAAAACTGATGACTTCTTTAGTCATCCGTCCGAAATCTTCAAAAAAAGGTGTTCAATTTTCCTTCTAAAAAACTGATGACTTTTTAAGCCATCCATCCAAAATCTTCAAAAATGGTGTTCAATTTTTCTTCCCAAAAACTGATGACTATTTTCGGTCATCGACCAAAATTGTAGAAAAATATGACCAATTAGTTCAAAAAAATTACCATTTTTCATTTTCGTGGGTGTTTTTCATGTTTTATTTCATGCATTTTACATCATGTGCTCGTAAATGCATTTATCTTTTTTCGCATTTTCCATTTCGGGGGTGTTCAAACACCCAAAACACCCCCTAGTTACGGCCTTGTTCTAAACTTTTAACTGGTGTGATCACGGTAAAGACAAAGCCCATATCTTGTAAAATAAAACCTTGACTTTTATTGTTATTCTGGTAACTTGCAACTCTGAAAAACGACTTATTCTCGAAGTCTTCATGACTTTATCGTTCATAAAGAACTGGCAAGCAAGAGCCGAAAAAGGGCTCCAGTTGAGGTCGACACAGCTAAAAATGCGTTGGTGGCTGGGGCTCCGCCTCAGACCCCGCTGGGGGAGCTTACGGCGCTCCCCCAGTCCTCCTATTCAGCATGGACTTCGTGCCTTCGGCACTCGCAGCTTCTCGCCTTCGGCACTTGCAATATCAGCACCCTTAAAGAAAACATTTTTATGCGCATCTACGAGGGAGGAAGGGCTTAGGGCTTCAGCCCCCCCCCCCCAAACCTGAAATACTGGCGCCGCCACTGCACACAGATTGCTGAATTAATTATTTATATATCCTAATTAGTAACTCAGAATATTTTGTGACGTAGCCTATGTAGTTTTTATGAACACAATTGCATTGGGCTACTTCGTTATTACTAACTTATGTCAACCGCCGTGCTGTTGGCAGGAAAAACTATACTGAGTCTCTGGGCTTTTTTAACGTGCAGTTATACACAAAAGGTGCAGTTCTAAATGGATTTGTGCAGTTGTAGAAGCACTTCTGTGCAGTTAAAACTAGCAAAAAGGTCATTGTTGTCCGATTGGAGGCAATTTTCCATGGATGATGCGAAATGATAGGAGTTGTGCAGTTCTAAAAATTCCTTAAAAACAGCCCTGCTCAGTCTGAACTCCTTTTAAATTATGTTTTCGCCTCGAGTCATCACTGTCAAATTGCAAGATGGCATTAGTGTGTGTGAACGATAATCTATATAAATAAAAATGTAAAAAGTTTGGTCCTAATGGGTTTTCTCGGAAACCTCATCACCGATTCTTTTGAAATTTTTCGCAAAACGCTCCGTTCGAACACGATCGTGTTTGTAAAAGGATATCCTGGAAAGAAACAAATCTCTTAGACCAAAAAACACAACTTTCTCCTCGAGTTGACACGTTTATACATTTTTACTCTCACGCAGACGTCCGCCATCTCGCGCATGCGCTGTCGATAGCGCTGTAGATATAATATGGATTCGACCCACTTTCATTTCAACCGTCCAAAGATTTTAACTGGGTCACCAATCACAAACCTGGGAAAGAGGTCGCAACATTCGCGCGCGCTGTCGACAGCATGTTTATATAGCGCATTTATTTAACTGTCGATATATATTAACTGTCGATATATATGGATTCCGCCCATTTTAACTGGGTCACCAATGACAAACCTTTGAAAGATTGCTTTCAAATTTTCACACAACGTTCTAGCGGACGGGTATTAGCTGTCGGGAAGGGAGGAGTGAGGGAGGAAGAGAGGGGGAGGGAGCGGGAGGAAGAAGGAGGGGAGGGAGCGGACAGATGGAGAGAGGGAGGAGATGGATGGAGGAAGGGGAGGGACGGAGGGGGAGGGAGGGATGGGGAGGGGAGCGACGGGGAGGGAGATGGGAGGGGAGGGGAAAGGGAGGGGAAGGGGAGCGGGAGGGGAATGGGGATGGGGAGGGGAGGGAGGAGGGGAGGGGTAGAAGAAGGGGAGGGAGGGGAAGGGGAGGGAGGGGAAGGAGGGAGGGAGGGAAAGAAGGGAGGGGGAGGGGAAGGGAGGGGAGGGGAAGGGAGGGACGGGAGGGGGAAGGAGGGGGAAGGAGAGAGTGGGAGGGAATGGCGGTAGGGAGGGACAGAGGGAAGGAGCGAGGCAGGGAAGGGAGGTATGGAGGGAGAGTTGCACGGTCTTTTCAGCCACAGCAACGCGTGGCCGGGTACAGCTAGTAAAGAATAGGTCCAATACAGTTATAAGTTGAGAACTTGAAACGAATCATACCGGCATAATATTTTCATTTCGCTGATTCGCTTTCCAATGCAAAGAGTTAGGGCGCGACTGTGCTATATAGGATAGGTGTGATTATTATATGTCCCTCTATCTGTCACATTCGTGTATTGTAATTAAACGATGCGCTGCAGAAACATCATAGGTTTCACTGGCATGCTCGTGTATTCCGGTCCTTTGCTGGATTTGGTAACGTTGTGACCTGACATCTCCCTCAACCAGGGTGAGAATTATTACCGGTGTAAAGGTTTCAAATTACCCCCTCCTAAACGTTACCCCCCCGCTAACTTGAAACCGGTTTCAGATTACCCCCCGGAAACTAGATTTGCATCAATCATCGCATTTATTGCACTAAAAAATTCAAAAAATCATCCCGCTTCTTGTTTTGGTCTGAAGATTTTCATCCGTCATCCCACTTCGAGGGGGTTATCTGAAACTTTTACACCGGGGAGGTTTGAGGTGGTTCAACCCTCATTAGTCATTCTTAAGGCCACACAGTTGTCTTCGTTTCACGACCAAACTAAACGTGGATCATAGTCTGAGCCCAGTTATTTCTCTACAATTCTCGTACTGCTCTCAACTCCTTTCAGCTCTCACCCCAAAATCAGAGAGACATCAATTTGAGCACGTGTGGATCAGGGTCATGGGGAATCACGTATTAATTTTGCCCCAATTCCTGCACTTGTAAGGAATATTGCTATGTGGTTTAGGTACTATGAAACAGGGTTTATTCTAAGGAAGTTTCTCAACTGCACATAAATGACTATTATGGCACTGGGCACAGGAAAGTCCTTGGTCAGGGATCTGTCCCCCGAAGCTGAAGCAATATTATCGCATTCGAGTGTCTTTTAGAAGTTTGAATATTACAAATTTCCGGCTTTTAAAAATTAATATTGTAGATGAAAAAATCAATTAAATTTGAATTTTGCAGATAAATTTAGATTATTTTATTATGATTATTACAGCGCGATTTTCAACATGATTATTGGTGCGTTCTACAAGTTGAACCAATTATATCTTTCTTTGCACGCATAAGTGCACAACGTATAGGTATAGAATTCTCTCGTGGTAAAATGGAAATTCATACTGTGACCCCGATACGACGAAATGCATTCAGTCGTGTCGCCTAATTGCCAAGTAATTGTTATCGTGTTGCCTTTAACAGCGCTCTTGTGTTGTTTCAGGCATTCATTGCGAGATGACAGGTTCAGCCGGTGAAACCAGAATAGTCACACATATTATACTCACAAGTATTATTTATATGAACATACTTTACTGGCACCGGCTGCAGCGACAGTCTCTGGCTCTGAGAAATAACAGCTTCCTCCCTTAGATATATGCAAGCCAACACGCGTTTTGACACACTTTATAGTCGGGTCAATTTACGAAAAAACTTTGGTGTACCCCAAAAAAATTGCAAGAAAGCGTTTTATGACGATTTTCTGGTGTCTTAGGTCTGGTGATGAACATACTAAAAGTTGCAAGAAATCAGACCACGGCAAGTGGTCTAATTTTGGCGGGAAAAAAGATGGCCGCCAATTGGACCAGGCGTGGAATCTGGAAATGATACTGTCAAAAACAAATCATGTAATAATTTGCTAACATGCCCTTCTAGACTAATTGGACCCTCCTGAGAACGAAAATCGTAGTTAGGAAGCTTGATTTTTAGCGGTTGCATGGTAAAGCAAGATGGCGGCCAAAATGGTGGCCTATAATTGCTACAAAAGGTTGTATAGTCGGGTCAATCTACGAAATGATCTGCAAAATTGCAAGAAGGCTTTTTATGATGATTTTCTGGTATATTGGGACTGGTGTTAAACATACTAAAAGTTGCAAGAAATCGGAACACGGCAAGTGGTCTAATTTTGGCGGGAAAAAACATGGCCGCCAAATGAACCAGTGTTTGATCTAGAAATGATAATATTAGAAGCAGATCATGTAACAATTTGGTAACATGCTTTTCTAGACTAATTTGACCCTCCTGAGAACGAAAATCGTGGTTAGCAAGCTTGATTTTTAGCGGTTGCATGGGAAAACAAGATGGCGGCCAAAATGGCGGCCTGTTGCTTTAAAGGCAGTAAGTCGGGTATTGTATGTGATATGAACACGATTTTGTAATTTAAATTAAGATGCAAGGGTTCTAGGCATGCAATGGAATCAAAGACACATATGTAGCACTGGAAGAAAGCCAAAATGGCGGGGAAATGGCAGCCAGAATGTTGAAATTGCTATAAGTGATGTGATGTATGCAACGGAAACATGAATTCGAACTCCAACTTAGCAATGGAATCAACTTTGCAAATGTGACACTGCAAGAAAACTAAAAATGGCAGCGATTGGAAGCGTTTCCGAGAAGTTCGTCAACGGAACTTTTGGGTTCATGACAAGCGGAAGTGTCTCGGAAATGGATGTATCTTTCAGAGGAGGAGGCGGAGGAGAAGCGGAACGGGGTAGAAGGCGAATGGAATCCATTCTTCACAATCCCATCCACCGCGCCAACCCATCCACATCATCACCAGCATCATCTCCATCACAGCATGACATCATACGGCGTTGGAGGAGGGTTCATTCCAGATCTCGGGGTCAGTCCATCGAACAAAATGTTCATGGGGTCGGCGCTGGAACGAACGGCGGCATCAACGGTCACCAGGAGCAGTCAGCATCGTCCCTCTACAGAAGCCAGGCCTACGGGCACCTGCCGGTTACACTCAAATAGGACAAGAGTTTGCTATCCATGACCCATCAATCAGCGCACCCCTGCGACCTGTACACCAGAGGGGGCTGCTCCTACCATCCGTTGTTCCATCGTCGTCGTCTCGTATCCTCTAGCCGTCGTCCAGTCCCAATCCGCACACTACGAACCTCTTCCCGATGCGCTATTCTTCCCCTCGCGTTGCCAGCCTGCATCTGGCAAAAGGAACGCTAAGAGAACGATCATCTCCCAGGGTGCCTCGAACGACTGTCTGGCAAGGGTGGTCACCACCAGCACCAGCACCATCAACACCACCACCTGGAGATGGAAGAGATCAACACGAAGGACCAAGCGGAGAAGATTAGCAGTGAGCTGAAGAGGTACAGCAACCCCCATACTATCGATTCAGACTGGACCCCTGAAACATCGCTGTGCAAACTGTGGTTTCTACTATAACGTGATCTGCGTTTGGAGTGCAGAAACATGGGCGCCCGCACATAGGGGCAAGGGGGGGCACTTGCCCCCCCCTGGAAAATTGGCACCTATGTTTTTAACTACTACTTTTGGGTTTTTAACAAATTTCTTTGCATGAATGCACCAATTATATGAATGATACAGACAGTAAAAGTTAGAAATCTACGTTTAGAGATCTCTATAGAAATAAACAATGCTCTTATAACTTTCTGCCTTGCATGTTCTAGCTCTTTCTAAAAACTGTAACAATGACCATTGGCTTTCAACCCTCCTGCGGGCGCCCATGCAAACAGCAGGCTTATCGATTAAGGCCTATTTGAGTGGAATCTAGCTGTAGTGCAAATAATCACAACTGCAAAAAATTAAATACTAATGAAAAAATTTCAAAATTTCTCAAAGTATACTGAAATTAGGCTACATCAGAAATAGGCGAGTGGCGCTTTAGAAGCAGCTAGAGGAGCACTTGCCACTTGAAAACTGACACCTATTTTTCGTTCATTTATTCATTCGTTCATTCTATGTACTTATATAGCGCACCTTTAAGGAACTACTTTGACATCTACTTTTTGATTTTTAACAAAATTCTAAGGAAACTATTCAAATTAAAAATTATACACAAAATGAAACCTATAAATTTTCATAAGAAACCTCTTTAAAAAATACCCGTATTTTTAATTTCCAGCTTTGAATTTCAAGCTCTTGCAGTCTTGCTGCTGAAAATTTTCGACATTTTTGCCCCCCCCCCTGCAAAAATTTCTGCGGGCGCCCATGTGCAGAAAATATTCCAACAACTTCCATCTCCAGGTGGTGGTGGTGTCGGTGGTGGTAGTGATGCGTCATGGATAGCAAACCCTTCTCCTGTTTGTGTGTTCCCGGCAGGTGCCCGTAGGCCTGGCTTCTGTAGAGGGACGATGCTGACTGCCCCTGGTGACCGTTGATGCCGCCGTTCGTTCCAGCGCCGACCCCATGAACATTTTGTTCGATGGACTGACCACGAGATCTAGAATGAACCCTCCTCCAACGCCGTTTGAAGTCATGCTGTGGTGGAGATGATACTGATGATGATGTGGATGGGCTGGCGGAGGATGGAATTGTGGAGGATGGATTCCATTCGCCTTCTACCCCGTTCCGCTTCTCCTCCGCCTCCTCCTCTGAAAGATACATCCATTTCCGAGACACTTCCGCTTGTCATGAACCCAAAAGTTCCGTTGACGAACTTCTCGGAAACGCTTCCAATCGCTGCCATTTTAGTTTTCTTGCAGTGTCACATTTGCAAAGTTGATTCCATTGCTAAGTTGGAGTTCAAATTCATGTTTCCGTTGCATACATCACATCACTTATAGCAATTTCAACATTCTGGCTGCCATTTCCCCGCCATTTTGGCTTTCTTCCAGTGCTACATATGTGTCTTTGATTCCATTGCATGCCTAGAACCCTTGCATCTTAATTTAAATTACAAAATCGTGTTAATATCACATACAATACCCGACTTACTGCCTTTAAAGCAACAGGCCGCCATTTTGGCCGCCATCTTGTTTTCCCATGCAACCGCTAAAAATCAAGCTTGCTAACCACGATTTTCGTTCTCAGGAGGGTCGAATTAGTCTAGAAAAGCATGTTAGCAAATTGTTACATGATTTTCTTCTAACAGTATCATTTCCAGATTCCACGCCTGGTCCAATTGGCGGCCATCTTTTTTCCCGCCAAAATTAGACCACTTGCCGTGGTCCGATTTCTTGCAACTTTTAGTATGTTAAACACCAGTCCCAATATACCAGAAAATCATCATAAAACGCCTTCTTGCAATTTTGCAGATCATTTCGTAGATTGACCCGACTATACAACCTTTTGTAGCAATTATAGGCCACCATTTTGGCCGCCATCTTGTTTTACCATGCAACCGCTAAAAATCAAGCTTCCTAACCACGATTTTCGTTCTCAGGAGGGTCCAATTAGTCTAGAAAGGCATGTTAGCAAATTATTACATGATTTGTTTTTGACAGTATCATTTCCAGATTCCCCGCCTGGTCCAATTGGCGGCCATCTTTTTTCCCGCCAAAATTAGACCACTTGCCGTGGTCCGATTTCTTGCAACTTTTAGTATGTTCATCACCAGACCTAAGACACCAGAAAATCGTCATAAAACGCTTTCTTGCAATTTTTTTGGGGTCATGTCGCAGATTGACCCGACTATTAAACATAGCCAGCTAGCTTCGGAACAGCTGCAATCCTATATTATATATTATATGGGTCCTACATACTGCCTATATATATATATATATATATATATATATATATATATATATACTATAGGCTGAGGCGCATTATTATTATACACGATGGGTTGACTCAGCCTTGGTTGGCTTCAGAGAGAGGATGAAATATATAGAGAGAGCAAGGGCGCCAGGGAGAGAGAAAGAAAGAGAGAGAAAGTGTGTGTGAGAGAGAGAGAGAGAGAGAGAGAGAGAGAGAGAGAGAGAGAGAGAGAGAGAGAGAGAGGAGTAGAAGGGACAGAGAGAGAAAGAAAGGGATTGGATGGAAGGAAGAGGAAACGTCACATCAAAGTTGATATTTGATAGGGTCGCATATAATATATGTATAGACATATATATTGTGCGAGGGAAAGAGAAGGGAAGGGATGCGTAATGAGCAGAGGAATATAGTCGAGGAATATAGTCACCACCTCTATCTGAGGAAAGTTACGACCTTGCTGACAGATTGAGGTCCCAACACTATATAGAGACCAAAAGTCTCCCGCTTGAGGCGGAGAGCGGAGGGCAATTTGTAGCGGAACTGGCAGTCAAAGTGGCGTTTCGCTTTCGCTTGAAGATGATTTCTGTACCTCAGTCAGACTTTTTAAACTAACAAGTGTTGGTATCCTTCATGGAACCTCCCATATACTCCCTCCCACTATCCGTGTTAAATTGTACTACTCATTAATACATGTATATCCTTATCTCTCATACTGTAATTTAGTTTGGGCATCTACATACAAATCCAGACTCAATAAATTAGTACTTCTTCAAAAACGTGCAATACGTATAATAGCTGGAGTTAAGCCTTTTATTCACTCAAGTCCTTTATTTCAATCATTTAATTTATTAGAGTTTCACCAAATAATGACTTTCCAGATAGGAGTCTTTATGTATCGGTTCTCCCATGATCTTCTACCCCTTAACTTTGCAGGGTATTTCCAAAAAGGATCTGAAATACACTACTATTCCACTAGGAACTCCTCTCATTATCGAGCCATATCCACTCGACCACTCGATTAAATTCAAGAAGATTCCATATTAAATATACTGGACCATGTATATGGAACTCGTTTCCTAATCATATTCAGCCAGCCTCCAGTTTACAAAGGGCAAAAACACTACTGCGCAACTGCTTGATTAATGACTGCAAAGATATTTCACCTTGTAGGCACTGATTTTTTATTTTTATTTAATTTTTTATTATTTGTGTGTGTGTGTGTTTGTTTTGCGTTCTTTAGTTAAGTTTACTACATTAATAATTGTCATCTCATGCTGTTTTTGTTAGCCTATTGTTCAATTCATGATGTCAACCGTCTAGCCATCTGTTAAAATTGCACATGTAATTAGGTGTCCCTGTTAGCGGGATATTCATCCCTTAGGGCCTTCCTTGTTGCCATCCGATTATGTGAAGCATGTTATACTATGTCTATTGTTTATGGTTGATGGTTGCAATAAATGAATTGAAAATTGAAAATACCAGTAGGCCTACAGCAGGCATCATAGAAAGGTCATTCAATACGCCGTACGGTACGCTTATAATAATTATAAGGCGGGTAGAAACCTCGATTAATTCGTCCAACAACCAGTGACGACTGTTTATAAAGTCTCTGAATAAAGAGTGTAGCATTATGTAGGCTACATGTAGGCCTATTACTTCGGAAACAATTTCAGAAAGCAAAAGCGGGTTCATGTAGTGATAAACCAGTATGCCTATGGATAGCCAAGAACCCAGACGACTGCAATTGCTATTAAAAAAATAAGGTCAGATTTCAGTCACATAAAATTTAATTATCATAGCAGTTTTGACAATGAATTGTAATGCTGGGTTCTGTGACAGAGAATCGAGAGGAACCAGCGTAGAAGGAGCGAGCGTCGAAGGTGGATCGAGTGATCGGTTGCTTTCTATTTAGCCCCCATGACAATTTTTAAAGTTTCCGTCCCCCTAAAAAAAATCCTGCGGACGCTCATGCAAAGAGGCAGCAAGCGGCTCGCAGAGGCAGGTTCGACCCGAACAGACAAAGAGGCGGCTCGGAGAGGCAGTAGGCGACCCGAACAGGCCGAGTTGTGGCTCAGAGGGGCAGGTTCGAGCAGGTACACAAAAACAACAGAAAACGTTAGCCTCCCGCCAAAACTTCCACAATAGCCTATTTTAAATGTGTAATTGGGCTAACAGTAACAGACTGATACCAGTTTCGTTTCAGTTTTCGGAATAGTCTCAATTTATGTTTCAGTTAAGGTCTTAATATCTGATCTGCAGCATCGGCTAGACCTACCAATGAACTGGCGATTCTTCGAACACATCACCATCGTGAAGCTAACGTGAGTAACCTTCAATATAGTAGCTGCTAATAACTAACGGGCCGCATGGGCGAGAGTTTATCAGGGGCTAGGGGGGGCTAAGCCCCCCAAGAAGACCAAGATTCATTTTTTTCACCGTGTAAATGGTATTTTTCCCGGGCTTAGGCTAAAGCCAAGAAGGCTTTAGCCCCTTCAAGAACGGAAACCTAACTCCGCCCATGACGGGCCGTTTTTGGCTTATCCAGTAATTCTACATCAACTGTCTATTTTAACATCAACAAGCTGGTTGGGTGCCAGCTCATGACTATCGCTACTTTATTAGGCCTACATTATTATGACTAAACTTTACTATTACTTCTGTGTTTTATTTTACATCTCTGACCCGTAACCTGGTGCGTTATGTCATCCATTATTGTCATCCTGTTTTGTCTTACGTTGAAACTAAAACGAATTTACAGCCACCTCGTTCAACACGCTCCTCATCCTCAATTACACTGCTTCGCCCTCCCATCACTTTATCAATGAAAATTGCAAACCGCTCCATAGCCATTGCCGTTTAACATTTTTGGAACAAACTTCCGCCAGCACTAGGGCAAACTTCCGACTCGTCATACGAGCAGTAAAGAGCTCAACAAACTCCACCTTTCGCTATCTCCCCTCAGGTCTTTCCAGTGGCGTATTACGGTATTGCTACCATGTGTGCAATGTGTGCAAAACACACGGGCCCACGACCTCCAGGGGCCCACAGAGATTGTTGAATTAGTAATCCAACCTAATTAGTAATTCACATTATTTTGTGACAGGTGTAGTTTTTGTAAACACACTTGCATGATTTTCGTTCCTCTGCTGGCCAACCGCCGTGCTGTTGGCAGGCAATAGTCTACTACTCGACGCCTTAAACTTGTTTTTCTGGTCTGAACTCTAGGGTCTAAATTGCTAGGTGGCATTAGTGAATTATAATAAAGAGTCTTAGTATAGAGGTATACAGTTTAAAGTTGAGAACATTAAGCGACTCATACCGGCTTGCATAAGATTTTCAATTCGCTTATTCTCTTTCCTATGCAATTGGTATATAAGAGCGTGCCTACAATGCTATCGTTTAGGATATGTGTGATATTATGTCCGTCTGTCGTCTAATGTGCGTCGCAGATTCTTCAAACTTGTCACAAACGTGGTCAAGCATTCCAGAATTTTGCTCGATATGGAAGAATTAAGGTAGTGGACCTGACGTCTCGCTCAACCCAGGTGCGGCTCCAGGAGGGCCAATCCGGCCATGCCCCCATTCAAAGATTTGCACAGGACGCACGTGGCCCCTCCCCGTTAAGTTTCCTTTCGGAGACCAAAGGACATTTTTTTACCCAAGACCAAGAAATTTGACCACCATACCAAAATTTCTGTATCCGCTCCTGCCTCAACCAGTTTGAGAATTGCTCGGGGCGGTCCCCAGGGATTAAACCGTGTAGTCTTTCTTAGGGCCACATTTTAAAGTCTTCTTTCTACCTTTTCACACCCCAATTCAACATGGCCCGTTATTTTTCAACATTTTAAATACTGCTCTCAAGTCTCAACTCCTCTCAGCTCTCACACCCCCATATAAGAGGAAAATAAAATTGAGCAGGTGTGGATCAAGGTCCTAAAGAATCCTGCAGGCATTTTGCCTCTCTTTTTACCAGTGGCGGTGCCTGGATTTCAGTTTCGGGGGGCTGAAGCCTCGCGGCGAAAATTTGACGACCTTTTTTTAGTCATCGACCGAAATCTCATGAAAATTTTCCATTTTCGCCGCCAAAATTTCTGACGACCTTTTTTTTAGTCATCGACCGAAATCTCATGAAAATTTTCCATTTTCGCCACCAAAATTTCTGACGACCTTATTTTGTCGTCAGCCGAAAATCGTGGATATTTCAATGTAAAAAAATTCGGATGGCCCTTTTTTAGGGGTGGCTGAGCCTCTTGTAGGGGAGCTTAGCCGCCAGCCCCCCTATGCGCCGCTACTGCTTTTTACACTTGCTTGGAACGCCATAACACTGTAATTTAGCCGTCTCATTAATTTCTTACAGCTTCCTGTTTTTCCAATGAGTGAGTTGTATTGCATGTGTTGCAATGGCAGAATTTAATGTCATTGATTACTTTTGGTGACTTTGATTTCGATAGTCAATTCACAGCCAAGCCAGTGCCAAGAACGCAAAGATTCCGGCCCTACATGGCCTCTGCGGTAGCACTGCACACGCGCCCACAAAAAGCTAGCTACGCCACTTAGTCTTTCACTCAAAGCTGAAAACATTGCTCTTTCACCAGCGCCTTTTTTAACGTGCAGTTGTACACAAAATGTGCAGTTGTAAAAGCACTTCTGTAGCCTATAAGGTTAAAACTAGTTTTAAAAAGGTCATTCTCCTCCGATTGGAAGTAATTTACCATGGACGATGGGAAAGGAAAGAAGTTGTGCAGTTCTTTAACAACAGCCCTGTCTTTCACAGATCCAATCCTGATTCTTCCTCTTCTCCTCGCATCCCTCGTCATTTCAACTCTAAACATCACCCACCTTAGCCGCCCATCTATCTGCCTGCCCGACTCTCCGGACTTGACCCGCTACCTATCGATTCTGTTTTGATTGAGCGCCTGTGAATAAGCTGGTTCCCGCGACTTCGCTTTGTGGGCGCTTTAGAAGTCTCGAGATTACGATTACGATTACGATTACTGCTACTAAATACTGGGTGGGTATTGGTAACGGAAGCTTGCTGTGAATTGACTATCGAATGCATCACGCTGGGATAATGGGATATTTACATTGGAATTCCCAGCGGAAAAACCTATAAGAAAAAAGGCTATTCCGTCGCATGATGGTTATGCAGCATGGGTATACGAATATTTCACGAGAGGTAAGTCTTCTTTTTAAAGTCTAAACGTATTTTGATCTGCATTCTCTGCATATATGATTAATTATGCATGAACTGGTACTTGGTGATTATCATAAAATATGTGATGCGTTGTGGAAGAGAATAATTTAACACAATAGCTGATTCGTCCAAGGGATGCATTCGGACGAGCGTACAGTCGTAACGGCGAACGAAATTTCAGAAGCCAGACTTAGATCTACTTCAACCAATCAGGCTTCTTGACCAATGACAGAAGAGAAAAAAATTTACATATGATCACTGTATGAATGAGAGAATTTGCATTTTGTGTAAATTAATCTGACTGTTTAAACTGGGCCTACATGCATGTATCTACTGTGCACAGAAAATGCAGCAAATACCATCGCCTGTCAGAGATCTACACAGGATGTTTAAGTACCGGTACCGCGGTAAATGTTTAGAAAATGTATGGCTCGGCCTAATTCTTTAAGTCACGCGAAGTTTTACTCGTCAGTGACGAATTTTCACTCGGGCCAATTTCACATTCAGCACGCTGTACAACAGTACAAAAGAATACAGACCTCGAATTGTATAAATTTGCGTGCTGTGCAAAGAAAATTTAGATTGACCCCTGCAGCGTGCAGGCTACGACAATCCAGTAGAAATAAATTATTATAACAAGAGATTAGACGTTGGTTTATGTGGAGTTGGAGTGTGCAGTGAAGGTTAGGCTTAGGCTACTATGGGATCCTAACAAAGACTACGTCCGTGATGACCTGCAGAAATATCAAGGAGGCAGAAACAAGAGACTTGCTGATGGAAGATAGCAGAAACAAATTGATTGCGCTAGAAAGTGATCTGGGTTTCAGTTGAGTGTCACTTAGTAAAACCAGACTGGTGTGAGTTAAGGAGCGAGTTTGAGGCTTGGGATTAACCTGACCTCAAACTCGCTCGTTAACTCACGCCAATCTGATACGAAAGAGTTTCTTTGTCAAGATATGGTTTCTTGAGGCGGGGAGTGGCTAGGGAGATTTTGAAGAGGATGGGAAATTTTCGGTGGATAGGAGGATTTTTTAATGCGCGCTCGAGTTAAGTGATAACCATAAGTTGCTGAGGGGAAGGCATCGTCTTATTCCATATATCCGAGACTTTCACAGTGCCAGCAGTTCGTCCATATGTAGGCAGCAGCTAGCAAAGCTCCTACGTTCATAAAAATTTTATTAACCCAAAAAGCGTGTGCACTGTGCAAGTACTTTGCTTACAGCAAGAAAGCGCGGTTGAAATGCTGTCCAGCGCGCTGGCGGTATCGTAGCGATAACATTGGAAAACGTTAGTCGTTCTGAGACTATCGACGCGCTGAAATATTGGACAAGGAACTAACACAAAGTTTGACGCCATATCGCATTAGCAAGCTTTGAGTTTCTTGTCACAATGTGACAATGGTATTGGACGAGTCTTTCGTTAAGCCTGTCTGCTTGTGCTAGAACTTTGCAGTTAAGCCAATGTTAACAACCAAGAGAGTCACTACATGGCGGGAATCGAGATCATTTATGGGCCTAGCTGTTATCCGGTCATAATTTGTTCACTTATTCTGACTCAGCTAAGGCAGCTACTGCCGCTAGAACAGAAGCTAGTTTATTTTCTTAGAAGAGATATAATTATGCTCTTCTAAAGAAAAACAGGAGTCACAGTATAGATTCGAATCTTGAAACCATTATCATTATTGCCATATGCGTTCAGCGTGTGCAAACATAAGTATGGTCGCCAGCTGAAGCTCTTCAGCATGCTGCAAATACATTGATCAGACGCTACGTGCTGTGTTCTACTTTTAGACTTTTAAGCTTTCCGATAGGCTACTAATAATAGGATGGTGCGGCTAGCAGTTAGCCTATATAGGCCTAAGCAAAAATTGGCTGTAATTGGGTGGAAATGAAGAGTGGGTGGGTGACGCGTGTCTGATATTCGTATACGTGGCATCTTGCAAGAGGTCGTCCATAAAGGACTTTCGCAGAAAGGGGATGGGTTCATACAAATACTGACGTTGGAAGAGAGTCCCTGACCAGAGCGTTATTTCCGCACATAACTTTCGTACATAGACCTATTTCAGCAAAGTCTGCAGACATGCGCAGACAGCGCTCGTGAAGAAGCTGGTGCCTTGGCTTTCGAGTTGCGCTTTAAAAATATGGTGATTACGATTACGGCTACGACCTCTGCCATTTTAAACCTGTGCCACACGAAGCACTATCAATTTCAGTCAGATGGTTCATTCATTTATTTATTAGATTTAGGCTACAAATCGCCACTTCAGGACTAGGTCTATCTACTCATGAGCGCTCCCGACCAAGCCCCAAGGAAAGAGTAAAACCTTGAGGTTAGAGTTAAACTTGCTTACTATCACAAGGCATTATAATAACATGAGAATTTGTTGCCTTTAAAGTGTTGCAACTGCTCATGATGTGGAACACTTGTTTATTTTGTTTACTCTGCTAATTTCTTTGTGCCATTTTATGACAATTATGGTAGTTTTTGTCACATTTTTAGATAATAATAATTTTGAATTACGATAGAACTCGCCATCTTGCCGCACTGGGGCACTCAACGAAACTGAGCTATGATTTGTACAGTGTGATTTGGAAACAAAAAAATACGTAAGTTACAACTCAAAAATAAACGCGTAAGAAACAACCTATTCCTCAATATTTTTCCATTCATGGGGATTAAGATAAACTCTATTTTATAACAGCGAAATGTGTTAAGAGGTAGATAGGAAAACATAATTTTTAAAAAGTCAATCAAAGCACCTTAACACGTTAATTGTCGCCATTCACTAAAAGGACGTGTTTGCCTTGTTCTTCTGTGGGCTACATATCGTAGGCCTATTAGACTGTTTTCCTGCACCACATAATTTTCTAGCGCAAAAAAATCAACAATCATCTTGCCCCTCCGTCAACTTGCCTCGGAACAACTACATGTACGGACTCCCAACATGTACGGACTCCCAACATACCTCCGCCTGTTCGCTCATCCTCCTCTCCTATCTCTCCAATCTCCCCTCCAAATTCAACCTCTCCTCCGCTTGCACTCTCCTCTGCTGCTTTCCATTCACGACTGAAAACCGAACTCTTCAAGCTATCCTACCCAGATTCCATCAGGTTCCATCACTCAACTACCACCATCACCGACAACCACCGTAGCACCACGCTGTCTCCTCGGCTTGACCTCCCGGGATTTTGACCTGGCACCGGAACGAAAACGGCAGCTCTGGCTATTGCGGACTTGATTTGATATAGCGCCGGTGAATAAGCTGGTCTCCCTGACGTGGCTTTTGTGGGCGCTGAGAAATTCTCGAAGATTTACATTACATTACATGTACAGCAAGTAAGATAAGGACAGACTAAAGTAAAGTAGACGTTACAGTTAGTAGGTTACATGAGGAGGAAGCTAGTTGGAGACTCTTCTTATGATACCTATGCTTTTTGAGATGTTTTTACTTATTTCGGGTATATGTAGGCATAGGCCTATTCTAATTTAAGTGCTGGTCAATATGTAGTACTACTCCATGGCAAGCAGTGGCGTAGCCAGGAATTAGCGATTGTTTTTTGGTTTTTTTGCCTGATCGGATGCCCTTTCTGACACCAACCCAACAGTATTAAGTAAATAAAAAGGGATTAAAGTAACAAAGGGAATAAAGTAAGAAAAACAAATGTTGCTACGAGTAATTGTTTTACTTTCCTTATTTAAGTGGATGAATAACCTTTTAAAAAACTTGTTCCTAGGCCAATGGGGTTTAACCCCCGAAACCCCTCTTGTCTACGCCACTGACTCCAAGGGATTTAGTCGTAGATAGCCTATTGAAGGAATACTTATATTGTCAATAAGACTTAGTACGGTTACTACGGTAGCTGATTATCAGTTAGCATATGGGTGGTAAGCCAATTGGCGTTTGGCACTGAAATAATATGGAACTTTTGTTAAGACGTCAGCTTAAAATGTCGGCATTACAATGTGTATGTATAACTATAGGACGCTCGTTCTTTCCCCACCCAAAAAACTTTGATTTCCCACAGAAGAGTGGGTTAGATTTAACTCTGTATCTTGCGAATGTTCGCAATAATTGTTAGGCCTATTGATTGACTGGATTACTCTTAACCAGATATTTTTGTCGTTTTTTTACAAGATGGAGATGAGAAATGGCTAGACCACATGGCTATCCACCTGATATCTTTCCTGAAGCAGTTGACAACAAATACAAATGTACCTTTTGTATCAACATCCTTAGAAATCCTATACAGAGTTTCTGTGGACATCGCTTCTGTAAGGATTGCATCGAGTTCTTAATCAGGTAAAAGACAATGACGTCACGCAATGTTGGACGATTTCCTCATCCCCTCTTCACACGTCGTCAACTCGTCACAAAAGTCATACCCCTCAAATATTGAATCACAAAGCTCTGCAACGCCGTCCCACGAAAAACTAGCTGTTCATAATGCTAGCAATTTTCTTATAATCATCAAATAAAGGTATTATAACTGTAAATACATTGTAAACCGTAGTTTTGAATTATTCTAGAAAAAAATCAGTTATTTATGTTGTTTACTTGCTCTTTCTGTCTGAACTCTTTAAAAAAATCTTTGAAGGCTCATAAGGACTTTACGGAGTAGCCTATTACTTACGGACGCTGCATGCAGGGATGCCACCTAATTTTTAAAAAGGTCCGATCCCGCCGATAAAGGCTAGAGAAGCTAGATCCAGAAATTTCTGTAAAATGCATTGAATTTTCGGACTCAAACGCACCCTAAAATGAACAGATTTCAGGTTAGCAGCTACGAAACTGCATACGTGGAATACGGAAACATACACAAATAAATGCATAGGCCTAGATAAGCTTATAGGTCTAGATGACTGATGTAGGCCCTACGCCGGAACGCAGATTACAGTTGGTACAATAAGGAACCTACTTACTTACTTTTAGATATTAATCTTAATTTGCTATTGAACTAATTAATTTATTTATTAATATCAACAGGATAAATTTTACTGATTTTCAAATACACATTGAAGTCACATTTGTCCATGCGCGCCTATGATGCGTGCGCTGTTGTTGTATGGAAGGACATCCCAGAATTCCCGGCGCTCTGATTGACAAGCGCTTTGCGGGCTGGCCATTCTTAGCTCGTCACACCCTCGTTGTGAGCGGAGCGGGAAAAATTCTTTTATGGAGGTTGCCAGTAGGGCCTACATGTTCTCTTTTCCAGACTCCCAAATAATTATACTCTGTAGGCGCCTTTGTGTCTAGTTACTCGTTTTAATTATTACCTTTTCCACCTACATGTAAGATGAACAATTTGTTATTTCTATGGCAGACAAGAAAAAAGAGACGTCTGTCCGTCATGCGCGATCGAAGGAGTGGACACAGAGTTTTCGAGTTTGACGCTGGAACAGGTATAAATAGCATCTGGCTTCACTAACCGAATTATGTGTAAATTACTTAATAATTAACCGTGCTGCTTACTGTCTTAACGTTTTGCTCTTTATTCTTTAGGCTATTGAACTAGTTCTACTAGGTCTACCTTTCAACCAGTGGCGCAACCAGGGGAGTGCTGGGGGGTGCTTGAGCACCCCCCAGGGCTAAAAAGGTGATCCACGCAATTTTTCCAAATCCGATGAGTTTTTTGGGGGTGGGGTGGGGGGGGGGGGGTAGGGGTCTTTCGGTCTTTCAGTATTTCAGATTACACAATCAAGCAAGTTCCTTTATTCTTCAGTATTATAATTGTAGTCAAATTCATGGTTCATAAAGCGCTTGATTTTAGTGTTTAGCTGCATGGTCTACCTGAGTTTGTCTTGGTCTCGAGAATTTGCCTATATTGATGAATTAAAAGCGTTAGCGAGACGCCTATGCCTTTACATTACAGTATCTCACCAATTTATTCATTATATGTTACGACTTAATCGATAGTACCGTGTGTGCAAATTTTTGGGCAAAATTTGACAAAATGATAATAATTTTTAGTTGCTGCATGTTTATTATAATTATTGTCTTACATAACTGCCATATTATACCATGATCTTATTTCCTACTACATGTACAGGGTGGCCCAGCATAAATGTCCCGACTTTGCACGCGTATAACTTCGCCAATTATTGGAATTTATTCATACTTTATGCGTCAAATAAAAGGTATTTCACTCTAGTATTTGCACTGAAAAAATGGAACTGGTACAAGTTTAGGTTTTAATTATATGCCCAGAACAGCGCTAGCTGCCATATTTTGCTGTCATTTGTGACGCAATCTGGCGCCGTTGACAGACGATGATCGCGTTTTCATCTTAATTTTACGAACTGATAAGGGATTTAATATGTTTGAAATGTTTAACGAATTTTCTAACAGAGGATGGAATAAACAATACCTTGAATTTTCTGCTACGGAAAATTGATAAAACAGGACTTTCTACTCGCAAACCATGGGAATCGGTGCGCACGGCGCTCACATCCGCTAACATTGCTCGTGTGTCCGAGTAAATTTGCAGTAAAGACAATGACCATGGCAGCTCCTACATGCAGATCTCCCAGGGAAATTCAGCACAAAACAGGTAGT
Organism: Lumbricus terrestris; assembly: GCA_949752735.1. Taxonomy (NCBI): domain Eukaryota; kingdom Metazoa; phylum Annelida; class Clitellata; order Crassiclitellata; family Lumbricidae; genus Lumbricus; species Lumbricus terrestris. The sequence continues at coordinate 15,843,821 of OX457043.1, read as the reverse complement.
CTTAGAAGCACTGCATAACGTATTGGAAAAGAGTATAGACCTAAAGTGAAAGTAATTCGTGGACGAGAAGTCTAACGAGCTCTCCAACTCTTACGCAAAGAAACGGCTGGCAGCGCGCAAGCGTCTGAAGCAGCGCATGGCAGTGCACGGCTGTTGGCAAAATTGAAAGGGCGTGGTTTTATGATGAGAAGATATTCATGGTATAGGGACCCTACAAACACCCAAAATGATCGTGTCTACTCGCGTTTTAGCAAACAACGATAGAATTTCCAGGGGAAACGGTGTCATATTGCGTCAGTATATAATGACAAAAAATGGCAGCTAGCGCTGTTAAGAGCATATAATTAAAACCTAAATTAACACCAGTTCGACATTTTTAGAGCTAATACTAGAGTGAAATACCTTTAATTTGATGTATTAAGTATAAATAAATATTAAAAATTGGCGAAGTTATACGCGTGCAAAGTCGGGACATTTATGCTGTGCCGCCCTGTATATAGACTAGTTATAATTTTATTATTTAATACTATATAATTATGATACTATCATATGATATTATAATGTGCATAACTTACGGTACTGTTATTGGCGGATATTTAGGGCGATAGGGGAGAGTGGGAAACGTAAGTGATTGTATGTGGCTGCCTCTATAGAGTACGTCGATCGCTTGTCTCTGAATGTGTGTTTGTCTTGGTCAAGGCGCCCTTGTACCAGCATGGCTGTGTAATGGCGCCATAGAAATTGTCGTCATTGCATTGTTAGGCAACAGTCTGAGGTCTTAAACCCCCAAAGTTTGTTGTAAGGGGACGGAGATGCTTATATCGCCCAATATGTCACAAATATTTCATAAATATTATTAAAAATTTCTGCAATGTTATCCACTGTTTATCCATAATGAACAATTTGGTTAAGACAACAGCCTAAAACGGTGTTATTACCAGTGGCGGCGCTAAGGGGGACTAGGGGGCCTAAGCCACCTAAAAAAGGCCATCCTTTTTTCCTCCATGTAAAAATAAAAATTTTGGACGCCCCCAAAACTGAAATCCTGGCGCCGCCACTGGTTATTACAGTGTGTGTAAATTAAACAAACAATTCTTAGACGATGGGAGTGGGCATTTATTGGAATCTTATATCACATCTCTGAGCACTAAAGTAATGAGTTATTTTGTAAAAATTACAGCCTTAAAAGTCACGGTGCAATGTGCAAATCAGAAATTGTTAAGTAATTGTGAGGCAACACTCTGAAATTTTAAATTAAAATCTATGACTATCAGCATAAAAAATGAGCAATTTTATTAAGATGGCAGCTTAAAAACCTGCCATTACAGTGTGGAAATTAAAAAATAAAACAATGAGGAGGGGCATTGAAATCTTACACCATGTCTTTCAATGAAATCATGATAAATTTCGTTAAAATAACACCCAAAAATGATACCACTGCAGAGTGGGAAAAAAATTCTACGAGGAGGCACGTCCCCTTGCCCAAACCCATTCCCCTGCTAGGCCTATGTTGAAATCTGAAATCACTTTTTTTATCAGCATTGAAGTAATAGAGTCATTTTACTAAGTAATAAACGTGGAAAATCAGAAAAATTATTTTTTCTTATAATTGTGAGAATATTCATTGAAGTTTAGACCACTCTTGTCAGCAATGAAATAGGCCTAGTATAGCAATTTTGCTTTAGATGACAGCTTAAAATGCTGCCATTGCAGTGTGGAAATAAGAAAATTTCTGATGTGGAGGGACACATTCCCTCCCAAAGCTCCTGCCACATGATTCGGAGATTTTCCGTCGGATGCTCGCCTTTCCCCAGAAACCTTGATTATTATTATATTCGTTTAATGGTAACAAAAACTGATAGACACACCGCTATCAGGTACAAAAAGCAGTTTATCAAATACGATATAATACCTATAGAATGTCTTTAGCCTTGACTGGTTGGATGTGTCTTTGCATGGATGAGAGCACAATTTAAATGACATAAATTACAAAAAGAATAATTCTATGCTTATATAGGCTACTATAGGTTAATGAGATTGATTCCCAGAGAAGGGACTAGAAAAATCACAGGTTATTGGGGGAGGGACTAGATTAAACACTGGTTATTAATTCTGCCACTCGCGGGCAGAGAAGGACTAAGACGCTTTGTTTTATCCAAACAAATGGGAAAGGACATTATTTTTGTAAGTCCTAAACCGTGTTTTTCAGAAGTTTTCATGACTTTATCGCTCATAAATACAGCTGGCAAACAGGAGCCTGAAACACGCTCTAGCTGATGCCAAAAGTAAAAAAATGCGTTGGTATCTGGGGCTTCGCCCCAGACCCCCTAGTTGGCATTGGCTTCGTTCCTTCGGCACTCGCTGCTTCGCACCTTTGGCGCTTACAATAATAATTCTGAGCACCCCCAAGGAAAATTTTCTGGTTGCGCCCCTGCTTTCAACGGATTCACCCTCACTCAATTCGTGTTAGGCCTAGGGCCTTCTGCTTCAGCTGATTAACTTTACAGTGTATTCTCTTGCGGTACGCAAGTTGAATTTTGGTTTGTTAAAAGCCAGAGTAAAACTATCCCGCTGACAAATTTCATTATCGAAAATGGCAGAATATCATGATATCCATGTCATGCAATAATAATATTGTGCCTATTATTCATTCATTGCGAGAATTTATATAAGCTTATAGACCGATAGTGCTTTTTGAAGAGACCTACTCAGATGCGCTGGGCACGTTATTTACATACGGTCAAGCTGAAACCTTGATTTTTCCTCCTTGTTTCACATTTTCATGCGCCCAACAAAAGTTTGGATTTAGCCAGTTTGGTCCAGCTTCACAACATCAACATCACTCGCTTGTAGGCCTATCTTATTTAGCATCGAACCGCAGTTGTCTAAATTTGAGCCACATCGACAGGGAAGGAAACAAGTACAATGCCAATATAATACCCACGTGGGGCGCGGTGGTGTAGTGGTGGCGTCGTTGCCTTGAAGCCGGAAGGTTCGAGGTTCGAATCCACCTCGCCGCGTAAGGACTTTGGGCAAGTCCTTCACTCGCAATTGCTCAACGCTTCGGCGTGAAACTCCGATGCAGTGTCCGCTCTGTAGTCGGGAACGCCTCTGAGTAGAGAGAGCTTGAAGGGGCGCTATAACAAGTGCACATACAAACAAACAAACACGTGTGCATTCATGAGATTTGTCGAGAACAATTTATTATTGCCTATTTCCTGAGTGAACTCGCGCTCAAATCGTTCATTTTATGCATTGATTAAGGACTGGCAGTTGCTCATTTATAGGATTCAGTCCATCATATTTTTTACAAACTTTCAAGGCATTCGGAATTTTTGGATGTGAAGCAAACCCGTGGCGAAGGTTAAACTGTTCTTAACCCTCTTCAGACTTTCCAGGCCGATAATAAGAGACATTTTGAATTTTCTGCATTCTCTCCTTATGTGGATTTCTGCACTTTCTGTTTACCTTAATTATCTAAATAAGCTGTTTCGACATCTCAATATAGGTCAGGTCACTTCTACCCGGAAGTGGTCTTGCTTTTGGTTCGAGCATAAAATGTTTTAAATATATTGATTGGTTTAAAACGTTGGATTGTTGATGTATTAAGAAAATTTGGCCTTTTAAGGAAATTTCATTTTTTTAAATTAATTTTTACTCCTAAAACTTCGCAAACTTAAGCCACGCGTGTTTTGTGGTAGACTCAGTGAATGTAAGATGCGTTTGGGCAGAATCTACCCGACATACTGCGCACGCGCACACGACATATCGATTCCGCTTGCTCACGCATGCTTTTAACTATCAGTTAGTCCCATTAAATCTATTGAAGGCCATACCAAGTCTGCAGATGAGATGGCCTACAAGGAATTCTACAGTGTATTGCATTCTTCTTGTTAATTCCATTTAGACCTAGGCCAAGGCCTACTCGAAATTTGCAATATTTTCAATCAATCATTCGTCGATTGATGCAAGAAAATTTAATATAGGCTATCGAATTTCAAATACAGGTCTACTTACAAGCTCTTCAACATTACGTAAATTTTTTAAAGATGATGCATGACTAATTAGGATTGAATAGGCAGGCCTACGACGGATGAGTCTCCTGTCTAAACAGAGACGCGATTTGCTCAGGTTAATTTCAGATGGCAATTGTTTCAAATAAGACACAATTCTATATTGTGTCTTAAAACAAGTGTAGGCCTACTGACAAAAAATATATTTACAACAGTAGGACCTGCCTAAAATAAAATTGGAAGCACAAATTTAGATATCAGACAAAGGTAATTTGTTTTTGAAATAGTTCTAATCTCATTGTTTTTACATTCCATAGCTGGAAAGAATAGTGTAGTGTCGCTGGTCGCTTGACAGAGTCCAAGTTAGTCGATCAGAAATGCCGAGGAACAAGCTCAGTATGTTTTAAGGTTTTTATTCGTGTAATGGCAGCAGAACGACAGAATCAGCCACAATCCCGACGACACCGATGACGAATCCAGACAGAACAACTAACCGACTAACTGACTGACCGACTGACCCCCTTCTCTGCTACTGTGTAGCCCGTTTTATATTGCCACCCTTGGTTCGCTTGGCCTCTGATATTTTTAGCTAAGCTGACCACATTAGCATTCCTAAAGCTGTTGCTAAGCAACCCAGCAGTGCGTATGGTCTTTGCCTCTTCTCGACCTGTAGTCAATCTGCACTCTGATTTCTGTTCTCTCTCTGTCTGTCTGTCTGTCTGTCTGTCTCTCTCTCTCTCTCTCTCTCTCTCTCTCTCTCTCTCTCTCTCTCTCTCTCTATCTCTCTCTCTCTCTCTCTCTCTCCCTATCTCCCTCCCTTTCTCTCTCTCTCTCTCTCTCTCTCTCTCTCTCTCTCTCTCTCTCTCTCTCTCTCCCTATCTCCCTCCCTCCCTCTCTCTCTCTCTCTCTCTCTCTCTCTCTCTCTCTCTCTCTCTCTCTCTCTCTCTCTCTCTCTCTCTCTCTCTCTCTCCATCTCTATCTCTCTCTTGTGCTTCTCTAGTTTGTTATGCCTTGTCTACCTACTGTATATTATGCACTCTCTTTATCTGTCTGTCTGTCTGTCTGTCTCTATCTCCCTCTTTCTCTTTCGGCACTATCTTACTTATTAGATTCTGACCCTCGATCCACACTACAATAGTATTCAACTTTCAATGTTATGGGAACAGGCCTATATATAAATTGTTCCATTTAATGGAAGATTGGCGTCACGGTGACACTCCTATGACTTGAATAATGTTATAGATAATATTATAATATTATAGATGCCGTCTTGTGAACAATCTGTGGTCTATGACTAGTATAATAAGCTTAGTTTGAAATTTGATTGTCCGTCAATTATTCCATGTTATTATTTGCAGACATTTCCGGACAATGCCATCAAACGAGAACTCTATTCTATGCGAACAGTTTGTCCTTTTAAGCGTTACGGATGTCAATGGTCCGGTTCTTTTAAAGATTTAGAGGTAAATCTGTTAACAATCCAATCGCCTGCTTATAGCCGCTGATAGTGGTGGTGGTGCTGCGGTTGAGTGGTTAAGAAACGACGACGACGACGACGACGATGATGATGATGATGATGATGATGATGATGATGATGATGATGATGATGATGATGATGATGATGATGATGATGGTGGTGGTGGTGGTGGTGCGTGTTGGTAGTGGTGGCGGCGGTGGCGACGACGACAATGACGACGATGACGTTGACGATGATGATTCGATGATAGCGATTTAATTACGATGATGATAATGATGATGATGATGATGATGATGATGATGATGATGATGATGATGACGATGACGACGACGACGACGACGATGACGATGACGATGACGATGACGACGATGACGATGACGATGACGATGATGACGATGGCGATGACGATGACGCCGACGATGATGATGATGATGACTGATGTGGATCGCGATGACAGCGATGACAATATTAAAAGTCATTTAGGTGTGCACTAGAATTTACACCTACCGTACTGTACAAGTGAGAACGGCGTAATCTCTGATTATAGTGCATGGTCAAAACGACTTCTAAGGCACTGATAACTTGTGTGTGCTTAAAATATCCAACAGGTGCACTACACGACCTGCGAACACAGAGAGGTGGAGTGCGACTGCGGATTAAAGTATCCTCTGTCACGACAAACACATCATCTAGCAAACGATTGTCTCCTGCGTGAAGTTGCTTGTCAATACTGTCAAGAGAAGGTCATCTTCAAATACATAGATGTACGTTCAGTTGTTTCTGATGATCATAACAGAGTGAAAACTGTAGGCCTACAAATTAAGGCAGCCACGTTTGTGCCACATCATCCGGATGCGAATTCGTAGAACATACATGGATACGCGTCCAAGGCTTTGACGACCCAATAGGGAAGCGAGTTATAAATAGCGTGACCTGATTTGAAACTTTCGTACGTGAGTAAGTAAATAATTATATTCTAATAGCAAACCAATAATTGTATTTCACAAGGTAGTATTCACAAACAGCCTTATTAAATGCAATTGGTTTAGAAAGGTTATTATTTTTCAGTGTCTCAAATTTTGATTAAATAGATACGTTTAGAAATTTTAGTAATTAATTCTAATAATTATTCAAGTAACGTGAAATAAAAATACGCGCTGCGAAGAAGGTTCATTGTAGGCTTAATCAACACAATACGGCCAGACGAAGTGCAATAGCGTGCGCTGCGTAGGATCAGAGGTTGCCCCTAAGATAGTCAAAAGTCGTACATTTGCCAAGGGTGAGATTGGGCGGTGTCACGACAACTGGTTCACAGACAACTGGTTCAGCGACAATTGGTTCACGGACAACTGCTTCACGAGAACTCATTCACCGACAGCTAGTTCACCGATAACCGGTTCACGACCAAATTTTCACTGCGAATTTTTTACGCCATGGTATATTGCCGCTAAAAGAGAAGCTGGATTGATGAAAATAACTCGTGATAAATCGAAAACAGGTTGCTGATGGCCTCGCTGCAAAAATAGACCGAGGAAAAGAGCGTTTCCTGAATGAAGTTGCATTGATGAAAATATTGCTTGTAAAAATTGAAGATGGACACACGAAACAATCGCGTTGCTAAATAGAAGCTGGATTGATGAAAATACTTCAATATTAAATAGAAGCCTCATTTAGAAAACTATTCCGTCTAAAATTGAAGCTGTTTTCATGAGAACAATTTCACTTGAAACAGAAGTGGAGTTGGATGGATGAACATTTTCTTGCTTAACTTAAAGCTGGATTGATAAAAATCTTCTTGCTAAATTTGGAGCTGGATCGCTGAAAATAACGTTGGCGTAACGGAAAACGGAATGAGTATTTTTATGCCTGTAATAAAATGCGGGTTGATGAAAATATTTTGATCCGTAAATTCGAGCTGGACGGATGAAAATGTTCTTGCTTACCTTGGAGATGGATGGATGGAAATCTTCCTGATTAAATTGGAGATGGATTGATGAAAATAACGCTTGAGAAATGGAAACCGGAAATAGTATTTTTTACTTGAAATAGAAGCTAGATTGATGAAATGGAACTGGATAAATGAAAATATTCTTGCTTAAATTTGAGCCTGGTTGATGAAAATGTTTCTTCGTATATTGGAATTGAACTGATGAAAATAACGGTGTCACGACAACTCGTCTAACGACAAGTGGTCTCCGGACAATTCATCTACGACAACTGGTCTACAGACAACTGACGCAGCGCTTGAGAAATAGAAGCTGGATGAAAGTTTTTACAGGTGAAATTGAAGTTGGATTGATGAAAAAACGCAAGAGAAATGGATTCTGGATGATGGCTCTGTGAAATAGAAGTTGGATTGACGAAAAAAGTATGAGAAATAAAAGCTGGATGAAGGTATTTCTTGAACTGAAATAATAGCTGGATTGATGAAAAAGCGCTTATGTAATGGAAGCTGGAAGAGGGTATTTTTTATATCTGAAATAGAAGCTGGATTGACGAAAATAACGGCTGAGAAATAGAAGCTGGATGAAGATATTTTTAGATCTGAAGTAGAAGCTGGAGGCATGTCGAAATACATGAATAAAATCATCAATCCAGCTTCCATTTAAGCTAAAGAGCCATTTTCATAAATCCAGCTTCTATTTCATCAATACTATTCGTCTGTAGACCAGTTGTCGTTAGACCAATTGTCCGGAGACGAGTTGTCGGTAGACCAGTTGTCGTGGAACCGAAAACAACTGTTGGTTGAACAGAGGCTGGAATTATGAAAATATCGGTTGATAAATGGAAGCTGGATTAAGAAATTTTTTGACTGAAATGCAAGCTGGCATGATGAAACAAACGCTTGAGAAATGGAATCTGGATGAAGATTCCTTATGTGTGTAGTAGAAGCTGGATTGACAAAAATAACGCTTGAGAAATGGAAGCAGGACTAATGATAAAAGTTCATAAAACGCTTTTGAAATGAAACTGGATTAAGGAATTTTTATATCTTAAATGGAAGCTGGATCAAGGTAATTTTATATCTGAAATAGGAGCTGGATGAATGATAAAACGCTTGAGTAATTGAAGCTGGAATATGATATTTGTATGCCTTCAATGGAAGCTAGATGAAGGTATATTTATATCTGAAATGGAAGATGGATCGATGAAAAATGTTTGATTGATAGACGCTTGATAATAGAAAGCTGGATAAACGATAGATATCTTACATTTAGTGATAATATGATGTCTATGATTCGTAGATGTTACGTCTCCAAGACTTCGTCGGAAGTAAAAATCAGGTCACGCTATTTATAACTTGCTTTCCTATTGGGTCGTCAAAGCCTTCGACTCGTATCCATGTATGTTCTACGAATTCGCCATCCGGATACTTAAGTTACTCGGTCGCCTGAATATTAAGCTTAGGCCTACAGGCTAACATTAAGGCACAGTAAATATTTGCAGTCCACGACTTTTTCTTACGTATTTTTATATTGCTACTTATGTCGCATATTTTAACGCTGGTGAAGATTGAAAAATACCTTGTTGCTATTATTAGTTTCTAACACCGTAGCAACCATAGGCCTATCACAGTCAGTTTTGCAAGTGGTGTGTGTTATTCTCAAGGGTCATTATGAAATATGTCGCCGATATCCAGTTGAATGTGAAACGTGCCAGGAACGAATTCCTAGAGACCAGGTAAGCTCACCTATAGAACAACACTTATCCCTTCCTTGCAACTGGGTTGCGGTCTTGTCAACCTATTTTCCCCATTAAACGAACATAGCCTATGTCACATTAGCCTACTCTATTTTGCAAACTTTAGTTTCTAACATGAAACTTACAAGTTATGCTTTAATAAGGCCACAAAAGAAAAAAGATGCTTAGCAAATCGTACATGTAGGCTGTAGCTTATTTATTACCAGTAGCCTACTGATAACGATGAGGTCAAACAAGTCTTTTTCATCAATTCATTCATTCATTCATCCATTCATTCATTCATTAATATAGCGTCCCTTCAAGGAGACTACTCAGGTTAAGTGTGGCCTACGTGGTTTAAGTGAGAGGTCTACATAGTTTTTGTTATTGTCTTGAATGTTTATCAACTTCGGTTCCCATCGAAAATGTCGCGAAGAAAATGTCGCGGTCAAAATGTCGCGGACAAAATGTCGCGGATAAAAATGTAGCTGATGCATAATGTCGCGAATTATAATGTCGCACACAAAATGTCGCCGTTCAAATTTTCGTCGCGTCTTGTTTACAGTCTGCTCAATTCAGCCAGCAATGTCTTTAACCTCAAAATTAGCGAAGCGTGAAACCTCGTCGCGTCTTGTTTACAGTCTGCTCAATTCAGCCAGCAATGTCTTTAACCTCAAAATTAGCGAAGCGTGAAACCTCGTCGCGTCTTGTTTACAGTCTGCTCAATTCAGCCAGCAATGTCTTTAACCTCAAAATTAACGGAGCGTGTAAATCGAAATCGAAATCATTTGATGTCAAACATATTTCGCGTCTTGTTTGTGCACAATTCAGCGATTCTTGAAACCTCGAAATCTAAATCGTTTGATGTACCACAATTTCGCATCAAGATACCGCCGAAAGAATCAAAAATATTATGGCAGACTATGGACTTCGTCCAACTACCGATTATCTGCGGGGTATTGCTCACAACTTGAGATTGCAAATTTGAATATGAACATTTTAGTACGAACATTCTAGTAGGAACATTCTAGTTTTTTAATACGAACATTCTAGCACGAACATTCTAGTACGAACATTCTAGTACGAACATTAGAGTACGAACATTCTAGTTTCTTAATACGAACATTCTGGTACGAACACTCTATGTTTCTATACGAACATTCTAGTACATTCTAGTACGAACCTTCTATTTTTCTAGTACGAACATTCTAGTTTTAAAATTGCCTTCGTATTTCGTTCTTAATAGTTTAGTATTAAACGGTCAAAGTTTTTAAATTGTTTTCGAATTTCGTTCTTCATAGTATAGTGTTATACGGTCGTACGGTCAAAATGTCGCGACATTTTGAAAGGCGACATTATATATCAACGACCTTTTTTATCCGCGACATTTTGTTCGCGACATTTTGACCGCGACATTTTTTTCGCGACATTTTCGATGGATACCATCAAGGTTAACTTCTGTTTGATTGAAGCAAATAAAACTTATTTATGCTTGAAGACAATGGAAGACACCTATGGATGGAGTCGTTCCCTACTCTGTAATCACTTGCTAGACTTAAATAACTTAATTTGGCCTACTTCATCCCTTCACTGAACCAAAGTTCATCCTTGAACTACTTAATTACTCTTGTCATTCCTACAAATATGTAAATACATGTAACTTAGAGGACTTCGATTGCTAGTTGTAGATGTAGTATTTTTTTTATTAGGTCATGCTGTTTTATTGTTGACTAATGTTGTAGATCGGAGAACACAGTAAAAGAAATCACGGCCAACCACCCTCGGGATCGTGTCCATACCTGTGTGGTAAACCTGTATGTAATGATTTGTTGACACTCTCTGCTTTCCCCATTTTCTACTCTGTGACTTTGATTGTCGTCTGCGTATTTTAGTTCTTATAGTGTACAGAACCCAATTTCTCCAATTTACTTATGTGCATGACCTATAGGACCTATCTGGATTGGATAGTTGTATATATCTCTTTCCTTCTCTCTTCTTAAAATATATAATTTCGCATCTAAGGTTCTCGCCCTGGGAGCGCCACTGACTGTAATCGGCGTTTTAAAACTTACTGTATACCATTACATTACATTGCATTAATTAATTGCCATCATATAGCTGTGTAGCGCAGCAATAGCGCTGTAGAATTCACGAATTAGATAAAAGATGTCTTTGATATATCAGTGTACTTTTTAGGTATTAGAAGGAAATTTGCACAGTCATATAGAACAGAATGTGCCTGAACACATGGATCAACTCCTGAAGCGACAGAGAACTCTCGAAGTCGCATTGGGTACTACGGCAGCTTCTTCCGTTACTGCCCCGATAAACAAAAGTGTGAGTGAAAGATTAGCAACAGCAGAAGACAAGATTCGCGCACTGGAAGAGCGGTTGAAGGCCAGCAATGCTTCAATGATATCCACAAAGGGTTCTGTTCCGGCCGAGAGACCTGGGGTTGGCGGTGGCATTGGAATGGGTGGAACACAAGCACAAGGAACAGAAATTGTTCCCGTTGGAGGGGCCACGGGTGGAGATCCAATGCAAAACCAAATCGCTTCAATGCAAGTGTCGTTGATAGCAGAAAAGATGCCGATTTATGAGGGAGTAATTACGGTATTGAATCGGGAAGTGGAGAAGTTAACGATGCAGATGGAGACCATGGAGAGGCAACGTCGTCAGGAGAGAGAGCAGCTGGATGCGATGGATCGCAAAGTGAAAGCCTTGGAGAGAACTGTAGCTTTAAAGGATGTCACCATCTCGGAGTTGGACTTGAGAATAACTGCGCTGGAACAGACGAGCTACGAAGGAACACTGCTCTGGAAGATAACGGACTTCAGTCGGAGAAGACAGGAAGCCATTTCAGGAAGGATGACCAGCATCTATTCACCAATGTTCTACACAAGCAAGACAGGTAAATAAATGATTCTAGTCTAGTTTCTGTCACTTAATAAACCGAAAAAGAATTAAACTACCGGTATAGTAAACCTCAAAGATATGCTATGATAAATTATTGTCCAATAATTCCACCCGGTTATGACGTATTGTCATTAACTGTAATCTTCACAAGGCCTATATTATTTGTTCATTTGTGTTTATAGTATTTTGTGTTTGTGTTTTGACCCGCGCATTGTGTAAAAATAAGCCTAGGCCTACTGAGTATCAACATTGCTGTTAGAAACTTATTATGACCACCCTAACCCTACAGTTTATAACTAAATAAAAAGCCGATAAAGACAAACAGGAGTAAATGCAATCAAGACTATCGACTGACGGTTGTATTGTCTTGAATGGAGAATTCTCTTGAGGTTCCCTCTACATGGGCCTAACTGACGTTTATCTTAGCTTATAAGTCACGCATAGAACGCATGGAACACATTTCCTGACGGGTTGTCCTTCATGCTTTTATATGCATGGATTGTCTGTCCAGAAGTGGAAAGACTAAACCGGTTTTCAGTCAGTGTTACAGTAAGAATATTTAGTGTTTCCGATGAGCTTGGATTAGGTTATTAACCTTGCTTTAAGAAACATCTTCAATATTCTTCATTCTTTATCCGGTTTCATCGTCAATTGAAAAAGTTCTCTTTGAAGGCATTCGGAACGCTCATAATAAATTGTCATATTTGAACCATAAGGTTACAAGATGTGCGCGCGCCTGTACTTGAACGGAGATGGAATGGGAAAAGGAACTCACGTCTCTCTGTTCTTCGTGATCATGAGAGGTCAATACGACGCTCTGTTGAAATGGCCGTTCCGTCAAAAGGTCACTCTTATGTTCCTCGACCAAAGTGGAAAGGATCAACACGTCATGGACGCATTTCGTCCGGATCCAACAAGTTCTTCCTTCAAGCGCCCCACAACAGAGATGAACATTGCCAGTGGGTGCCCTTTATTCATGTCCCTTACGCAGTTGGACAGTCCAATGCATTCATTCGTCAAGGACAACAGTGCTTTTTTAAAAATCATTGTAAACTGCGAGGATTTAAACTAATCCAGACTGTGCCAGCTAGAACTCAAGAACCTGAACTGTTTACAGAACGCGGTCTGCTAAAGAACATTGTTACCAGTATACATCTTATGGCTGACAAGCATATGAGACGAGTGGATTTCAATTCCCGTGGGTGCCATCTCCCCAGGCGAATTACAGGCGAAAGACACCTGCCTACGGTCACTGGCTCTCCAATATGCAATCTGCAGTACCTCCGCGTGGTGTCAGCTGGGCATAGAATATCCATCAAACATTATTATTCTATTGGCAAAATCTGCAGAATATATTATGGCGAATTTTGTCTAGGGGCTGTCCATATATTACGTTGGGGAGGGGTCACGATATTTAGTCGATTTGCGTACGGATGCGTTCCGGGAGGGGAGGGGGTCTCGGCAAAATGTAGCCTACCTACGCAAAATAAATGTCTAATTACGACGTCCACATTAGCCTATTTTTTACCCTGTAGGGGAAGTCGGGATAATATTGGCCACGGTATAAATTCGGCCAGAGGAATTACAAGGGCAAGAGAAGATTTTAATGCTACCATCCAGCGCATGATGTCATATTAAATATGTTTATCGAGATGTTTAATATGACATCATGCGCTGGATGGTAGCATTAAAATCCTCCCTTGCCCTTGTAATCCTCTGGCCGAATTTATACCGTGGCCAATATTACCCCGACTCCCCCTACACTCCTACAGGGTTATAAATAGGCTAATGTGGACGTCGTAATTAGACATTTATTTTGTGTAGGTAGGCTACATTTTGCCGCTTTTTTGTGAATACAATTTGCTAACAGCCAAAAAACGAGTTCGAGCCTAATCCATTTATGCACGCTGTCGCCAATGGAATTAAGAATTGAAGGGATCTTGCTCAAATGTTGATTATTTGCTTTTTATTCCTTAAACCACGATACGTTTTGCCAATTTCGTTATCCAAATTCATTGTTAAAATGGCAGGGCCATGCACGCTGAAATGCTTACCGACAGTGGGTGGTTCGGGGTATATTCGGCCATATGGACGAATTTACCCCGAGAATTTACCCCGAGATGTTAGGAATGGTACACAGTACCATTTTTATATAATGACTATATTTTTGGCCAAATTACCTCATTTTAATTTAAAATATAATTAAGTTTATATCACGTCATTTTCTACCATATATTACATGCCAAGAACTTATTAGAAGAAAGTCAAGCTTGAATTGGAAGGACATCCAGGAAAGGCCAATTGTTTTATAAAGAACAACATTTTGAAAATAATAATGATACATGTAGCTTATGCGTTCCTTCATATTAGCGCTTCCTTGGTAGGCCTACTGTCTAATACAGTTGTGCATATACCTCATCTGGTTGGTTATGAGGATAAAATTAACCGGCTGGCCGAATTCACCCTTTATGGCGGGTTAAAAGCGGCCAACAACGCACATTATAAAATGGCATTTTCCACTAAATGTTCTCCTCATTCTTAAAAAGTAACCTTGTAGTATAATATACTACATCAGACATTTTTACCATCCATCCCGCACCACTGTAGACTGTCCAGTTTTTACTGGGAAGTTGGTCGGGAAACTCCACGGGAATTGAAATCCCTCAATCTCATTATAGGCAGACCTGTTCAATCAATAAGCATTTGCAGCAGCAGATTTTTCTGTTGAATTAGGCAAATATTATTGCTAGTAGGTCTATTCGCTGATGTCGTGAGCAGCCATGGCAGAGCCATGTCGTGATACACGAATGAGAAGTGAGGATTTTACTACTCTTACTCCGCAACTCAGCGGCTACTGCTGGCGGTGCCAATCTGAAGTCTGGATATGGATGGTGACGCTATCGATCCTTGTTATCACACAGTTTCGTTAACTGAAACTGGCAACGGTTTTGAAGGATCTCGTTCGATCAACTAGGCTAATTGAAAATAGCAAAATCCAGTCCATTGGACTACGATCGTGCATAGGCCTACAGCAAAATTGTTGAATTTCTGTTGCTGCATTTGTTTAGTGCGTAGGCAATACGGGTTCTGACGTTCTAGGGCGCAGTCTGGATTCAGTTCCAGATATCATAATATATTGTACGAATTATACAGAGTAGATGTTAGAAGTGACTATCATTATACAATATTATTCTTTCAACGAAGACTATGTATATATAGTGCCTTTCTCTTTAGATTAAGCCATGACATCGACAATTTTCACAACATTTTAATATTTGTTTCTTGTTTGTGTTTTGACCCGCGCATTGTGTAAAAAAGCTTTTTCCGCCTTTTGTCGTGAATACTTTACGTATACGCAGGCCCGCCGAGAGGGGGGGGGACAGAGGGGGCAAATGCCCAGGGGCCCGGCGACTTTCAGGGGGCCCGGAGGGGTCCGGGATGCACCGATTAGAATATCTCTTTATTTTTTATGTTGATTGTGGACGGCGAACCCAGACTTGGCCTATACAAAATTTATGATTTAAACCGTTTTGAATATGGCTTAATATCACTGTCACATAGCTACAACTGTTAAAGTTTCAGATAACTTACCATTACCTTGTTCGTCAGCTTTTGGCCAAAGAACGTGCCCACTGAAGTCTCAAAAGACTCTTCTGCTAAATAATTAATTAGTATTTAAGCGTTTTCCTATTTCAATCATTAAGTAGACAAATCTAAAAGGTAAATTTCTTTCGTTACGATGGAATATAAACACAAATCTGGAGCACAAAAACAAAAAGAAATAGAAAATAGAACAGGCACAAGCTGGTAGTCGCACATTATTTCAATTACAGCTCAAAAGAAGACAAAATATCAGAGCCCATAATAGGCATATATATATATACCGTACATCGGTTGATTCTAGTGAATTAGACATGACTGATGATCATAACCGAATGGACGAAAATGAAGTCTGCATTGTGGTGTCAGTATCGTAATTCCAAAAGATGACATAATAAATAAGACTTATGAAAACGCGGAAATTATAGGAACTGCAAAAGATTTGGTTTTAATGTTGGCACTGCCACCAGGGCCCGTACCGACACAAACGATTGAGACCTATTATAGACTAGGCCTACTGCTGCCTGTAGGCATATATAAGAAACGGTCCTTCAAGGCATCCGGAAATTTCCCGGTGATGAAGAAAGAGTAGGCCTATTTCCGAGGTGCATTTTTAAGGTTCGCAGACAAAATTGAGACTATATCAGGATATCATAAACGATTTCCTTGCAGTTAAATCCAGAATGATATATTGCTTGTTGACTACCATGCAATTTGAAAATTAAATTCTAAACATAAAGAGCTGATTAAAACCATAAAATTTATGTATACGCATTATCGTACATTCGTATACCCAAAATTTTGTTATTTATATTTTCTCTTAAATTTGCTCAAAAATTCTAAATTATAGTCAATAGGGCCCGTGACTGCTCTGCCCAGGGGCCCGGAATTTCTGTCGGCGGGCCTGCGTATACGGTACGTGTCTGTCAGACTCTGTCTATTATAAAATACGATGACTACGACTTTTTTTCAGACTTTGCTCTCTTATGTTTTAGTTTATTTACGGACTTTGCTGTAGAGTTCACTCAGACAGTGTCTGAAGCTTGCATTGCTTAATTTCTTTGCTACCAGTGGTCCGCAGCTGGGCTATAAAGTGCACACAGTTGATGGAAACCGAATCCATAACCAACCATATTCCACGGGTTTTGAGATTCCGAATTTCTGATTTGAGACCCACCACTTCACCTGCACTATTGATCCCGCAATCTTTTCCCAATAACACTAGCGCGCTTGCTCTGATCTACAGGGTGCGCCAAAAAGGACTTCCCCTAGGTTTTTTGCCGTTATCTTGGCCAAAAGTACGAATTTTGATATGAAAATTTTCAGTCTCAAAAACAGTTCATATTTACACATGATGGCCATATTTCATCAAAATATTTCAAACAGAACAAAAGTTATACCACTTTTAGGGAGGCCACCCACCGTTTTTTTTACGATTCAAAAATGTAACGCAACAAAAAGTAGCAAAAACACGATTTTATTAAGTCTCATCTCAAATAATTGTTATCAAATAGCTCTGACATAGCCAGATGATCTTTCATTACTACTATTTTAAACAGAAACAGGGTACCAGCGTAGTCGCAGGTCACTGTGAAGCCAGTTAGCAGGATGATAATCAAGTTGGAAAACAAGGGATCTGTCAGATTCATAATTTTGCTAATAAAGCAATGCAATTCAAATTTCTAAAAAAATGAAAATGGCCTAAGAGTAAATGACTGACAAAGTGTTTTTATTCAGACACCTATTGAGCAAGATTCTTGAAATATAAAGCTATGAGCAACGTTTACTCTGATAAACAGTGAGAGCGCAAAAATTAAGAGTTAAGCTGAGATTTAAGAGATTTGCCGTAAATGAACTGAGATCGGCTCAATGTCGATTGCTCTGGTTTTATTGAGAACGCCAATGACCCCAAATCTCCGGATTTGAACCCGATGAATTGATAATCAATTGCGGAGAGCCATGCTGGAGAAATATCACAGTCTGCAGCCAAAACCAAGAGCAGTAAGAGAATTGATGAGCGCATTGGAGTTGATATGGGAAGATTTGTCTTTGGAACGCGTCAAGAACTTTGCAAAGAGACTCAAAAGAAGTTTTTGCACTGGTGATGGACATATTGAACACAAGTTGTGAATCACTATCAAGTTCATTTCCAAACAGTTATTTATTTGAGATATGACTTGATAAAATCACGTTTTTGTTACTTTGCTGCGTTGCGTTTTGAATCGTCAAAAAACGGTGGGTGACCTCACTAAAATTGGTATAACTTTTGTTCTATTCGAAATATTTTGTTGAAATCTGACCATCATGTGTAAATATGAATTGTCTATATAAGCCTGTAAAATTTCATTTCGAAATTCGTACTTTTGGCCAAGATATATTGGCAAAAACTAGGGGGTCTTTTTTTCGCACCCTGTACCGTACAGGTGCGCCAAAAAAGAGACCCCTTAGGGTGGTCCTTAAAAATAAATTTGAAAAATTTAATTGATGGTACCCTCTCATTTTGTTACCTTGTCTTAGTAATGTATAAGTGCAAAATTTTAGCCTGGTTGAGTGATATTTAGTGGTAGCTCCATGCACTGGAGTTTTCACCATTCGTTACAATGGCGAAAAATGAGCAAATCAAAGCATTAAACTATACTGACAAGGAAATTTTGTAGATCAAAGAAAAAACTGACCAATGTAGACTGTAAGAGATTGAGTGGCATGTGGATCTACTGAATACTGAAATAAAGTTAATAATTTAGTCTTAAAATTTTTAAAAATATATCTCAAAGGCCGCCATTTGCTGAACATGTTCAGCGCAACAGTTATAGAGGGTTTTCGATTGTTGGAGTCTCAGCCGACGGCCTGGCGCAGACTTCTTTGCCTCAAGGAACTGAACTCTGTGCTCAACTTGACTTAGGTATATCTCCCACTTCATTTTAATTGATGGTTGGTTTGCATTCTTTATCAAGTTTTACACCCCCTCTCGGCAATGTCGTTTACAATTCTGAGTCTCTTTGTTAAACAGTTTGCCTTAAAACTGACAGTCTCATTTTGCTTTCCATTGTTCAGTATCAATAACAGTTAGGAACCTACATGACAGTTCTAGTATTTCCATTAATTTCAAAGTAAGGACTGCCACAAAATCTCCCACCTGTCGATACTGCTCATCTGCACTTGAATGCATTTCAGGCGCTCATTTCATTCTAGAATTTGAAGTGCCTTAAAACTGACATATTCCGCTGCACAAGTTCCACAGTACTGTTGATGACAGGGTCAAGACAATACTATAGGGCCACCATCTACTCACTCAAATATCACAAATCCTTAGATAGTTGGTTGCTGCAGAAATGATGCCATTTGTATTTGAGCTGTTTGTTCTTGAAGATAGACTTCAGCTCAGCTTCTTGAGGTAAAGAAGTCTGCGCTAGGCCCACTGATGAGACTCCACTAAAAGAAAACCCTGTATAACTGTTGCACAGAAGTAGTTTGTGGTAGTAGTGTGTGTGTGTGTGTGTGTGTGTGTGTGTGTGTGTGTGTGTGTGTGTGGGCGCGCGTGTGTGTATGTGTGTGAGTGTGTGTATGTGCGCGCTCGTGTGAGGACTGTCAGTTTTAAGGCAAACTATTTAACAAAGAGTCTCAGGGTTGCAAAAGCGACATTGCCGAGAAAACTCATTAAAGAATGAAAATCACCCATCACTAAAATGAAGGGAGAAATATCTGATGCAAATTGTATCTGAGCACAGAGCTCAGTTCCTTGAAGCAAAGAAGTCTGCGGTAGACCGACATCTGATCGAGATTCCAACAATCGAAAACCCTCTATAACTGTTGCGCAGAACATGTTCAACAAATGGTGGTCTTTGCAAATAATTATATGTTTAAATTTTAAGACTAAATTAACTTTTTATCAGTATTCAGTATATCCACATGCCACTCAATCTCTTACAGTCTACATTGGTCAGTTTTTCTTTGATCTACAAAATTTCCTTGCCAGCATAGTTTAATGCTTTGATTTGCTCATTTTTCGCCATTGTAACGAAAGGTGAAAACTCAAGCACATGGAGCTACCAATAAACATCATCACTCAACCAGGCTAAAATTGTGCACTTATACACTACTAAGAAAAGGTAGCAAAATGAGAGGGTACCATTAATTAAATTTGAAAAATGTATCTTTCAGGACCACCCTACACCCCTAGGTTTTTGCCAATATCTGACCAAAAGTACGAATGTTGAAATGAAATTTTACAATCTTAAAGACAATTCATATTTACACATGATGGTCAGATTTCATCAAAATATTTCAAACACAACAAACGTTACACCACTTTTAGTGAGGTCACCCACCGTTTTTTGACGATTCAAAACGCGACGCAACAAAAAGTAACAAAAAACAATCTAATTATTCTGGCCAATATCTTGGCCAAAAGTAAGAATATCGAAATTAAATTTAACAGGCTTAAAGACAATTCATATCTGCACATGGTGGCCAGATTCCATCAAAATATTTCAAACAGAACAAAAGTTATACCACTTTTAGGGAGGTCGCCCACCGTTTTTTGACGATTCAAACACGAAACGCAACAAAAAAAGTAACAAAACCACGATTTTTTTTCATCTCAAATAATTGGTATCAAATAACCTTGATATTGCCAGATGATCGTTATTATTACTATTTAAAAAAGAAACAGGGTACCAGCGTAGCTGTGCGTCACTGAGAAGTCACTTAGCAAGATGACAATCAAATTGGTAAAATTTAATAAGGAATCTGTCAGATTAATCAACAGGTCCATCGAGAACTTTTCAAAGAGACTCAAAATAAGTTTTTGCACTGGTGATGGACACATTGAGCACAATTTTGAATCACTATCAAGTTCATTTCCAAACAGTTATTTGAGATAATTATGACTTGATAAAATCACGTCTTTGTTACTTTTTGTTGCGTTGCGCTTTTGAATCGTCAAAAAACGGTGGGTGTCCTCACTAAAAGTGGTATAACTTTTGCACTAAGCAAGACAGAGGAAACCCATTCACGACCATAGAACCGATGTTGCGTGACAGAGTCTCCCCCCTAAAAGTCTCCCCCCCCCGGAGACTTTATTTTGAAGCATATTCTCCCCGGCGAATCTGTTCCAGTATAAATTCGCCCCTGAGACTCTATTCTGAAATAAAGTCTCCGGGGGAAACGAATATTTCCTACGTCTACGAAACAAAGTCTCCCCCGGTGAGCGTGAAATGCGCCACAGTCGCATAAAATTCATAGATGAGCAGGTTAAACAGTTAGTTTACATTGCTAATTTATTTAACAAGAAAATAGGGCCTGTATATAGGCTACTTTTACATGAGAATTTTTTTGCAATAGGCCTACAGAATTTCAGCCAGGGAGACTATTTCGGGGAGACTTTGTATCGGGGGGGGACTTTATTTCGTGACACCGGCGAAAGGAAAAGCACGATACTGCCTGATAGAAGCTCGCACGCAAGTGACAGGCAGCTCAACCTGAGCAAAAAAATGGAGACAGCGACGGTGACACGAAACGGAGTATCCTCACTGAAAGCTATCCGGGGGGATGAATTAATCTATCTCCCCGGATGGAATTAACCGGTCTAATATACTATCCGGAGGGTAAACCATTCTATCCCCTTTTTTGAAAAATGCGCATAATAAAAAATTTCTGCGGTAATCAAAATTTAAAGTGACTCTAATTGTTTTAAGTGTCCTAAGCAATGCTCAGATAAGGGCAACTCGAATTTATTTAGTGACTCTGAGTGTTCTTAAGTGTTTTAAATGTTTTAAGTGCTCTAAAAACAGGGCAAAACAAATTATCTAGTAGGAATCAACATACCTGTTAGTGTCATTGTTCAAAACAAAGCAGATGAAAATTAATTTGCAAATAAAAATACACGCGGAAGCGATGTTTTCGACTTTTTTTAATTTGGGGGATATAATTAATACGGGGGATACTCTAGCTATTTCGTGACAAAGGCACCACAAGCCCTGGGAGGCTATGCCCAGAAGGCATAGCCATACCAAAGAATCTGTAATCAATGGACTGTGGAGGCGGAACCAATGAATGACATCGCGCATGTAGTCAGAATGTAAAATGTCCCTCAAGGCGCGCTGCTGAGCACAAGATTGGCTCGAGACACCGAGCCGCCCTGCCGGGAAGCCAATGTAAAGCGAACAGTAGTCAATTCGAGTAGACCTGATGACAAATGAAGTACCGTAAGGTAACTATAGTAACGCTATGAGTGGAACGGTGAGAAACAACATGAAATTGATGACAATCACTGCAGAGCTTACGGATGTGCCGAGAGAAGTTGACTGAATTCCCGGACCAACGTGACTCCAATTAAGGTCCTGGAACGTAGTCGGAAGGTGAAATGGGGACTCATCGGCAAGAGAACCCAGATCAATATCAGCAGGGGCTTCTATCCCTATACATGGCGGGCGCAGCTTGCGCCCAGTGAAAAATAGGGGGGGAATCAGAAGACAGCCAAATTTCACGTCGGTTGGGGGGGAAGGTCGGACATGGTAGGCAGCGTTCGATGTAGGCATCACTAGGAGGAAGATCCCCCAGAAAATACTTCCCTTCCATATACATTTGGACAAAATGGTAGGCCTAATAGTTTTTAGCAAAATGTATACACTTTGTACACTTTGAGTTTTTAGTTAGGCTACTATCTGCATTTTTGAATTACATGAACTGCTATAACAGCTATAATATACCATAATAAAAATTTCTTATTACAAGATTATAGTTATGTTTTTACTATTTTAATAAATAATACAATCATATTAAAATTGAAAAAAAAAATTAATACAAATGGGGCCTACTATTTTGCACAACTAAATGGCTTCTCTCCAATGTTATCTTTCAAATTTCAGACAGTCAAATTCGGTCCTTGAACACTTAGTAAAGCAGCATCATTATTACGTTGGCTTACAATGTAGGCCCTTCATTGTATTTTATTGTGTTTCATTGTGCCCTAAAAAATTATGTAACGCCTCTCGAGCGCACACTGATCAGAGGCGCAAAACATATGACTGCCCAATTTTGGCAGCAATTCCTCCACTGAAATAGTAGAGTAATTTTGCTACGAGGACAGCCTAAAATGCTGAAATTGCAATTCGGAAATCGCAAAAAATTTATGGGGAGGGGCGCAGTTCCTCCCCATACCAGGTCCCTTCTCGGCGCTACACATGCTTCGGCGTTCGTCTGCTGGATGCTCGTTTGTCCCCCTCCAAACAAACCTTCATTCCCACATAGAGGAGGGCATGCGCTAGATTACATTATATTGCATACATAGAGAAAGGCCGGTTCAGAAAAGGGGGGAAGAAGATGGATTGCGCCCAGCTGCTTAGGGGGGATAGAAGCCCCTGAATATCAGCAAGCTCTTGCCGGGTGCCCCAAAAGATACTCTTGGCTTGCAGCAGAGCCGTATATTTAGAAGAGTTCGGACAACTGTAGCAAATGACAGGTCCCGGTTCTTGACTATGGATCACGTGGTTACTGGCCGCCATTTTGAGTCCTTGCAAGTGGATGAGCTGTGTGCGCGCTAGATTTTTGTTTGTAATATTGGGAACAATGCCTTGTTGCGCTCCCGTTAACTGTTCGAATCGACATGAAAGGAACTATAAGAGAACATTGAGCACAGAACATATGGAACAGAAAACATGGAACATAAGGAACAAGGAACACGGAACAAATATGGAATAAGGGAACACAGACATAAAACACAAGGCACAGGAAAATGGAACACAGGGACAGAGGAACATCATAGGAAATGTCATAGAACACATTGAACACAGAACAGAGAACATAAGAAACATGGATAAGAGAACATGGAACGTGTGGAATAAGAAAATATTGGAGGACATTGATCACAGGGAACATTAAGGAACAAAAGACACGATCACAAGGAAAGACAAGGTAACAGAAAACATAGGAACAAGGAACACATGGAACAAGGAACAGGGAGCAAGAGAAATGAACAGGGAACACAAGGGAGCACAGACCAGTACAGAGAACATATGTAACGTGGGACATAGGGAGCAAGGAACACGTAGCATCACACGGAACATAAAAACAAGAGGCAAGAAGCACTGGGAACCGTTAGACAGAGAATAGAACAAATTGGAACAGGAACAAAAGGCTCAGAAGAGATAGGGAACAACGAACATAGAGCAGCTAAGAGAACATAGGTAACATATGGAGCAGAAAGAACAAGGAGCACGGAACATCACAGAGCATCATAGGGAACATAATGGAACAGACACATAGGGAACAAGGAACACAGAGGCCAAGGGAACTTCACAGAGAAAAGAGGTTAGGAGAAATTCTATTGAGTGCACCGTGGACAGATTGCTTTGTCGACGTATTTGCTGATCGCCACCTGGACTCATAATCACGTCCAGCAACCACGTGACTTGGCCAACATCCGGTAGGCCTACACCAGTTGTCCTAACTCTTCTAAATATGCGGCTCTGGCTTGGAGTAATCTATCGTGTCAGCGTTCTATATTATTCCCCATTGCTTGGGTTAGGCTAGAGGCCTATCGTTGGTCGAATACAAGCTGGATTGACCAAATGAATTATTCCCAAATAGAAGTCGGATTGGTGAAAATAATTTTTCCGTAAAAATAAAAGTGGGATTGATGAAAAAATTCTTGTTTAAATTGGAGTTGGATTGCTTAATTGCTATTTTAAGTAGACGTTAGATTGATGTAAACAATTGTTGCTCAAACAGAAGCTGGATTAATGAAACGAATATTGTTAAGGAACTGCCTTAACCTTTCAGGGTCCTTACGCTACGAGGCTCAGGGTCGACTATTTTACCAGGATGGCCCACCCTAGAGCCTTGACATTGCCCACTGGATCCTGCTCGGACGGTCTGTTCGAGACTTTAATTGAAGAAAGAAACGACAGCTGATTGTCTTTCCAATTGTAATCGTATACTTCGAAAATGTTCGACAAAAATGTGGAGTCTCTTCTCCAGTGTAAAAATGTGTACAGAATAATACAGTCAACTGGCAGCGTGTCCAGATCACCAACTGTTCAGAGTCACCAGCCCTGGCGTTCGGGAGGTGATGATACCGCAGACGTCGACGATGCTGAAGCGGAGCCGCCAACAAAGCGGCTGCCCGACGAAGAAGGAGGAAGCTGACGACGACGGTCCACGGGCGGTGGTGCTCGACTATGAGGGGGGGACAATGAAGACGATGACGCTGACGACACTGAAGACGGAGCCACTAGCAGATAGGCTACCCGACGACGATGACGAACACGTTGCTCTTCTTCGACTGAGCCTCCGACGAGTGAGCGTCTTCACTGTCCGTTTTCACACGAGGCTGAGCGCGTCCTTCTTCGCTGTCGACCGAACTGACTCCGAGGATCCCCTCCTCGACGACGTCGACGACTCTCGCCGAAACTGCTCTCCGAAAACTCTATTCTGAAAACTCGCTCTTTCTTTCTCTTTCACTTCTTCTCTTCTCTCTGCTTCCTCTCCCTTCTTCTCCTTCCTTCTCCTTTCTTCTCCTCCCCATCTGCGTTCGTTGTTACATGTTTAACGACACTGCCATAATGCCATATCGAAGATGATTAGTGTCGCCACGCCATTAATTAGGTCCCCGTGGGCGGACCGTGCTAGCCCGAGATTTTGAATCTCTGAAATAGCCACCTTCGGGAATCGAACCACGGCCCGCACGCTCTCTTTCACAGAGTAGCGTGCAGACGCGCGGCCATCGACCTTACCGATGTGGCCAAGCGACCCAGTTCTCCCTTTCTGCGGTCTGTTCTTTCTTTTATAGGCTAGCAGCAAGGCGTGATGAGTATGAGTAGATGAGTGTGTGGCAGGCCAAGTGTGGCAGGCATGGCAGAACGTGGCAACGCGTGGCAGACGTGGCAAAGCGAGGCAGACAAATAAAAAAAATCACCGTGGCAGATCGCCACAGTATTCTTACTTAAATTAAATTGAAGATTGGTAAAAAAAGGATTCTTGCCAAAATAGAAGTCCGATTGAGAAACGATAATGCTACAATTAAATCAGAGCGCTAAAGCGATAGATTACCATGGTTAAGTCGCCAGCTTTCGACGACATCCATGTCACCAGGGCTTCAATAAGCCGGTCCATAACCGCACTGCAGCAACAGCATCATGCACCGGGTTGTGAAGAAAAGCCTCCGGGGGCGTCATCGACATAATTATGATTAACTCAGTACAGTGTGGGCAGCAAAAGTTGAGCCTAGGTCAGTCGATTGACTGATGCAGATGGACCTGAAGCAGACCAAGCGTGACAGAGACCTGGGAGAACAAAGTAGCCTCTAGCTTAGGCTGACCAGATATTGGAAACTAAAAACCGGGACACTTCGATCATAAAAAAAATTTGTGATGTTGTCAATAATTAATATAATAAAACTTGCACAAATATCTATTTTATGCTTATTGTATTGGTATAAGACTATAAGTCTATAAGACTAAGCGAAAGATTTAATTCAAATCATGCTTTTAAATTTAAAATTAAATTCTACATTTATAAAATCAGTCACTCATATTTTTATATTTTGGCGCTTGAATGTATGTTTCTTAAAAGTTTTTTGTCTGCTAGGCCCTAATATTCTGTCATAAAATTCAACACATGTTTCTTCCATATTCACTTTCATTGATGTCTGGCCTGCTGCTGTGAGCAACCGAAATAGTTGACTTATAGATATTGCAGAATGCAGTAGGCCTACTACCATCAATCGCACCGCTGGACAAGAATGAAACCTCGGCCTTCAGATCGATCGTCGTTAAAAGAACATTTTCGTTTTGGCATTTTACAATTTTATTTTAGTAATTTAGTTTCAAATTTTAGAACTTAGATTTGGATTTTAAATAAAAATTATTATTTTAGAAAATGTGTTTTATCAGAATAATGAGAATATTATCACTACGACAAATTCGACAATAATATAAAAAAATTCTGACTTTTAGAACCGGAAGAGGTATTATGCATGGTAGCCTAATAAAAGTGATATTAAAAATGAATTTACTCGCCAGATGCCTAATATCGATGATGCCAGTAGTAAAATCAAGGAGACGTTGATAAAGTAAGTAAGTATATCCTTTATTTGATCTCTTGACACACGCAAATGAAATCCATCATAAATATATAAGATCAGAAAGTCAGGTTAGTTTTTAAAATCTGGGACATATTTAAAATTTGTCCTACCTATCTCGAAAAACCGGGACATAATTATAGTTTGGCCTACCTTTCCCGGCAACCGGGACAGCTGGCAGAAAACCGGGACTGTCCCGGGAAAACCGGGACGTCTGGTCACACTACTCTAGCTAGACTTATGGACCACACAGAAGAAACGATCGTGGATAAAATTAAAGAACGAACCGAAATTTCTTGGTGTGTACATAAATCAACACCTCACATGGAATGATCATATTAAATATATCTCTGCCAAGGTTGCAAAAAGTGTTGGTATCCTTCGTCGAACTTCCCATATACTCCCCCCCCCCCACTATCCGTGTTAAATTGTACTACTCATTAATATATCCTTATCTCTCATACTGTAATTTAGTTTGGGCATCTACATATAAATCCAGGCTCAATAAATTAGTACTTCTCCAAAAACGTGCAATACGTATCATAGCTGGAGTTAAGCCTTTTATTCACTCTAGTCCTTTATTTCAATCATTTAATTTATTAAAGTTTCACCAAATAATGACTTTCCAGATAGGAGTCTTTATGTATCGGTTCACCCATGATCTTCTTCACCTTAACTTTGCAGGGTATTTCCAAAAAGGATCTGAAATACACTGCTATTCCACCAGGAATTCCTCTCATTATCGAGCCATATCCGCTCGTTTAAACTCAAGAAGATTCCATATTAAATATACTGGACCAGGTATATGGAACTCGTTTCCTAATCATGTTCAACAAGCTTCCAGTTTACAAAGAGCAAAAACGCAGTAGCTTCCAGTTTACAAAGAGCAAAAACACTACTGCGCAGCTACTTGGTTAATGACTGCAAAGATATTTAACCTTGTAGGCACTGATTTTATTTGATTTTATTTTATTATTTGATGTGTTTGTTTTGCGTTCTTTAGTTAAGTTTACTACATTAATTGTCATCTCATGCTGTTCTTTTAGCTTAGGCCAAAAAAAATAATGTTGTGTTTCCGGTAACCCGACCGACCCTTTTTTATTGCCGCGACTCAAATAATTTTGTAAAATATTTTTATTTAAAAAAAATTTTAATAAAAAAAAATATTTTTGTAAAAAAAAATTTAAAAAAAATTTGTATTGACATAATACAGTGACATGGCCTTCCGTATAGAGCTGGATCTTAGGCCAAAAAACTAATGTTGTGTTTCCAGTAACCCGACCGACTCACTTTTATTGCCGCAACTAGGAAAATTTTGTGGAAATTTTTTATTTACACTGACATTGCCTCCCGTATATGAGATGTACAATTGGAACATCATAATTATAGCCTTCACTAAGCCAGGCGACGATCGTAAGCAGTCGTCTTTCAAGGTATATAATGATCTGTTAATTAGAGCAATCAATAGTTTCCCACTGTCAGTTTGACAAGGCAGGCGGTTGTGGGGTGGATGGGGGAGAGAGTAATAGATCTGAAAGGAGGGTTTTCTCACGGTAGCTCGTTGAAGGCATTGAGTACAGGGCCATCTAGCCTGTAGCACATGATGGCTATACACAGCCTGCTGCAAGTTTATAGTTTAACTTGCTGTTTTTCCGTCCTAAGACAGTCCATTTTTGCTCACTTTATTCCTAAGCTGACCAGGCTCTCTTGTGATCACTGTGCCCTCCTTTGATCTTTGCCTCTTTCTGCTCTCTTTTGCTCACTGTGCTCTTGTGTTTACTGTGCCTTTTGTGCTCAGAGTGCTCTCTTCTTCTAACTCTGCTCTCTTCCGCTCACTGAGCAGTTCCCTTTTATTTCGAGCACCCTTTGGTGAAGAATTTAACATTCATTCATTCAAGTATTTATATAGCACCTTTTCAAGTTAACTACTCATAGGGGCTCCCGACTCTAGCATGGCCAAAAAGAACATTTTTCAAATGAATAGAATGTTTCATTTTATTGTATTGATCTCTCGATTTCTATAGCGCCTCTTCAAGCTATCTACTCGGAAGTGCTCCCGACTACAGCGTGGACACTGCATTAGAGTTTCACTCCTGACTAACTACTTCCTGGCTGCCAGTCTTGAGAAACCTCTAGCCTTATCATTCTCACTTGAGCCACCTCTAACGGTGACTAGGGAAAATAAATCTAGCAACCTCTAGGTGTAACTATAGTCACTGGCTCGGCCAATCTGGAACGACCCCTAGCAGTGATGTTCTGTTTGCACTCATCTTCCCCTTCCCTTCCCACTTTATCTTACCAGAAAAGGTGTCAAAATGAAATGAATAGAATTGTTTTCTAGGGCAGTTTTAGGTGCAGACAGTCAGGAAATAGGCAGTTTATACTTGCTTAGAACACGTACTTTGTTGCAGCGTGTACCTTTGTGCAAAAAAGAGTAGTGGGTATAATTTTTCGGACAGTCACTGTATAAAAATATTTTACCAAAATAAAAATATTTTCCGACCTACCTACCCAATTTTTTAGAGCTCTGTTACCGGAAACACAACATTATTTTTTTTGGGCCTTATTGTTCAATTCATGATGTCAACCGTCTAGCCATCTGTTAAAATTGCACATGTAATTAGGTGTCCCTGTTAGCGGGATATTCATCCCTTAGGGCCTTCCTTGTTGCCATCCGATTATGTGAAGCATGTTATACTATGTCTATTGTGTAGCCTATGTTGATGGTTGGTTACAATAAATGAATTGAATTGAAGAAATGTCGACTTTCTGATGACCAGTGATTTCTGTTCGAGACTTTTGTTTCGAACCTTTAGCTACCGTAGCCTACTGCTCGATTTACGTCTTCACATTAAAGATTAAACAATGCTTACCATGCCCTTCAAACGTCTATTCTGCTCTGGTCGATGAATTTCGATACAAATCTCTTTGAAATGTCTAATCAATTCGTCTAACAAATGTCTTCTTAGTATCCATTTCATTTAGCCTTCAAAATTAATTAACCGCGATCCATCTCCAAGACGAACAACGATCGATTTAAATCTGACGTCATCGGGGCAATTATGGCGTGACGTTTATATTAAATCGACGTCATACGTATTGTCGCTGATTCGTAAGTAAGCAAGTAATCTACACACCATGGTACATCACATATTCATTAATTCGTTTCTATAGCGTCTCTTCAAGGGAACTACTGCATTGAATAAAAAATAAAAGGCCAGGGTTTGCCCTTATTTCTTCCAGTGTCTAAGGAGCAGCTGTACCCGTATCTTGCAACACTTTGCTTTTAAAGTGTACAATAATAATAAGCATGTATGTAGGCCTACTTTGGTGAACTGTCTGTAGAAACACTAAAATAAAATAAATAAAAAGTCATAATTATAATCAGCAGTACTAATAACTACCAGAGTAGTTATTATTATTATGCTTATTATTATTATTATTATTATTATTATTATTATTATTATTATCATTATCATTATTATTATCTACTTAAAGAATATTTAAGTGAAAATAATGAACTGAATAATGCTAATAATTGTTTGACAGTGAGGCAAGGAGTGCCTTTGATATCTATTGAAAAGATAATAGCACATAATTATTAATACAATTAACCAAAAAAGACTTCATTGTTTTTCAATGATTATAATGCAATCATTCACTGAAATCAGTTGAACAGAGAATTGTTTAAAATACTGTCATCTGAGATAAAATTTTCACAAACAGTTCCAAAAATAATACTGATCAATAACAAATGCACATAAGACTTTTTTAAAGTCTAAGATGATACAAGACAACTTCCAAAAGGAATTTTTACACTCAAATAAAAACTTTTATAAAAAAACAGACATGACCTAAGTATCAACCACCTAACAGATAGTACCCAGTCAGCCAAACACTAAGCTCCCAGTCAGTAGACAGTGATCTATAGCCAGTCAGTCAGCCAAATAACTGACCAGTCTGTAAGTCAGGCAGTCAATTTGCAGGTAAGCCAGTCAAAAGTCCAATCATTACAGACAGCCATCAAATAAATGAATAAATAAGCCAAATATATGTCACTTGAAGGACACGGATTAATTCTACTACAAAAAAATATATTTTCAAAAGGCTCATGTAAAACTGTCTCCATGATGGTTTTTGAATTTCTTTTATCCAGTTATGATACTATTGAGAATGCACCTGTATAAAAATAACTACACCAGAAACTTCTTACAGCAAGCCCATTATGACACAATTTCTGAAGTAGCCCAACAGAGTTAGAGATAATTCTGAACATTGAACATGTAAGGAATTTACTTCAACTTTAGATAATAACCTAATTATTACATGATGTCATCATAACATGGGTCTGTATGGTTCTCAAAAGACCAATAATACTGATTATATGTAGCAAGTTTTCATGTAATATTCAGCATTTGCTTTATTTCTGAAAAAGCATTCACAAATTACAACCACCATAGAGATTATCCTATACCAAATCAGAGACAAAACTATCTTTTGAGTTTTGACCAGTTAGGAAGGAGACAATAAGTGACCAAAAGAAAAACAGAATAAACCATTCAAGGAATACAGGTCAAATTTCAGAACAAGGATGGCTATAAGTCTATGACCAAGACAAGACTAAAAGTTCATAACTGACAATCAACCACCTACACGTAATCACACATCCTAAAATAATCATGTGATGGAAATTGCTAGACCAGTTAAAATTACAACATTAGCAGTCTGGGTTTCAAGATAAATTATGCAATAATTATTGAAACGTTCTTCACACTGGCTGGCAGTAAAGACCAGCAAAATGATCATGCGCTATACATAACATAATTTGGCTGTGTGAGGCAACAGTCTGAAAGTGACACACCAACTGCTTAGTTGAATTAAATTAATTAATTATAACTAATTAATTAATTAATTAATTTATATTAAGTACAGTATAAAGCATTATATATTATGTCAAAGCATTATATATTATGTCAACGAATCAATAAAGCTACAAAACAAACAATTTATCAAATATCATAGCACCAAAATCTCACAATTCAATCACAGGAGAGCAATTATAAGATTACAAGTAAATATATTGAGAAAAATGATCTCAAATACACACAACAGTAGGTAAGTCAGCCACTTTCTCTGACCACCTGGAATAGCAGCAAAAACCGAGAAATTAAGGCGAATCAGATGCACTCCAAGGAGTAGAAAATTGCTTTTAAACATCCAAATGAATTACACATCAACAAAGGGCTGGTATTGTCAGCAAATACTGAAACTTATACATCATAGTCTTTACAATACACTGATGATGTGCCAGTGTTAGAAAAGAATGCAACAACTTCACACCTAAAGCATGTTAGTAGCACAATATATTAGAAATCGTTTCGAATACTGTTAACAACAATGATAAAGTGCAAGATGCAGATAAAATGCAAGATGCACTATGACAACAGTAAAGCAAATAATCTACACAAGTAACATCCAAAAATTTAATACTTTCAAGTTTCAACTGGCATTTCAATTTCACATCAAACATCCAATAATAAAATAAAAGACACAAATAGAAGTTTTAGACTAAGAATTCAATTTGAAACTATAACATAGTTTACTGCATATTTAAAGAACATTTTGTTTCCTAAAGGGTCGATTACTAACAGAAAGGTTGCGTTTGGTGACTGTCTCCCTAAAAATCACTGATGCTGTTTTATAAAATCTGCAAATTAATTAAACTCATGCTTTGGGTATAATACTGTAAGAGGTTGTGAAAAATTGTCTAACAAAATCGTCTTCAGAAACTAAATAAAAGAGTGGATGTGATAATAAGAATCAGAAATGCAGCCTATTCACTTGTGCAGGTCCCCAATTTCTCTAGATTAGAAATGGTTTGGCTTTGAGGACCCAGCGATGGTTGGCATGGCTTCGGCGCAGTTTGATGACGCTATCATCAATGTTTGCACCGTTGATTTTGTCGCCGATATCATCATTCAGCTTAGCTCGCGCGATCTTCAGGAGGCTGATGTTACGCCCTGTTGTGTGCAGGGACTCCTGAAGGCCATCTCCACCCTAGGGAAAAAACATTCCAGATTTAAAATTACATATGGCCAATAGAAAGGGTTTATTAAGTGTGCTGGATTATCAACCCATGGTTCAAATCTTAAAGCTGGCAGCAAATGTTTCAACATTTCTGATGGAACTGAGGTGAGGATATGTTTTGGAGAAGGCAAAATGCATGGCTAGGGGAAGTCCATTCCACCGTTGACGAACCGACTCCAGAGAAATAACTGGACTGTGTTGTGGCAGAACGGGCACATGGAATCGCCATGACAACACAGGAGACACCAAAAAAATTTTATGGCGAGGAAATGGCTCCCATGGGTAAGAGAGTGAGCAGCTCAAGAGACATTGCCATTGTAATCATGAATGAGAAGAAAATAATTATATTCATGCATGAATGTGCATATGTACATATCAGTACATTAAGTATGCAAGTATTCAAGATGCATGTTGGTATATAGTACGAATGCATGCATGTATGTATGCATCTAAACAATTACACATTGCATAGAGACACTTAATACAACACCTTTTAAGCTCTCCTCAAAAGTGTTTGCAGAAATGCAGTAATGATCAATGCAAAAACAGAGACAATAGACAGGAAAGAACATCATTGTGCCAATAGAATCGAATGGTAAAACACAAAGAGACCGAAGACTGTATAGAAAAGCGACAAGGTCAGACATACCCTAACGATTTCCTGTGCTTCTGGCATATTGTTCCCTGGATGCCGCTGGAAATTGCTGATCATCGGTCGATTCAGTTTCTCATGAACCATAAGATCGTGTGTCGACACTGGTCCCTGTTTTCAAAGCAAAACATGTATTAAACACCCATTTTTAACATAAACAGTAACAACATATACTGCGAACTATTACCGGTACTAGATAATTAATAGAATATACTAGTCAAGTGCAGGTGCCTGAAGACAATTCTGTTTGATCAATGGTTTTAACTGCGTTAGGTCAGGAGCACCTCTGATGAGTCTTTCATGAAATGGCAATCACCATTACCATTACAGTGATTACAACATACTGGCAAAGCAATCACATCGAAAGGCAGCTACATAAGCAAACTGGTCACAGTGTCGTAAGAGCATCAACATATCAAATACAAAAATTATTGAAATTATAGTTTACCAGAACCAACCGCATGATATTCATTAGATAATGGAGCCATTGTCTTCATAGAACAAAGGCTTCTCATTGAAGACTAGGTTTAGTCTGATTAGTATTTATGAAAGCAACGGCATAACCCACCCATTGTCTGCATTCTGTAGCAAAAAAATTAAGCTAATCATGGTATTGACTATTCAATGAACCAAGAGATGTTAGAGCAGAATACAAAACACATGGATTTAAATTGCAAATGACTAGATAGAAATCTCCTGCTCATCAGCATACAATCGACAGCCTGACTGGTGATTGACAAATGATTGACAGATGATTGACTGATGATTGACAGATGATTGACAGATGGATATAACTCTCCTACCCTTGTCTGCCACCAGGCATGCTCCGTGACATCATACCACCTCTCAGAACGATGCGTGGCATGACGGTTCTCACCAGAAGCAATGTCCAGATGTTGCTGCAATTAAAACGGTAAATTTAAACATCTCATTGGGAAAAAAACTGCAGATTTAAATTATTAAATGACCTTGATTAACACGCATATTACACTCTAAGTACTATTAAACTTTGATTCATGATGAATATCAATTTCAACCATGAAACAAATTAGCAGAGAAGTTTCTTTCGATCTTTCATAACAACACATTACATCGTGTTCAACTTTAAAGCAATTGTCTAGTCTAGAACAGATCACCCTATGTTCAATAAAATGCCCTATTTAACATGATTCAGTCCAACAAAAGTTCTCCATCTAACTTAAATCACACACAATAATATTAAATTAATTAGAGAGCTATATAAGTACTTTTGCAAGGTTCTTACAGTGCACTACATTTAATTAATTAACTTTGAGTGCTGGGATTGGTCTGGCACACCACCGCACGTCTCATTTCAGTTCAGTCATGTCACTGATTATATGCGAGAACCTGGGCATTGGCTGCCTAATCAATTCATTGCAAAATAAGCAGGGTTGGTGCCACATGGTCGCTATACAAAGTCGAGAACATTTACATCTGATATTTCTATCAGTGACAAGCAGAGCCAGGATGAACGAATTAACAGTATCTGATCCCCTTTCCTATCGAGATGTAACACATCGCATCTGATCCTGATCCTATGGTAACTCGACCCGGACCACCACGGACTATTCTCACGGACAACCCTTCTAACGCAACGCAGCGCTCGTGAATAAGCTGGTGCCCCGCGCTTGGCTTTCGAGTGGCGCTTTAGAAATTTCGAGTTTACGATTACGATTACGATGATAGACAAATGAAGTGATCGAATGTGACGCAACGTATGGACATCATCCACGTACCTTGAGATTGATGGTCTCCGCCACTTTCTGAAGTAGCCCTTGATTAACGGCCTCGTGTGCCTCCCTCTGTATCTTCTCCACCTTCTCAAGGAGGTTGACCGCATCATACCTCAGCTGCTCAGACCTGGCTCTCGCCGTCTTCGCATCCTCCAGGGCCGTCTCACACTCCGGCGTGTAGGGGCCGAGCTGATCCGGCTGAAAGATCTGGTCTTTGCTACAGGCTCCATTGATACTCGATGCACGAGAAGAGCAGCGAAGTCTTGGTCCTAGGTTGTACATGCTGACAAACGCACTCTGGCTGCCAATACTGGGAATTGCAGCACAGATGAGGTCGAGAACACGTGACCGCTCCTGATTGACGTCTGTCAATCTCCTGCGAGCAGCTTCCAACACCTGAAACAGTCATGGAAACATTCGTGATTCATGTCTGTGGAGTTGCAAGCAGCTGGTTTATCTCCTATTCGCCTCCAAATTAAATTATCAAAACTTTTATTCTTAATAAATAACATCCTGCCACATCTTATCAATTACTTCTATTATCACCAGTGTGATGTAAAATCTGGCAAAATCAGAACTTTGATGTTTGTGTGTATGTAAAGTGCATGTCCATGCACACATGAAACGGATTGCACATTGTAGCATATAAAATAAGCTAATTAAATAAATTAAGTATTTGTGACCGTGCATGAGAAAACCCTCCCAAAGTCGGAAATTCCATAAAATGAGTTTAAGCTTGTTTTAAATAGTACAGATATAATTGATCAAATTGGTGAAAACCGTATATTTGCATCTTTTGAAATGAAATTTTTATGATTTTTTAGCATCTTGAGAAATCGTTTTAGGGAGAAATCGCCAGTTGAAAATTACATCCATTACATGAACCACTCAAAAGTCAATGGATTTTTCATCAGAATTTAGTAATATGTTCTAAACTTAAAATTTTCTGCTCTTTCCAATGGTGTCAACGGCTTTTCTTGGAAAATTAAATTGAAGCAATGGCACAGATTTAAATAGGAGTCTCCGCACAGTAGCGTGCATTTCGTTGAGAACTGGGTGTAGACCTTTCCGCTCGATTTACTCAGTTTCAATATTGCAACTTTGGCCGGGTTTTCTCATGCACGGTCACATTTAATAAAATGCACAGCAGGTAAGGCACTCAACAGCAAGAGCAGTGCTAATTACCTGGAGCTGCTCCTTAACGAGCTTCAGGTGTTCTTCCAGCATCTTCTTCAGGCTAAGAAGGGTCAGCCGCTCAGCATCCAAGAGATCATCAGCACCATCTTTGCACTAAAATTTACCATAGTATTTAAATTTAAATCTAAAATAAGAACCAAGTTATCCAAGAACTCAATAGTTACTTTTCTTTAAAAATGAGTATTTAATATCAATATAGTGTACTCATTCTTAAAATGAATTTTATCAATACGCTTTTTAAAATGAGTTTTTAGAGGACCACATTAAAAGAAATTATAAGAAATTGGCTTAAGTTTGGATAATGATTTTTAGTTTTCTTAAATGCTACTATAATAAATTATATAAGTATTATGTGGCAATCTATTATATAAGAATTAATCTATCATTATAGCATCTTAGCAAATTTCCCCCCACATTGCATATCTATTCATGTATCCCAAATGAAAATCCACATGAACTTTTACACAATTTGTGCCCCAGTAGCTATGCAGAGAAATTGCTATCTAAAACATAATATTTATTGCAACAAATGACCAGCTGTAGCCTCCTTGTAGTCATAGAGTGACTCACTATGATATGCATACATTTTCGTTTATGCATGTTCATTGTAACTGAATTCTTTAGTTTCTATTTTTATGTTTTATGATTATTTAGCCTACACATTTTTGTATTCTGGCGTGAGAACTTTTACAGGTTTACATGTCAATTCACTCAATTGTTGAAACTGAAACCATGTGATATGAAGGAATAATGCTGAATGCTAAAAGGATAGAGCACGCTTATAATTATGCTTTGATGTTATATCATATTATTTACACTTACATATTGTGTACATTGTGTCCCTATTGACAGCTCTTTCAGTAATTAGCAAGTAAAGAGGCATATTTAGAGATGCTAAACCTTTTCTCGGGCTGGTCTGGATGTTCTGGTTCTCTGGCTCTGAAGATTTACGATGATATCCTTTCTAATATGTTCGTGCATTCTTTCTAGCCGTTCGCGGATACGATTCAACATCTTCATCTCCTCGTTCGTGTCTATAATGCTCTCCCTAAGTCTGTAGACGACCAGTCTGACTTGGCGACCATATCTGAGAGCCTCTTCATTGCTCAGTTCGCCCAGTATGTCCCTCAGATGCGGCAGAGGGTCCAGGGTCTTCCCCAGTTCGTTTGCCTGGTCGCTGCGGCGTATAACATTCTCCGACAAATTTATCTCCTTAAGGGTGTTATTTCGCCATACTGACGGCCCGATCATTCCGGCACACATCGGAATTACTTTGGTGCCTACTAGAGCCATTCTGCAAGTTTTAACGACAAAATAACCGAAATAAGCACGAAATATCCCAACAACAAATCCGTAGATCCTCAGATGCCCACTCGTTGCCAATGGTTACGCAACGAGACTTGCGCGAGACTACACAATTTAGAATTAAACCAAACATTGATATTCTTAAATAGCCTAGCGTGCGATGAAAACAACATGTAGGCCTAATAATTGGGGAACCAGCTTATTGACAGAATGCGAGCTGATGGTGGAATATAATAATAAGATGATAGCCTAATCTTCCTTCTGAATTCCGCACTTTTTCGGTCCATTCGCCATCAGTTTCTTTTACACGCAATCATCTTGTTCAAGCTCCACTGTTCATCCTCCTCGGGATTTGCACTCAAAACTGAAGTTTCTACTCTTGAAAGGTATACAGTTGGTATAAATAACAAACAAAACAACAGCTGCTCAATATCTGCCTAGCTACGGACTCTAACCTCCTAATAGGTCAAATATCAAATGGAATTTAGCTGTTATGTAGGCCTACATCATAATTTGATAGCAAACTCCAAACTATTAGAGCGCTACTCGAAAGCAAAAGCGCGGGCACCAACTTATTCACGAGCGCTGCGCCGCGCCAAAAGGGTTGTCCGTAAGATTTGCCGGGGAGAGTGGACAGCTTAATGGGGCGCTATAGAAATGGATAAATAAATAACTAAATAACTAAATAAAAAAGGTGGTCAGCGTCTAAAAAGTGAACCAGTAATATCAAAGACGTAATGAAAGGAAATACTATTTATTCATAATGTTATGGTGACAAATTGACAATTGCTTCAAAGATCACGGAGTTTGTCGCCTACAGATTTTTAAAATTTGTTTTCCAGCCATAATAATATTGGGAAACCTATATAGAATCACACTTAATGCAATTATTCTGTGGTTTCGATCGAAGGCCACCTGGGTAAACCGGATTTTAGATGAACCCTTGAACCAGAGCGATTAAAATGGTCGATGATTTTGAGGAGACAACAGACTAAAGTATTGCGAGGAAATGTAATGCGATTTCTTTAAATTAAGCATTGTTGTGTCTGATGAGTCATAGTAAACATATGTGTTATATACTGTTTGTATAGCTAAGAGTGCGCCGCCTGGAGTTCCGTGTTGACCAACCTCTGGCTGATGATGTTAAACTTTCCAGAGGACACTCCCTAATCGCATAATATTTTGTGATCTTGCCAAATTGTTAACTCGTTTACATTCTTACGCTTTAGCGATTTTTGAAGTCTGCATTTTATCAGCATTCGCTAAGTGTGTGTGACCGATGCACGTGTCTAGAATAGGACTTCCAGTTATAGTGTAACCTGGTTTTATCTCCAAAGTGATAGCTAGAGGACTGATAACAATAACTTCACTGGCCACCTCTATTAAGCTTTGGATAGACATAATTATCTAGCTCTGGTGTTTAGCAACTGTGGTATTTTGTGGTGATATATTATAATGATAAGGAAAGACGATTTGTGTAACATTATGATGCACCCAAAGCTAAAGAGAAGAGCACTATGAGAGTTGAGAAAGTCAATGGCAGTCATAGATGATGTTTTCCTTGTATAGTTTGGAAGATTGTTCTAAGCATTTGGTTCAGCAACAGAATAGGAACAGTTGCCAAACCTTGTAGTACACTTGGCATCAGATTTTTATACTACAGCAAGTACTTGACAAGAGTTAAAATAGAATTCCTGACTACACAATATAATTTATTAGTGTGCATTTCTCTTAATGTTCTTGCATTATGTTTGCAGGTCATTTAGAGGTTTAATTGCTTTTATCGTGGTGTGACGTCACAGATCAACTGTGTAAGATGTGGAAACTTGTCCTTGGAACAGCCGCATTTACTATACCCGTCAGCGTCACAGTGTTCGACGTGTGTGGTTATGTTGCTAAAGTCGAAGGCTCGTCAATGCAGGTCTCTGCATCTGTCTCGCTATATTTACAGATTTATCCGTGGCTATGATTCTAAAATCTTATATTATTTCTGTATGAAAATCTACCAATCTACTGGTTGGAGCCTAACAGGGTGGAGATGATTTAAATCGGTTGATTTAAATCATTGATTTAAATCACGATTTAAATCGGTAATAAAAATCACGATTTAAATCGAATAGTGAAAATAAATTTCAATCAATGCTTTTGGGCCACACAACTTGCAGGTTTGTTTCCTTTCACTTAGGGGGGATGGTTCAGTACGTCCACGTCATCTCCCCTGGGCAACAGGACCTGGTCCTGGCTAAATCTGAACCAGGGAAGAGGGAGAGACCTGATCAGTCGCCTATAACACCAACTGATCATGAAACTCAAATATGGAAAGCTCTACTTACAACACTCGGGTTAGAGTCCCGATCATTTATGATGTCGGATTACTGCTTGGATCTGGCACTACAGGTGCTTGGTAAAGTTTGGAGTTCGAAGTAAATAGGAAAAGCCACAAAAGTTCAGATGTATGAGACATTGGTGCCGAGTGCATTGCTGTACAACTGGGAGACTTGGACACTGAGGGAAGCACAGAAGCAGCGGCTGAGAGTGTTTGAAATGGCGTGCCTAAGAAAGATAGAAGGTGTCACGAGAATTGATAGGATAAGGAATACAGAGATATACAACAGACTGAATATTCTGCATGACATCACCTGGTCACCTGGTGCCGTCAGCTCTTAGAACTCTGGTGACATTTTTTGATGTATCCTCTCCAGTGTCTCCTCTCTCTTGTCGCCTCTCTTAGCTGCTCCAGGCTCATGCCAGACTTTTCCTGTACCTCATCCAACCATCTCTTCCTTGGTCTTCCGCGTCTCTTCCTTCCCTCACCGCATGCCGTCATCAGCTCCTTTTCCAAACCGTTAGATCTCATCACATGGCCGAAGTTGCTCAATTTCCTCCAAGTTGTTGTTTGCTGCAGTGTCTCTTCCCTCTCTATTTCGAGCTCCGCGCGCACCGATTCGTTAGTTCTCTTCTCAGTCCATGAAATCCTTAGCATCTTTCTCCAAATCCACATCTCGCACGCGTTGATTTTCTTTTCCATATCCTGTGTCTTTGTCCATGTTTCGCATCCATATAGGACCACTGGGAAGACATAATACACAAAATTCAGAGCAAACGGCTATGCTACTATGGCCATGTAACCAGAATGCGGGACAAGAGATATCCAAATATTGCTGTCAACGGATATGTGCATGGAAAAAGGAAAAAGGGAAGACCAAAGAAGAGATGGTTCGACATGATACGAGAGGACTGTCTGGATATGGGTTGGTCCATACAAGAGGCTACACACAAAGCCCAAGAAAGAGAGAAGTGGAGATTTTCCATAGCTGGGCGGCTGTCACGTGCGAAAGCATCGTCAAAGCCATAAGTCATAAGTCATATATACCCCTTCAAAGGTGTTAATTTGTATTGTATTACTGCAAAACTAAAGAAGGTAATAATTGTTACCGAATACCAAATATCAGTTACAATAATGCATAGTGGCTTGATACCCACATGGAGGCAGTAAATCCAAACTTAGAACTAGTAGAAAGAAATCGGATTTAAATTTTAAAAATCGGATTTTTTATTTTTAGTTAAAAAATCATAATTTTTATCCACCCTGTATTGTATAGCTGTAGAATTAAAGGTAATAACTGTTACCTAATGAAGCATGTGACTTGATACCCAAAAAAGGCACTACATACAAAATACGAACTATAAGAAAGAAATCCGATATAAATCAAAAAAATCCGATTTAAATCAAAAAAATCCGATTTTTTGATTTTTATTAAAAAAATCACGATTTTTATCCACCCTGGAGCCTAATTTATTGTTATTATTTGTTATGTTTAGGCATACAAAACTTATGTGATTTAGTATGAGTCCAAGGCATGTTGTAAATCTGAAGCACTAAATTGTTCTGGCCAATCTTCGTTAGATATTAAAGTTTGAAAATAAATGTGCATGCCTTTGTAAAGTGAATGTATATCCACAACCCTGCTTGACCATCACTCTCCATACGAATATGAGCCATTCATTTAAAGTCCCAATCTATGGATAGTGTTAACCCAATTTAAAATTTGTTAGGCTGCTATTGGTATGAGAGCGGGCACCTGTCCGACTGGGGCACATGATTCATTCATTCATTCGAGTATTTATATAGCGCCTCTTCAAAGAAACTACTCAGAGGCGCTCCCAACTCCAGTACGTACAAACAGAACAGTTTTTAAGTGCTTATAGAATGTGTCAGAGAGTGATCTAGGGAACAGGCACAGCTCAAGTGGGAGGGCATTCCATACCACTGGGCCAACCACAGAAAAAGCACGATTCTGCATGATATAGGTACAAGCAAACGGGACAAAGAGTATTTCCCTATCAGCTAAGCGTAGGGACCGACCAGTCCGAGCACTTAACACAGGCCGACAAAGATCGAGTAGGTAAGATGGAGCAAGACCTAGCTGGCATCGCCATATAAAGGAAGAGATTCTGTATTCGATGCGCTGACGGACAGGGAGCCAATGCAGAACCTCCAGCATGTAATTTGTAACATGATTGATCATGTTTTTTGGGTGAATGTTGCAGCAGCTCTTGCCACAGAAACTAGTATGGTTATAACATAATA
Source organism: Lumbricus terrestris (assembly GCA_949752735.1). Taxonomy (NCBI): domain Eukaryota; kingdom Metazoa; phylum Annelida; class Clitellata; order Crassiclitellata; family Lumbricidae; genus Lumbricus; species Lumbricus terrestris. Next base: position 15,801,468 of record OX457043.1, on the reverse strand, counting down.
TGTTGTAAAAATTTCTGGTGTGTTGTAGCCGGCATTGAATCCACCTGAATGGAAGATGTCGGACTACGTTTACCTGAATCGATGGAGTACAAGGCATTACAACTTTCGCAGAGGAGAAATCGTGTGTCTTGTGTAAGCTTACACCTTTAAATAGTTGCTCTCAGAATAATTATTAATTAATTAATTAATATTAGCATGTGATTTATCCGTAAGTATGTTTTTAAAATCTGATTTATTTCTGTATTAAAATCTACCAATCTACTGGTTGTTTGTATTTCATTCATTCATTCGGACATTTATATAGCGATCCTTCAAGAAAAAACTACTCAGAGGCGCTCCCGACTCTAGCGCGCCCAAAAAGAACAGTTTTAAGTTTAGTAAGGAAGGATCCTGGTAGAGTCCCAAGGTGTAAGCGTAGCTCAAAAGACTGGTAGCCAAAGACTGAGATGTGCAATTGTGCATCTTGTGTGAGACTGAAATTGTACATCTTGTGAGAACAATTGAGGAATAAAGGTAGTGAAAGATCCTATGTATGCCTTCGTCCTTGCTGATGTCTTCTTGCACAATGGTCAAACAGTACTCAACCTTGACATGACACAGTTGACTTTAGAGCTGTATTTTAGTTTGCTGTATTGTTTTAGTAACTTTTGGAACGAAACTAAGTTACCTAATTTGTGTATGATCGTATTACGCATAGCGAAGCTTGAGCTGAGTTTACTTATTCATTTCATATATACAACTTCATTTTGTCATTATGCTATGCATCAAATTATTGCAATCATCTAATGATAAGAAAATGTCATTTGAGTTCTTTAGCAGTTGTGCGTGAAGAATAAAGTCCTTATAAAGTGGCAATCTTTGGAAAGGTGTGAACCCACATTCTGTCAAGTTCAAAGTGCACTACAAGGGAAACTGTTCTGGATTAGATTAAAGTTATTTTTATTTGCAATGAATTATTGATGTAATACAATTGTTAAATTCTGTTATTGTTGCTTCAAAGATGTCCAAGCAACCCTGGCCAGAAGATCATCAAACGAATTATTGGACTTGAAGGAGACACTGTCAAGTAAGCTTTTCCCTTAGACTGCATTCCTAAAAACATAACTGTTGATTAAAATAATTAGTAGAATTGGGGAGTGGCTGTGGCATCTGGATAACACGCTGGCATGGAAATCAGTGGAGCCAACTTCGATTCCCAAATGTTAGCATATAAATAGTCCGGATAGACATGCTTTGTACACTGCTATTAGCACCGTGTATTGCCGGTTGTCTGTTCTGTTAGTAGTTAAGACGTTACTTAAGGTAACTGCATAATTCTCATAATTTTTATTAGTTTGTAGATAGATATTAATACAGCTTTACTACACAGATGGGCTGTGATTGTTATTGTGATTGAAAGCGCTTCAAAGTTCAGAAACATGACATTTAAATACATATGTAGAGCTGAATCTATTGCTTGTGTAGAACAATGGGGCACAAGAATCATTTCGTTACTGTACCCACTGGTCACGCTTGGGTTGAAGGTGATCACCACAGTCTCAGCATGGACAGCAATATCTTTGGACCGGTGAGCTGTTCAAGCTTTCTACACGTTTAGCAGGTTATAAGTAAGCTAGCGACTGTAATTTGTCACTTATTCCTCGGTAATAATGTTTCTCGCTTCTATCGACATACGGGACTTGGTGTTTAAATTGGTTCCATTTCCGAAGTGCATCTTCATTTCTTAAGTTTTAAAAAGCTTGGCCGTTTTGCTAACATGCTGTGGAAGTCATTAGGTTAGTTAGTTGAGGGAATACTGATTTTGAACTTTGGACAGTTTCATAGGTGTGCACTAGAAACTTGCCAAACCAGGTTAGTAGAGGTTAGTAATGTTTAGATTTGGTTTTAATTGTAGTTTAGATTATTATACATCAGTAACGTTTATACTTGGTGTCATTTATGTACAGGTCGCACTTGGTCTGATAAGTGCCAAAGCTTCTCACATTGTCTGGCCGCCCAGGCGATGGCAACGACTTCTGCCAACCGATGTTGACAATCGACTTTCACGCCGACATTCAAGTCATATAAGAAGTCTAAATAACTTTGCTGCAGCAGCAGCGGCTCTTGACAATGATGACAACGAATTTGAGCGTTTAAACGATAGTTCCGAAGTAGATTTACCGAAATCAAAGGATATCTTAACCATCGATGGCTAATACTATGCAAAATTTAGAAGAGTTAGTTGTGCACTAGGTAAAATGGTGTGCACTAGTAAAACAAATGGATTATTTGCTTCCAGCTGTGCTATTCACTTGTTAATATGACACCAGTTAATGGCAATACATATGATTTAATGTTGAATGATTATGCAACCAAAACCAATTATTCGTGATCTAGATAAATTTGACTTTGATAACTAATTTTTATTGGTTTGTGACTACGTAGGTCAGTTACTTTCATGATAACGTGTAGCATATATTATTGGAATGTCTATTGTCAAGTCTAATCAAGGTTGTCGTAGTAATTTTGAGTCTGTACATATGCCTATAATAATAGAGTTCTATTTTCTTTTAGAAATGTTTCGTTTTTAACGTTTTCTAGACTTGAATGTGTGTTCATGTTAAAATACAGGCATCAAATAAGAGCAGTGATCTTGAGAAATAAATTTCATTATAAAATTAGCCAACTCTTATCAGAACAAATGCTTTATACATAGCTAGAATATACATACAAGTTATTAAGAGTGCAGTACCTGTTAGATACATAGTAGTAACAATATAAGAGAACACTGTTTTATTTGGTCGTTTGAAGATAAGGTTAGATAATATTCCTGGACTTTACATCTTTTTCAATGACATATGAGCATATAGTTAAAAGGTTATGGTAATGCCACTGTGTACAGTGTACACGTCTTTACAGATATTCCTCAGCAGTGACAATGTTTAATTAAATGATGACTGGTTTCGAATGACAAACATTTGTAACTATTTCATCTCCATATGGCCAGAATACCATCCACATCCCACTTGTAGAATGCTAGTATTTTTAGAAATACCAGGTGCACAACTTGTAATGGTTCACAAGAATGTAACATAACGTTCATCATTTAAAATTCAAAGAACCACAAGTGAAGATCTCCAGAAAGTCCATTTTCCAAATGTACAAAATAGAAGAGTCTAGTTATTAATTCAATTCCTGTGAGTTAGTCTAATTAATCATCGAGCGACTTGCGACAGTATGGACATCTGTTCTGCTGCAGAGCAAGCAGCTCATAGTCATCCTTGTGAAACATCTGCCAACAAAACAGAAAACTAAGTTGTACGATAAACAAGACTTTAAAAATTGGCAGCAAGTCACTAAATATTAACAGTAATGAAAGAGCTAGCAACATTGCTTGAGAAAATTTTTAATCTTTTTACAAGCTTTTGAAAGTACTTTATAACATGCTTCTAAAGGTAAGATATGTTCATAAAATATAAAAATGTGATTAAAACCGCAAATTGCGTCATACTTATAACATGTAGGTTACAATTATTTCTGACTGCATAGCAAATGAAATTGTTTTATTAGCTTTCAAACAAAGGTTTTTAAAAAATCACATTTTCCAGTTTCATTTCGACTCCAGTTAACTCCTGGCAAATACAGATAATTAATTAACTCCAGTGCCTACCTAGTTTACCCAATAACAGACTTCAAGGTTTAAACCTAACTATATTAGAGATTAATCTCTATATATCATGTGTTATTATGCGGTGTTGTAAATAGTGAATATTGCAAGTTATGTCACCTTTTAATAATGACTGCATCAGATGTTAGAGGCTAAATCTATCGGTACAAAATGCAAGAGCTTGTCACATGCCTTGTTGCATGAGTTGCATTTGGTGAGAGGAACATCGGCCATGACGACCTTGAAGTATTGATTCCTAAGTGGCTTTGGCCACTGACAAATGATGACTTCTGTTCGAGACAAAGACCTCAGGACGTTCCTGTTTGCTATGACCGGCTGAAAGTTGGTGCTGCCTTGCTGTTGTTGAAACAGATAAGAATTTTCAAAATCAATCTTTCATCTGTTACAACTTAAATTTAAATTATTCTTAATCGAATTACTGTTTTGAATTTTAGTACACATGCAACTTTGTAAAGTGTAACACATGAAAACTCATATAGATCTATATTAACACTGTAACGCTTTGTGGAACAGGTAATAATGGTAAGATCTCTGTGGTGAACCGACTCTATCCTATGGTAACATCTAGTGTTACTTTTTACAATCGGTCCCTGCTACATTATCACAACAGCTGCAAATGTATAATGTCCTTTGTCATCATCATCATCAAGTATTTCAAGATTTGGGAAAGACTGGTTTGAGGCTCATTGTCTTTCCTCTTAGGCAGATGACAAAATTGACACAACAGGATATGAAGTGGGTAAACAACAGAGATCATACTGCTATTGTTACTACCACAAAGTTCTCCATTTATAAGTTTCTATCTTTTATGATGCACAAATCTATTACTAGATTATTAGATTAATTGCTATTATTACTATCATAAAGTTGTCCATTTATAAGTTTCTATCTTTTATGATGTACAAATCATACCAGTCTTAAACATGGCAATAAACTGTGGTCGCTAGAGTTCAATAAATTCTCAAATGAGACCAAAATGAAGATTTGTTGAATAATTTGATAAAATAGTAGATGTAAATCTGACTCTATAATAAGTTGCATTTTATCCTCCATATTTAAACAAATAACACTTAAATTTACCCTTTGACTACCTAGCAGTGTAACCGGGTACCATTGAGAGGGAATACTCTGATAACTATAGCGATACTTTCAATTCATTTTAAAGCTAAATGGAAATAAACAACACACCGAGTACTGCAACATGCACAAAGTGTTTCCTGTTATCTATTTGTAGGCTACTTTAAACATAACTCCCAGAACTTTATTCTGAACACTGCAAGAAAATGTTGAATGGCATACCTCAAAACTCATGAACTTTGGGTTGAATGGGTCATCTGAATTGTCATCCATCATATCGTAATCATCCATTTGCACTAACCAAAAATTATAACAGAATCTATATTAAGTTATAACAAATAACAGACATATTAATACGTAGCTATGAATAATTTTAAATACAGCTTGGATAAATATACATGAACACTAATGATTTTATATTTGCTGGAAAAAATCCAAGTAAATTATTCTAGAAAATGTTCCATTAATGAAACACTGGACAGAAAAGGGTCAAAATTGTTCTGCTTAAGAAGCAACTCCGAAAAACTTTTTAGCACAGGTAATTATTATCGGTCACCGATTCCCGAAAAGTTTAGTTCTGAAAAAAGACACATTAATTTACGCATAAAACTGTTCCATTCAATTACAGAATTGACAGCAAGGTCTAGAGCTGGTACCTGATGTTCTTGTCTCTCGCCATTTCTCTTTCTCTTTCTTCACCGGTTCCAGTTCAAGAAGTGAAACGGCTTCTGCGTCTGCAACGTCACTGTCCAGAAAGAACTCAACCAGTGGCAACACCTCTGAAACAATTAAGAAAATTAGCGTATTCATTAGATTTAACTCTAGCACTAACATGTAATCAGTGGTTAAAGTGGTTTGGATGAGCAGTGGGAACGCTGAATGTATGGTCAGTGGGAACGCTGAAGAGAGTTCTATTGGAACGCACGTGTTTCCAGCGTTCCATGCAGGCGAGCAGTGGGAACGCAAGCAAGGAATTTCCAGGGCAGTGGGAAAGCCGTTCCCCCCACTTTAAACTCTGCATGTAATTATTATCAGAAATATTTCTAAAGACTCGATCATAAAGCTTTCTGGGTACTACTACCACTTAGTATGTTTCATTGAAAACTGAATTGATTAAAATGCTTTAGCATATATTTGCAACTTGTAAGCAATGTTGAGGGGTTAGTAAGAAACACCCCAATTGAATATGTGCAGCAAAACATTGTTCACCTTTGTAAAAAATATAGCTTAGCACTTCATGCATTCAAGCATGCATTGAACAACATGAAATTTTATCAAACACGAGTATGCAGGTAGCTTTCAAAATTTGATTCAAGATATTCTGTAGTTAGTGAAATGAGACACAGTATTTACCGAACGAAATGAATGAATAGACGAACGGTTGTCGACAGTTGGTGCAGAAGTTGCCCTGAAGATTCAACAGAGGATTTGTTGTCGAACATCGGTAACACATTGGCAGCAGATCCTAAAAGAAGAAGACAATGATGGTCAACATCATATCTAGGACATTGTTATTAATGTTGCAACATCATTATATTAAAACAAGCCCAACTTGCGAAATGACACATTGTGTTTGCCTTCCATATAACAATCGTGTCTCTGAGTTGCTCGCACTGGAAGCTCTTCTGAAAGGCTCTCAGTGAAAGAAGCACTTTATAAATGGTCAAACACAATACAAATAATGCAATGCTCATAAATTTCTTAATAACGCTTATGTTCTTCAGGAGTATACAATGAAGCCAGACATCAGGAACCAGTTAACATGAAACATACAATAGGATCAGTGTTTAATCTAGTCCCATGCTTTGGGGAGAGCTAAGGTTTCGGGGGTGGGGGGAGGGGAGGCAAAAAGATAGACAGAAACATTTCACTTACTTCAGGGTCCTGAAATGGTTTCGATTTGATGACAATGCTTCCAAGATCGACAGTGTCTTGAAAGCGGAATGGGACTCGCAGTTTCTGCAGCTGACCATAGGCATGATGGGCCATTTTCTGGGCACCAAGGACCTTGGACTGCTTAGCAAGACTGTAGAGGATTGCTCTGTTGGCATCGATGTAAGAAAAAGACAATAACCTATTCCTCATTCCATCAAACACACAGCTTAACCCAGGCTATGCTAGAAAACTTTGTCACATTTGACACTTTTCTGAAGTACATCACAAAGGATGTTTAAATATGCAAAATTGAGTAATCAGGCTCGCTTGATTCTACCTCACATCATATTTGAGTACATGGATGTCTTCAGATAAAATCCCTATTACAGTACCATATTTTTCTACACGAAAAACGATCTTCTTCTACAAGTTATGGCATCCAGCATTCGCTCGCTGTGTCAGGACCTTCGGACCCGACCTGGAGCTGTGTCGTCCTTCTACTCCTGCTCCGCGTCCTGATCCGCCTACTCCTCCTCCTCCTCCTACTCCGTCGCCGCCGCCATCTCCTCTTTCATCTAACATTCGTATTGCAACATGGAATATTCGTTCTCTTCGTCATAAATACGTGGCCGTAGCAGATACTTTGCAGGAAAGTGCTATCGATCTTCTCGTCGTTACAGAATCTTGGCACAAATCGCAGTCTGACGTCGCTGTACGCCGATCCACTCCTCCGGGTTACTCCGTCGTAGACTGTCCACGTCCTGACGTTGACGATGAGAGCAGCCGGGGTGGTGGAATAGTCATTATCCACCGTGATGCTCTTCGAACGCGAAGGATACCTCTTACCTCTCCTCCGACAACCTTTGAGGCGCTTGCCTTATCGGTTTCTTCGCCACGTGGTCCACTGACGATCCTAGGAATCTACCGTCCTGGATCTGTTCTTCCTTCGACGAAATTCTTCAGTGAATTTGCGTTACTACTTGAACAGTTCGCCCTCTACAATACGCAGTTTGTTATTGCTGGCGATCTGAATATCCACCTTGAAGACTCCAGTCTGCCTGCAGTGTCTGACTTCCAGGCTATCATGGATCAGTTTGGACTGGCCCAACACGTAGCTGAGCCGACGCACCAGGATGGCGGTTGGCTTGACAACATCCTCACCCGTGACGATTGTGTGCTGATCGATCTCAACGTCCATCCACCTACCATCTCCGATCATGGCCTCGTCGTCGCATCCATCCCGTTCCTCTTCGAGGCACCGTCCTACTTCGTTAGACAGGTACGTGATTGGCGGAGTCTTGACCGGGCAGCTTTCAAGTCTGCTCTTCTCAATATTCCAGCCATCGCTGACCCATCGACCTTGGAGGACCTGCCGGTTGCTGACATCTTCGCGGTTTACGAATCCACCATGACAGACCTCTTGACCCAGTTTCTTCCCACTCGCCACACCAAAGTCCGACGCCGCCCACTCTCCCCATGGTTTGACGGGGAGTGCCGGTCCCTACGGCGTGAGGTTCGCCGTTTAGAGAGACGGTATAGGAGGACACGATCTCCTGTGGATCATACCGCCTGGATCAAATCCGTCCGCGACATGCACAGGCGCTACCGAGGGAAGGAACGGGACCACTGGGAGGCCAGAATCGCTGCAAATGCTGACCAACCGAAGCGGTTATGGGCCACCTTCAACGCCCTTCTTGGCCGTGGACAAGCTGATCGTTCTCAGCACGTTCCATCTTTTACCGCTGATGACTACCTAACCTCATTCACCACCAAGGTGCACAACATCCGGGAGGACACCGCTGGCTCCCTGCCACCAGCTTACCCTCCTACATCATTCAACCTATCTACTCTGACTCCAGTCAACTCTGCTGATCTACGTCGAATCATTCTCGCCTCGCCTCCTAAATCATGTGAACTTGACAGCCTCCCAACATCGCTGCTACAGGAGTTCGTGGATGTCCTTCTTCCACTCCTCACCGTCCTCTGCAATCGCTCCATCCTTGAAGGCATCTTGCCGCCGTCTCAAAAACGATCCATCCTGGTTCCTGTTCTCAAGTGTGAAGGACTCGATTCAGACAATCCAGTCAACTTCCGTCCAATTGCTAATGTTTCATTTATCTCGAAGCTTATCGAGAAAATAGTCGCTCTCCAGCTGACATCATACCTTGAGACTCACAACCTGCTTCCGGAAATCCAGTCTGGCTTCCGAAAAGGTCATTCAACTGAGACATTACTTCTTCGACTCCTTTCTGATGTCTACGGAGCCATCGATCGTTCTCAGCTGACTCTCTTAGCCCTTTTTGACGTTAGTGCAGCGTTTGACACTGTGGACCATGACATTTTACTTGAACGACTGCATATATCTTTTGGTCTCTCTGGTACTCTGCTCCTCTGGCTGAGATCCTTTCTTAGTGATCGTTCCTTTTCTGTGGTCCATGGCCCCTCTAGGTCCCTCTGGGTCCCCGCTCCTTACGGTCTTCCACAGGGCTCTGTCTTGGGCCCCCTTCTCTTCATAATCTATACCTCAGATCTTGCCTCTCTTCTTGCCTCCCATGCTATGCAAGCCCATCTGTATGCTGATGATGTGCAAGCCTACCAGCACTGTCGTGCCTCTGACTCTGTTGCAACTGTCCGGTCTATGTACTTTGCCATGGAAGCCTTGGGGACTTGGATGTCGTCCAATCGACTTCGCCTCAACTCTTTAAAAACTCAATTCATTTGGCTTGGCACTCGCCAGCAGTTGAAAAAGCTAGATATGACAACCATCGCTGATGCCTTTCCTGATTTTGTCTTCTCAACCAGAGTCCGTGACCTTGGTGTTACTCTGGACCAAGAGCTCACCTTTGCTCCACATATTCACTCACTCAGCCGTGCCTGTTATTATCAACTCCGTCAACTACGCACTGTTGCTCGCTCACTTACTCCTACTGCTGCTGCAACCCTTGTCCATTCTTTTGTTACCACCAGACTTGACTACTGCTGCTCTCTCTATGCTGGCCTACCAATTTCCCGTCTGAGTTGCATTGATCGCGTCCTGCGCTCTGCAGCCCGCCTTATTGGCCGCATACCTAAATTCAGCCACATCTCCAGCTATATGCGTGACGTTCTCCACTGGCTTCCACTCAAGCAGCGAATTGAGTATAGGATATCTACTCTAGTCTGGCGCTGCATGCTAGGCCTTGCTCCTGCCTATCTTTGTGAGCTTTGTAGCCCTACTCTTAGTTCTCACCCCTTCCGCTCCCTTCGTTCGACTGAACAAAGTCTACTCTCAGTACCTTTTGCTCGAACTTCCACTATGCAGAGCCGTGCTTTCTCGGTGGTGGGACCCTCAACCTGGAATGGTCTTCCTCTGACCCTCCGCTCTCTTTGTAAAAATCCTTCTCAGACTTTCCTCTCTCATCTTAAAACAGTTTTATTTGGCCGCGCTGAGGTTGGGAGCGCCTCTGAGTAGCCCCTTGAAGAGGCGCTATATAAATGCATATAATGAATGAATGAATTTTTCAGTGTTTGAATCATCAGCTACTTAATGATATTCAGATCTACTAATTGATATTCAGATAGAAATACAAAATGTGTCTGTTTCGATTGACTCATCCACAGAAGGTTTTCCTTCAAGTTTCCATACATTTTCTAGCATCACTGATGCAAAACAACAACTGTCAATCAGTCTAGGAATTGGACTTAAAATTTCGAATTTAAATGCAAATGTAAGATTTCAACTGTATTGTAACGCAAACAGTTCCTAGTAAGCATACACATCAATTATCTTGGTACCAGATGCTATTCGACAGAAAGGATACACTCTGGATATTCCAGTTGGAGTATCGTTGGAGGCAGAATGGACCAGAAAGCGAGCGATGTTAAACAGAGCTTCTGGTTGGTGAGATGTGAAAGGCTCGTCCTGAAATAACATACAACCACTAATTACGTATACACATACAAGCAAGCAAACACACATGTATGCATACAAACATAAATGCATCTATACAAAACATACCAATAAGCATGAGGTTTCAACAATAACACACTGACGTCAAAACACAGGTAAGTTGTTATCATAATGCAATGCAACCTGAGTAATGTTATATTATCAAGTAAGCGAACTTAATAAGAATGCTATGCAATACAATAAGACAGGAAGAGAAACAAACCAGTTTGGGACAAGTCTAGGAGAACAAGTACATAAAATTCATAAGGACCAAGAAAACGCAAAGAGATGCTGCAAATTGATCCATCTGAATATATGTAATCAAACTAAAAAACCATCTTAGTAATCAGAATTAAAATGAATTTCTTGAACAAAAACAGCAACGTCCAGATTTCTGAACCGACCGTAGATCGCTGAATTGAGTGATAGGCGTAGTAGATTTCAGCCTTCTTCTGGTAGTCATGAAACTTATTAAGCCGTTCGTCTGTCTTCGCAGAATCCTCTATCAACAAATTAACAGCAAGTCTTTAACTTTCCAGAATTCACCAAAATTAAAATCAGGTCAGTTGAGAAATATATATTAAGACATACAGGCTACAGCCGCTACAGCATAGAGCTCCTTTGCTCACATAGCTATATTTAATCAGTGCATTTACCAAATGCCTCTCAATGCATGAAAACTGTGTGTACATTAATTAACAATCAGGAGCAGAAAATTAAAGCATAACCTAATTCCAAAATATATAATGAGATACAAGCACCTTCTTTGTTTATTTAGCTACACATAAACAAAACATAATGCCCTCTGGGAGGGCTAAACTATGCTTAAATTAATTAACACTCATGGCTGGAATGGTTTAAACAGAAAATGTCTTATCAGAATCTTCAAGCTACCAAGCAATAAATACATCAGAGAAATTATACGACTAATGACTATGCATTGTTTTCTTACCACCAGCCAAGTCAAGACATTGCATCGATAGTTTCCAGAAATAGTAGCCTGCATCACTGAATCGATTTTCATTGACTGCATTATTTGTCAGTTGCTCCAAGACTTTGACGGCCTGCTCTTGCAAGCCGGCATTATGGAACGCTGAACAGAAAACAACACCAACAACAACAGATAAATGTCATGTAAGACAAGCAGCAGCTTTAAAATCTGATACAGAAATGTCAAAATTATGAATTAAAAACAGTTCGTTAGTCACAGAAAAATTTACAATTCAATTTTATTAAAGTTTATTTAAGCTTTACAATACATTAATATTTGTAAATGCAAATATCACTTGACAATAATTGTCGGTTTCAATGATATTCAACTCCAAATATGGATGTTCCATTCAAACACAATATCAGTCTGTCACTATGCCACCCAAGAATCACATCTGCATTTTGAAAGTTCTGAAATGTAGTTGCCATGTTACCTAATTGAGCTTCTTCAAACTTATCGTTTTCGGCCAGCCACTGGGCATATGGTAGGTACACGTTACTCTTGTATTCTGGATGTTTCTGAACCAATGAAAATGCCTGAAATCAAAAGAAAACAACATCATCATCAATACCAATTGTAAATCAAGTCCAAGACATCATTCTTATCACTTATTCTCTGGCTTACATCATGGATCAAACACTACGCCATTTTTTTCTAAGCAGGTGATTCATGGAAAAGGTCTTCACCACACATGGACGAGAACACCCGAGAGCTGATCTGTACCTAATTAAGTTTAGGCTGCACACGGCCTGGAGATGAGACCATAACATATGACTGCATGCATGTCATGGAAGCAGCAAAGCTCCAGAAATGAGCAATTGAGCATGCCATAAATCTGCAAATCTGACCTTACCTGTATAACTGATTTTTACTTTGATGACCTTTACATAAACTGATTGAAACAACTTAGCAATTCTGAGACTTGCATAAAAATTACAATCTTGATTCTGTTGACCTAACACGTAATGAACAGTTTCCTCCGTCTTACCTCGTCCCAAAGTTTTGCTTCCACCTGCAACATCACCAGAGCCTCGGTGTCACCGATCTTTGTGTAGACCTCAGAAGCATAAGCGTACTGCTCCATCTTTTGCAGATATTTGGCACATTTCGACAAAGAATCACGATCAGCTTTGTCCAGTTTTCGAGCAAGATCAATAAGCCTTAAAAACCAAATCCAAAATTCTGTTTAAAATAGCCAGAAACCATAATTGGTGCAATCAAGATATAAATTTGACCTCAGGGTGAGCAGGGAAGTACGAACGAGAATTGTCCATTGCCAGCAGAGACCGAAGAACAGAAAATAACTTCCCTACATTCAAATAGAGACATGTGATCTTATTCTTACTTTACTAGAATAACTTTATTACCAGCTAAATTGCACACACCATGGCATCATAGGCGCAACCACCCTATGGGACCCACGGGACGCGTCTCCCCAACTTTTGAGTGGTCCCCTAACTTTATTATTATGGTCCCCCAACTTTTAGGACGTGATTCATTATGGTCCCCCCAACTTTTAGGACTTGATTGCACCTATGCATGGCATACCAGTAACTGCTAAAAATGAGAAGTAGAAAATTAATACTAAAACATTCAGAGGTGGAAAAAGAGAATTGTTATATCAGCATAATGGACATGCGTACTCACTATATATCCTGCTCTAGTGTCCACTGAGGTAAAGATCATGACTTGCTTGTTCACAATGGCTTTCATAATAAATAGTGTAATAATCTGTTGCTCAAAATAGGTTTAACCCTTTAACAGCGAGTGCATAACCAAACAGATGAAGAGTGGGTGACCAATACAGATTGCAGTTAAAGGGTTAAGCATCTGAACAAACATAGGAGTGCTGTATTGCGATAATCTTGTAAGGAAGCACTTTTCATGACTTACATGTCAGCCCATCCATGTTCACCGATTATCTCAATAGCCTTCGAGTATTCTCCGGCCGTTATGTACATTTCGGCCGCTGACTTTGGCTCGTTGAGATTACTCGCCCAATCAGCCTGCTTTGTCATCAGCAACTTCTTCTCTGTTGAGTCCTCCGCGCCTACAAACTCCTACATAAAAGAAACAATCAACTTTCAATGGCAATACATGGTTGGACTGTGTGCACGCACACGCAATGTGCACACGTGTGCATAAGCCTTATAGATGTGACTTTTTAGTTGCCTCAGCATAGCTTGCTTCAGGTTATTGTTCAGAGTTGATCTGATAATTATTAAATAAAACTATACATAATGCAATTACGCATACCTTAAAAACTACAGAACTGCTCACTAATATAATTAAGATTCCACTGTCATACATCAAACTGTGTTCTAACATAGCATTTCTAGAACGCTTCTTAATAGCCTCAAAAAGCATATTAAAATATTTGAAAATATATTATTACTATGCAAAAACGATAAAATGAGACAAATTGAGTACAATTTTGTATCTAAACATGCTTTGTTTAGAAGTGTTGTTAGCCATACCTTTGCCATATCAAACATACAGAGATCGGTGTACATATTCAACGCTCGAGATGGCTGTCCAGCCTTCTTATACAGCTTAGCTGCTTCTGTAAACTTTCCTTGTGTGGTGTAGATGTCGCCAAGAAAGACCTGCATGTTGCTATCACCTCGTCTCTTCCGCTCCTTAACATCAAGAAAACGAAACAAATAACAATAAATAATAATAAGTTTGTATCCAGTATCGCTTGCATCATATGACTGCTAAACATCAAATGTCTTTACAGTAATGGTAGCAAACAGCAATATTAGAATACTGTTTGCTTTACTCAAATGACAATTGCCAGCAACCATAGACTTCCTGTACAATATATTATATGGGCGTGAAATGCCAGCAATTGCATTTTCTTAGCTTAAATATGTGTGTGGGCGGCCAGAAACGTGAAACCAAATTTCTGTCATAGTCGCGTGTAACAGTGGAAAAATTGCATTAGTACGCTGTTGGTAAGTACAGGTGCAATTGATGCCTAAGGAATTCAGTATTGTATTACGCACAATAGTAATGGTCATAGTTTCTTTTATTTTTCACCAGACAATCACAACCTTCTTTCTAGCAAGATTTAGATTTTGCAATCGCATATCCAACACGTACCTCAATGTCGTGAATGAGATCAAGCTTGTGAATGTCACGGATGCGGATAAAGGACTTAGCGGCTGTAACGAGGTCCAAGGCCTCAAGGGACTCCAGGCCCAGGGCCTCCCAATCTCCATTTGTCACTCCAAGACAAGCCACATTGTATGTATCTCTGAAAGAACAATGATCAATATCACTGAACATAACCTGTGATCTTTTAACTGACAAAATTACATTATTTTACGCTCCACTCGTCCATCAATCCATCTATCAATCCATCCACCCATCCATCCATCCATCCATCAACCCATCCATCCATCCATCCGTACATTCATCCATTCATTAACTCATAATTCATTTGTAATAACATTTGTAATAACATGTGACAATACAAATGTCACATTGACTGGCAATCACACTTTGTAAAATGTTTACATAATTCAGAACAAGTCTCCATCAATTAATTTATCTTACAGAAGAAGAAACGTCATTCTAAAATTATTTTGGGTAACACAAGAATTCAAAAATTATGAAGCTGCATCATAGAGGAGCACGCATGGAGGAAAGCAATATACTCAGGTTGATGACTTTAAACACAGTACATTTTCACATTCCCTTTTACAACACCTATGCACCCGTACTGTAAATATAACAGAAGTAAATGTAAATTGATGAACAGATCTACAATACAATACAACACAACTGAAATTTGATATCGCCATTCTTACAAAGCTCATAAATGCACACACACCTCAACGGCGCAACTGCAATTGTATTGCAGAGCAATTGTGAGTGAGGGACTTGAATCTCAAGGTCCCTACACAGCAACTGCTGCGGACGGGGGATTGAACCCATACTCTATGCGTTACAGGCCGGCCGCTCTAACCGCTCGGCCATCGTACCTACACCTGCATCATCAGTGAAGGCACCCAACTCTTAACCAACAAGGACACAGAACAAACAGAAGATGAAGATTTACTTGAACAGTTTCTTCTCCAGATACTGATACATTGGAGCTGACTGTGGCACATCAACCATTGACATGTTACAACCATTGAGGCAGTAAATACTGGATCCGTTGAAGCCAACGACAAAACCCTAAGAAAAGAAAAAATCTTAACGTCTTAAGCACAAGAATATTTTGCTTGAATATGGAATATCACAAACTTATTGGTCACATTTGCTAATAATTATCTAAGATAACAATGTGAACATGTTTTAAACTGGCAATACATCAATGTAAATACAAGTATAATATGAAAAAGCAGAAGTCGTATTGTTGCACATTGTCATCAAGATCATCATCATTGCCACCATCATCATATCCTAATAATCATCCTCATCATAATCGTAATCACCATTATCATTATAATCATGCTATGTTAGAAATAGAGAATGGGACCTTCGTGGATTGGCTTTGACTGCCAATCAAAATCATGCAAACCTCAGCGGTAATATATATACTACAATAGACTGGTCCACAAACCATAGCCAAAAAATTAAGTTGTTAGAATTCTTTCTCCACAAGGCTTATTTTTGTCCACTTGGGGTAGATAGTCTCCCTGTAAAATTTCAGCCTGATTGGACAACATTTAGAGGTCAACCCATTCTGAACATTTTAGGCCTACTTGAGTGTTGATAATGTCTTTATGTCATGTTAACCTCCGTTATTAGACTAATATGGCTTCGTCTAATTTGAGATCCAACCCAGAGCACTGGCTATGGTGAAAACCAGTCTCTCGATTGTCTACTGCAAGATTACCACCAAGCCTGGATGCAGAGAAACTGCTTCAGTTTAATCATATCACTAAAGGGAGATCCCTTCCGGAAAGCCACAAATTGACCTATGATGCAGTTGATTGTATTTGGGTGCTTGCCAGAATACCAACACAGCTGGTGTGTAAGGAAACTGCCAAAGCTGTACCACAACTACCTACCTCTGAAGATTCACTGACCACTATAAAGAGAAAGTGACAGGATGAAGACGACATGTTCAAGAGTGATCTTCAAAAATTGTTCGATATTGCCTCAAAGGATGTGATGACAGAAATCCAGCAAAACTAAGATCGGGATATCCTTCGAATAGGTCTTACAAAGGGCAGACGTTTTTTCCAGCAGCATGAGTGGAGTAAACTTAAAGACAGCAGCAAAAGAAAGCAGAAAGAGGCAAATGTGGGAAAAAGAGAGAATGGTGAAAACTAAAATGAACCCAAGACAAAAGGCAGTTATGAAGCATCAGGTGAACTTTCCGCGTTGGCATCTATAGAAGTATTTGATTACTTTGATGAGTATCAGACAACTTAGTCCTAGTACGTATGCAATACATCTACACTCTATAATGGCTGCATAAAAAGCTGCTACTAACTGCCTCATTATTAAAAATAGATCCAAGAACATCATCCAGTCCTCTTTAGCTTAGTTGTTGGTGCTTTGTATCATGTTGGCCTTCCAGACCATGATCCTTGGTCTGTAGATGGAGATGTCACACTGGCGATTGGTTATGACATTAATTTAAGAAATACCACTTTCTAGAAGTTCGGAATAAAAGAAGGACAAGAAGCATCTAGGTGCAATGGAAGAACAAGAGTGCACACTGGCAGGCCTGCTATTACCTCACTGAGAAGGCTAAATGTTGTCCAGCATCGACGGATCAAATGAAAATATGGACCGCAAAGCTACTATTGTCACTGGAAATTGTCAGGAAAAACTCTTGGCAATCCCAAAAATGGTGAACGGCATTCAAGAAGGTGACTCTCAGGTCAATACCAGTGTTGAAGTACGGTAATTGAGAAATGGAATCTCCCCAGACATCGCTCAATGTCGCTCAGGTCGTACATTAACCATTACCGAACAATTTACATATACATCTGTCCAAATTGCATAAAAAGTGTCAAATGGGTTGACCTCTAAATTTCATTTGTTTTCATTAAAAAATTTTGTGATTATTATAATCATGATAAGGAACAAAACAAGCCTTGTGGAGAACTGAAATCTGTTAGATGAATTTTGTGGACCACTTTAATACTACAACCACCATCAGCAGCAGCCGCATCAAACGGATGAAAAAGAAGCAATAGATGATACCTGTAGTTTCTGCTGATGGACCGGATAGTTGGCCGCTTTGATGTTGACGAGACCATTGCCGCTGAAGCAGACCATGTCCTCATGACGTGTGTTCCACGAAACACTGTTCGCATTCGGCTCCTACGACATCCAACACAACCTTCATTACATTCAAACATTCATTTCATCCAATCGCTGAAGACTGGACCAGGACCACCTTTGGACTACTCTTACGGACAACCCTTTTTGACACAATGCGGTGCTCGTGAATAAGCTGGTGCCCACGCTTGTAAACGCTGGCAAGATAAATTAATAACCTGCTTATTGATATATATGATAGGTTGATTCCATCAAACACAAGTTGGATATTTTACCTGAACACTTATTATTCACTTATTCAGAGCATTTATATAGCACCTCTATAAAGATATCTGCTCAGAGGGCTCTCACCCATACCTTAGCACAAAAGAACAGCATTTAAATGCCCGTTAATGGTTAAATGAGAGAACCTGGCAACTGAAAATGCAGATCTGAAGGAAGGTTATTCTAGGTGAATGCGGTCCAAGACATTATATTGTATTGCATCTATACATTTATACAGCACTTCTCAGAGTGCACACACCAATCAGAGGCGCTCCCAGTGTGTTAGACCAAGAGAGAAAATAGTGGTTTGAGACATAACATTGTATCTATCATTAATAAAATCTGATCAACCTGAGGTTGGTCCAATAAAGCAAATAAAATGTCTGCTTACTTCTAAGTATCGAGAATGGTAAGAAGACACGGTAAGAAGTCCCTCGCGGCCAGGTGGGCCACCCATGACCTTGATGTACTTGATCGGAGACTCCATCACCCACTCCCTATATACTTCACTCCCTTAACTGTAAACGTTCTCAATTTTTCTATAGCAACCATTTATGGCCCATCATTCAATAAATTGATCTTTCACGATTGCTGAATGTTTGAAATGGACGCCTGGCCATTTGGGTCTTCAGATTTGAATGTCTGAAATAAACCACCTTCAGGAAGTGAACTACGGTCTGTACGCTCTCCTTCACAGAGTTGCATGAGATGCGACTAGGTGCTTTTACCAACATCGCAAATGTCTGTTGGTATTGAAACCAGTGAAAAGCCAGTAAATTGCTCTTAAACTGGCACTTTAGTTCCTTGTCTTTATAACATAAATAATACTGTTCTAACCTGGTATTGCAATTCTTTCGTCTTAACATCGTAGACAAGGCAAGTGTTATGTTCGTCAACCACAGCCAACTTCTTGCGCGTATTGTTCAAGTCAAGACATCTCATCGAAGTATTTATCTTCAAGATTTGAACAGGAAACGGATTGTCAAGGAATATCTGAAGAACCTGTGTAGAAAATATCAAGAGCAATCTTAGTTCACTGTAAAAGAATACAAAATAGGTCTCTTCTAAGTTGAAAAAAAGCATTAAAAAGATTATAAATAATTAAACACCCTAAAATATAATATAAGTAAAGGCTAAATTCAGCCGGATCATTCCAGATATGAAACCTGGCACCCATGATGTGATATCCATCATCTGAAAGTAGATAAGCCCCACTAAAAGAGGAAATCCGTTCCTCAAGTGTATCTTTGGCTGCTATAATAATCAATTATATCCATTGCATGCCATGCATTTTAGCTTTAATATCCAAACAGTGAATAGCAAATATCGGTTATAAGTTATCCACAAGGACTTCAGCCTCAATGCTGGAAACAATTTGAGATACACGACCTCCGAATGAATGCAGCAGCATCATTTTAACTTTAATAGTCTTTCAAATAACAGGATGTCTAGTGTTAATCAGTGATTGTCTCCCACCTGTCCATTCTTGAGCCCGGTAAGAAGTCCCTCGCGGCCAGGTGGGCCACCCATGACCTTGATGTACTTGATGGGAGACTCCATCACCCACTCCCTATGCTTCACTCCCTTAAACGACAGACACTGTAGACGCTTCTCCTAAACCAACAGAGAAATGTGAAAGCATTCAAATTAGCAAGCGCTGATAACACTGGTCAACAGTGATTTTGTTTCCTGAACACTTTCAGGTTTTTCTTATGCAGTTTCTGCTGCTGATCACGAAAATGACCTTGAAATTGCCCCAGCACGTAACGTTTTTGAGAAATCTTCGTTTTTCTATTATTTTCATTTTTTTCAGATATAACGTTATAATAAGCTTCGTGTAACTGAGGTATGTCCAGGCATGCACTTAGGACAGTTTACATATATGTTTGTCTTGCATAATAAAATATAAACTTGGATCTGCATATGCATTAATGCTGGTTAGAATCTTCCTGCGAAAGTTCTAAGCACTATTAGAGCCGCTTCTCTGCATAGGTCTACATGCATATCCCACTGATGAAGTTGACATCAGTTTGTTTGTAGTTTGATGTCGTATTTTCAAAGTTTAGTTTTGTATACATGTATTCAAGATGCATAACAAGTTAGCCAGCTTATTTTCAGATAAGCTTCAAGCTATAATATATTTTAAGACGGTTGTTGGCAGCAGAAATATCTCGCCAGTGTTGCATGAAATGTGATACATGTACATTTTGCTACAGTTGTGGAGAGTAGGCTATGCTATATGAGTAAACCTCAGAGACACACAATGACTGGACTTGTCAATAAAGCTTTGAGCTGTTGTTTGGTTGCAAGACTGGAGAGAAAGTCAAGGAATGGGTGCCTCTCATTTGCTGTGGAATATGTGCTGCAGATCTTAGAGTTTGACTCCGGGGGTCCTGCAAAAGCAATGCTGTTTGCCGTCTTTATGGTCTGGCGAGAGCAGACAGATCATGACTGTGACGGACTGCTAAGTTTGTCTCACTAATGTTTCTGGTTTCTATGGCAAGAATATGAAAGGAAACTGAATGCCCAGATCTTCTTTAGACAATGATACCAACGCCGTACAATGAAAGTCTTCAAATAGCGAAGCCACCAGAGAAATGGAGTTTAGACGACAAAGATGAAGATGCTGCTGCATTGATCTAGCCAGGAACGAGTATATATTTGCTGACAGTGATCCGGATTTTGAAGTAGGTGGACCTATGTCTGGCGCACCTCATCTCATTCACATAGTCGAAATTGAACGACCTTTTAGAGACTTAGGTTTGTCAAAAGCAAAAGCAGAACAACGGGATTCAAGACTGGAGTTTGCTGTCTCCAGGTATTGGACAGAAATCGGTTCAACAAATATGTCTGCCTTCTTTTCACTTATAGCTGGACCTGATACATTAAAAAAAGTCATGCACAAGGATGCTGAAGATTTTCTTTATCTGCAACAGAAATTCCCAAGAATGAGTGATGCCAAGATCAAGGAAGGCATTTTTGTGGGTCCACAGATCAGACACATCATCAATAACAAGCAGTTTGAACATCTGTGGGAGGGACCAGAGACAATCACCTGGAAGCACTGAAGGATGATGTGAAGAATTTTCTTGGTAACTATAGAACTCCAAATTACAATAAACTTAGTAACAAAATCTTACAGCATACCGACATAAAATGCAACATGTCACTTAAGATTTACATCTTGCATTTCCACTTGAACTTCTTCCCAAGTTCCTAACAAATCTAGTGATGGACACCACAGGAAATTGCCACAGTGGAAAAAACGGTATTAGGGAAACTGGAATCCAGCAGTGTTGTCTGACAATTGTTTGACACTGCATGGAGATGTGCAGACAAAGAATACAAACGAAAATCAGCATCAAAGAATTTTCGATCTATGGAACTTTAGCAGCATCTTGTATACATTGTATATGTGCAACTGAACAGGGAATAACTATGAAAAACCTTTAATTTCATGTTTCTCAATATTTTTAAGTGATACAATCATCATCAGCACCCAATATTATGAGGAAGAACTGTTATAAAGATTTGTTTTCCAGTGAAATTAAATTATAGTATATTGAAAATATATGCGATAAACAAGCATTTCAGTTAAAATCTTGCATGCCCGTTTTCTCAAAAACCTTACGTGCTACAAAAATTCTGAGAACACCACCGTGTTCAGCACGTCAAGTTCTATATAAAACAGTCAAAGATTTTTCGGAAACAAAAAAAAGTTAAAATTTGTTGACCAGTGTAATAAGCAGCCGATATGTTACCGATAAACATTCAGTTCTACATTGTACATTGGTGATTTTCTGATTCTAAACAATGAAGAAGAAAGAAAACAGTTTGTAATAATATATTTCACATGATATTTTCTACTTTGGAAAAATATTCAATACTTCAAATTATATCACACTTTTTCAGCAAAATACAAATGAATTCTCTCGGTTAATTTCAGTAACTATCATGCCAGTAAACGAATTCAGCCGCTTGTTTGAAAACCCAAGCCACTTCACCAAAGCTCATACTTTGGCAGTGCCAGTCCCAAGCCTTGAAAAAGGAGGAGGGCAACACCAATCATACTTGATATCATCGTTAAACACCAAAAAGCGTGAAATCTCAAGCATTCAATTTCTACTTGTCCTACATAAGTAAATTCCTTGCATATTTTAATTCTGACTTCCTCCCTATTACGAATCTATATATTGTTAAATAAAAGAAAAATTACTATTGAGATAAATATTAAAAAGCCGAGCAAACTGACCAGACAGAGAACGATATGTTGAGCACAGACGACAAGACTATAGCACTCGATCTTCTTGCTGAACTTCTCTTTCAC
The DNA here is from genome assembly GCA_949752735.1 of Lumbricus terrestris. Classification (NCBI taxonomy): domain Eukaryota; kingdom Metazoa; phylum Annelida; class Clitellata; order Crassiclitellata; family Lumbricidae; genus Lumbricus; species Lumbricus terrestris. The sequence goes on along the minus strand of OX457043.1, from coordinate 15,779,090 downwards.
TTTGTACTTCATGTCGGTTGGATCGTCCATTGAAACCTCGTAAACGACAAACTTCTCAGGAAGTTGCACCTAAAACGCAACGCAATCCGCACTCAGGGCTCGACAGTTTGAAAACATGCAATAACAAGGAAGAAAAATAGAAAAGACAAAGGCAACAGAGCAGGTAATTGGAAATAGAAGAGCATGCGAGAACGTCATAGTTACCTAATTAAGAAGAAAACTGATTGGAAGATGACAAGTAATAAAACTGAGTATTCACACATGGTTTGAAGACCCAGCGCATTATTGATTAGTGACCTGCCCATTAGCATTATTACACATATATAATCAGAAGTGGCAAAAGTTTAGATTTGAAAAGAGATCCATTACTCTGTTGTTTTGAGCTTCAAGCTTTAACTCAAATGCAGGATACGGAAAATATGGCGGGCGGGGAGAGGGTTGAATGGTACAATGCTGGCACGAAGTATAGAAAGACGCAGGCTGAATAGTTGTTGGCCTTAAAACGATGAGTCAGACTTCCACTCCCTAGGGCGACTGTAAAATGAGCAGAAGGACAAATTAACGCCTTGCAGGCTGCCACAAATTCGATTCCTGTTTAACTTGTTATCATCTGCTACAATTATATATTACAATCTTACTGCATACTAGTCAGTTTGAATTAATAAACAAAAACTATTATTATTATTAATAAGAGCTTCTGATTACTTACTGCTAATTTATTCTTGTATGTTGAGACCTTCTTTACAAGTTCTCTACATCTTATACGCACTGCATCACAAAAAACAAAAAAAATAAGCACATATAAGGATAACAGCTTGAGTAGGCCTACTCATGGAAGGTTAAAAACAATTACAATGAAATAATGGCAGAACATGATTTGTCAAATTTGTTAACATTCCACAACATTCCTTATTAACATTTACATAATCTCATCTCATGGCATCTGTTATCTGTTCATCTGCAAGAGATGACCAGATGAGTTGGCTTACCTTTTTCATCCGTGGCAAGATGATGTATGACGACATCCGTCATCCGATCCCTGTACGCATAGCGATCTCTGTACAGTCCGTGAATCGTACTCAGTATGACCTGATTGAAACTGATCGTACCATCCTGACATCCGACTGCCTGGAAAATTAGAAAATCGTTACTTAATCAAATTCGTTTATCACATTCATTAAAACAATAATTAGAGTAAATCTGAGGAATGATACAAATATGCAACTTTGTTATCTAGAAGATACATCTGTTTTATGCTTTAAAGGAAGATACAAGACTTACTCCCTTAACAACTACTCAATGATGAGCAAGCTACATTTGTTTCCAAATCACTTTTAGCAGACTCATCGCAACAGCGTCAAAGATTATAATTATACAGCACAGCAAAAAATTACATGCATTAAAAAATTAAATACAAACTTTGTGATAAAAAAAGCGAGAGAACTGCAATGCTCAAACATTTATAGGTATATCTCGGAACAAATGTAAGAAATCTCTGAGGAACAAAAGATGAGGGATAAAATTAAAAAATAATTATTCTTGAATTATCTACAATTTTTAAAAGTCCTTTTTGTTCCAGAACAAAAGAAAAATGCTAATCAATGCTACAATTCAAGTAGCGACATTCATTTAATTCCCAAAATAAAACACTTATTTAAAATTTTAATACATTAGCAAAGTCTACAACCATATCCATCTCTTTGCGACTTTAATGATCACATGACATAGATAGCAAAGAAATTAAAGTTCAACTCGAGAAAGGTTTGGAAATGACTATATAATCACAATCTGCAATATCTTCAAGCAATGCAAACATTCTAACCACGGAATGAGAGTCTGGTCGAACTTTGCTGCACCAGACCCACGACTGGAGTTCGGCCACAGTTCCAAGCTTTATTCCATCCCTGGAAAACAGCATACACTGTTTGTTTGCTCCAGATATGATGAGGTACTCGCCTTTGCTGAACCATCCGACGCTACATGGATCAAAGTCCAACTGCTTCTCTTTGCCAGTCTATCAACAGATTTCATACAATGACAAAATATGATAACAATCAGCAATTCATATTGAAAATCGTCAATTGACCGGTCTGAAGAAATTTGTTATTCAAAATCTTTAATGCAATTTATCATAAACTTCTTCCTATAACCTCCAAGTGCTTTAACTACTTTAAACAGCATCAAGTGCTCGATAGTGTAGTGGTTAGCACGATACACTATCGCCTGATAGGTTCGGGATTCAAAACCACCATGGCAAAAGTTTGGCTTGAGATTTCTGTACTGCATGTGCAATATAACCAATTCAACTTTAATGAGTACACCTGCGACACACTTTGGCAATAAAATGAGCTGGAGAGGGAGATGATTGGCTAACCACCATCATATGCTACATGGCAAAGGAAATGAAGTTGCCAACACTTCATAGCAATGGCTGCTTTGGGTCAGCCATTCTTCTTCCAGCTCTTCTTCTTCGGCTTAAGTAGCACTAAATGCCGCTGACATCACCTTACCTTAGACCTTCCACGAGCTGGAGCACAACGGGCGACACAGCTGACATTAAAGAAGGCAAAGACACCGTTCCATTGTTTCAGTTGAAAACAATTGCAGGCCTCGGCTTTGCTTTCGACAAATCACTTTGAAACAATACAAGTTTAAGATTTTTAGCGAAAAATAAGTAGAACAATCGACTACCATTGTGCCAGACAGCAGATAGAAAGACAACTTCTGACTCCAATCCACAACTGCAAGAGTATCTTTCTCCTCTCTAAAACAACATCAAACGGTAAAAAAGTCAAATCTCTTATATGCAGCACATATTTTAAAGTTCACTGTGTTTTCCACCATATGTGTCAACACACAAACATTTCAAAAACCTACCTATAGATTTGAAATGCAGAACAGGTGCTTAATCATATTCAGTGATGAGCATGATTAATAGATAGTGACTAAGTGGTATCTAGTACTTTATTATAATTGCCCAGCTGGAACTACCGATAAAGATAGAATATTGTAAGTTCTAGCAAAACTACTAAAGTTATAACCAACCTGCTTGGAGACCATTCCAAGTCCCAGATTGGACAAGCAGCACCTCTGTCGATCTTTACTTTCTCTTCAAGTGCCTGAAATGCAAATTAACTATCCTAGAAATGCCAATTGAAGAAGGTCTCTATTAAGATCCAAATTCACAAAAAATATTTTAAAAGTACTAGTTGAAAATGAATTTTATCAGAAGAGACTCCATGCTGGGAATTCACAATATATTTAGAAAAACACTTGCCCTTTGGTAACAGATAAAGTTATTTGTCTTCCATAATGTTTGCCTAATACCAGCATCAGTCAACAGATAGAAATTTCAGTTGTCAAATATATCTCACAATCTTAACAATGTTGCAGAACAAGAGTTCATAAATGCATTTAATAAATTGGGCTATTACGGTACCTTCACTAAAGATAGTTTTTATGCAACTGAAATAAAAACCACAAACAGAGTCATTAAAATGTAAATTATGATAAACAATACTTTTATTACCATCACATATTTAATGGACTAGCTCTAGTCTAAGTTGATCAGATATTTTATGAGAAAAAAACCTTTTAAAAAGTAGAGATTTAGAAGAGATGATAAATGCAACATCATCTATAAACCACGCACTTTGTTTCGAATGCTGATGAGGCCACTGTAGAAGCCAACGGCAAAATACTGTCCATCGCTAGTCCAGGAACAAGAGGTCACTCGAGAATTAATCTTAGTTCTTTCCACCTTCAGATCATCATAGCTAAATGTGGCTATAACAACAGAACAAATATGACTAACTTAAGAATTACTAGTGCATTTAATACGGGAAACTAATAACACTGCCTTTTGAATAAAACACATAAAGAACTGTTTCGTAATAGCTTGCATGATGTCTCTTTCTGATACTTAATGAATTTTTGGAGTCTAAAATCAAGACTGTGTTATGTATAAGAAGTCATGATAAAATTAGAACAGCATTCATGTACAATATTGCAATTCTTATAATAGTGACTTTGCATAGCAAGTGAAGATTTTCAGAGCCACTTGAAATAAAAACATTCTGCAAGATAAAATTATGTCAAACACAAAGCAGATGTAATGTAAGTTTTAATAATATTTTTCTATAAGAAATATGAGACAAAACACTAAATTCTTACCTAGATCTGCTGAAGTACAAACTAGCAGAATGTGGTTAATTGGGTTACATGCTAAGCACTGAACTGCATCGCCATTCCTACAATTATAATAATATAAGACAGACAATTCCAACATTCCAACAACAATGCATTAAATATGTGATGTTAGTAAAATTATAAGCCAATCAAAGTTAGGCTTCTGAAAATGTCTTCAGACTACAAAAAGTTGACAATCCTATAATTGAATGACTAACATGACATCTTGAACCCCATTTAAAGGTTTTGGTTTTATGTGCCATTGATTGATTGATTGATTGCCATTGAAGCCTTGTTCATTATATGATAAAGGTCAGTAATAATAGTAATAATAATAAAAATTTAACAATATTAACAGAAAATAGTAGCAACAAAAACAACACCAACAGACCTTTCCTAACATAGGGTGGCCAGATAAATTAAAGAACATAGGTGTCATCACACATTTAATTGCAGTTTAAACACTTTCAGCAAATTGGGATTCAGCAGTTCAGGTATGCCCCTATTAAAGCAATGTCAATTGGCTTAATAACCAATAAACGGGTTCAGTATACCAAAACTGAATCATTTCGTTTGTATTACTTTTTAGCGTTTTAAGCCTGCCCTCACTCCTAAAAAGGTGCTATAGTAGCATATGGCACTTAGATATCGAAATTTATACAGCCACTAGGAACGATGGTGTCCAGATCAACATCACCAGAGAATTAGGCAGACAGACAGAAAGACAGAGACAGGGACAAGACAGAATGAAGCACATGAAGAGAATGACGGGAGAAGGATAAACAGTGAGCAAGCCATGATTTTCCCAAGACAGGTCAGAGTCTGCATATAATAGGCTAGTTCTATATAAAAACTACAACAATGAACCTACACAAATTTGTTTTTCCCAACCATCTGGCTGTCCCAGATGATGACATATTTGTCAGCGGAACCAGAAGCAAAGTAGCGTCCATCCCTAGAGTACGCCACGCAGAACACTGCGTCTGAATGACCTTTGAGTGCTTGTAGCAGGGTACCAGTGTTGGCATCGTAGACAAGGACTCGGTTACCCGCTGCTAAAATCAGCCGTGATCCATCCGCATTGAAGCACAGGTCCCAGATACAACTGTAAATGCAGCATTCAATACCGAATCAGATTTTGGCAAACACATACTATGCTATTAAGTAGAATGCAATAACATAAGAAGACAAAGAAAATAACCAACCGCAACAATATTCTCTTTATTCAACAATCCGGTTGACATATACCGCAACCGGGTACAGTGTACAATTATGCAGTTTAAACAATTCACAAAAACGGAGATCCCAGAATACACAAATCTTAACTACACTAACTGAGCAGACAGCCCACAATACATGGCGCTATTAGCAGCCTACAAAGCAAATCCGCCCAACATCTGTTAATCTGTTCTGTTAGTAGTTAAATTTAATTAATTTAATTAAGATTACTGCATAACTTGTAAATGTAAAGCGCAGAGCGTCTAGTAAGCGCTTCATTAAAGAAAAGGTTATTATTATTATTATTGTTGTTGTTGTTGTTATTGTTGTTGTTGCTGTTGTTATCGCTAGCAGCTTGCAGAAGCTGATAATGCAATCTAGAGACAATCAATAACAGGAATCACTTTCGCTAGTAAATAGTCATTTAATTCAAATCGAATTAAAGGTAGGCCTCGTTATATTTCAGCATTGGGTTATATTCTATAATGACTCGGTAGCAAGTAACTTTTTTTATAAATTTGATGAAAAATATTTCCTGACGAAATTGAAGCGGGATTTATAGTGTGATGGTCGGTTAGGGTTCAGGTTAGGCGTCGTGAGGGTCGGTTAGGGTTAGTTTTAGGGTTAGTGCAGTCATTCTGAAGCTGGATTGATGAACAATAATTTTAAATGAAAAATGGATGAAAAATATTTGCTGACGAAATAGAAGCGGGATTTATCGAGCAAATTCTTGCCTAAAGAGAAGCTGGATCGATTCAAAGGATTCTCGGCAAACTAGAAGTTGGATTTATTAAAGATAACAACGCTGCAATGTTAGTTCTTGGTGTCTACCGAGTCATTCTAGAACGTCTACCGAGTCATTATAGAACTCTACCCAGCATTGTAATCATATAGTTCGTAATTTAATTAAAATATTTTAGTTTCCATTTCATCACTTGATAACATACACAGCGTCGGCGTCACCATGGAGTTCAGACGCCGCTGGAGCTCAGTGCCCACTAACAACAGTGAAGATAAAATGAACTATAATCAGATACGAGGCCATAGCCAGAAACTAGAATAGGCTGTTAACCATAAACGATATGTTATTATATTTACCAGTCTTCGTTTGTTTTCTTATCCGAAACTTTGTCGAACCAGCTTTGAACGGTCCTCATTATTTCTCGATCTGAGGAATCCAGACCACTGCGCTTGCGCAAACACTAAGCGCACGGAGTTATGGGAATTTTGGAAACATAATCCGGTTTAGTTTATTGCTGACGGGGTTTCGGGGTTATGTTTCCCACACCTCTTCAAAAAGGGAAAATCATTAAGAATAAAATATACAAGACCTAAACTTATTGCTAATAAATCGCTGCCAGCCAGAGTGTTGACCAGAAATCTCCAAAAATAACAGAGCAATTGCAAGCACAAACTTTTATACCAAGCCAATTGTCTTGTCTTCTCTACATGAATTAATGTTTCTATTATTTATTTCTTCTGTAGGCCCTATAGGCCTAGGCCGAAACTACTGCTGGTTTGCTGGTAAGCCCTACAGAATCCTTGGGCTAAAGACGAAATCTCTTGACGACTTCATCCAGATATCCAATTTTTCATAGTGCGCATCTGTGTTCTTATCCTTATGGGTTCTGCTAATCAGGCAATCAAGTTTTGCGCTTCATAACCGCCCACCGCTAGCCTACCATGTAGCAGCGCTCGTGAATAAGCTGGCTCCACATAGCCTAATAGTAGATTTTATTTTGACAAAGCGCCGATACAATAAGATAGGCCTGTGATCGAGAGGTATAGGCAATCCACAGATTGATGCCATTCGAAATGTGCATGTATGGTCATGGACGGCGTCCATGCAGGGACTTATTTTAAAATCTGAACACCTGCCACTTATTTGACCCGCACAACAGCGAAATGTGAAGAGCGTCTACGCACTTATTTGTCTACACTATAAGCACTGGATATTGGGAGAAGATCAATAGCCTATTGCAATTGACAGCTACAGCCTTTTATGCCTAGCCTACTCATAGAAAAATTATGAAAATTATATCTCACTGGCGCAGGCCTAGGTAGCTTTTGTATGCAGATCCATACTGAAGCAGTAACCAGACGGGAAGCTCACCCAGGAATCCATTCTTTGATCTCTGCATTACCTCTTGCCACTTCACAAGCACGATAGACCTAATTAACTCACATCACCAGAGCGGACTTTTTATGTTCACTTTTGCCAAGGCTAAATTGCTCACAAGTAGTTTTTGTTGATGTATCTTTGATTATATGTATAATGTAGCGGTTTACAATAGGACTATGAAGTTTATTTCCATTTCTTTAAATCAAACTCCACCTCTCACAATTTCCCCATAGATCTTCCACTCAAAACTGAAAACATTGCTTTTTCACAGTTCCTATCCTGATTTCTCCTCTTCTCCTCACATAGCCCCTGAACTGAACATGTGATTACCAGCTGGTTTTCGGTTACTTATCAAAAATTTCTGACCATTCTGTGAAAGACATTTAGTGTAAGACCTCAATTTTCATTCTTGATAAAAATTTGATCAAGAATGAAACTTGGTGTCTTAAACAATACACCCAGTACATGATCATTGACACAATACACCAAGTACATGTTCTACATTGATCCATAAGCATTTGAAGACAGAAAACATTTCAAAGAGGCAATACCTGAAGCAGCATGAGAATTGTAGAAGGTCCTGGGAAGGTCAGATATTGATTTATGTGGACTTGGGGTATGCAATGAGGACTTTACTATGGTGTCCTAAGAAAGACTGGGGGGTGAAACCCACAACCATTCTGGAAATTTTTCCATTGACCTGAAGTATAACTTGCATGTGTTCTGATCCACATATACAGTACTTTCACGCATTTTCAAACCGATAGATCTATGATTGAAGTCATATGAGTAGCCAATGTCAAATAGGCTACCCTAATATTTAACTGAACACTTATGTCGAAACACAAAACAAATTCTCAGCTTCCCAAAGAAACCCTGTAAAATTACTTTTAATGCATCTATAGCTGCAATTTCTGATGTGTAGTAAGGTTCAATACATGTATTTATCATACAATGAGCACCTTCAGTTTAAGTGAGTATGATACGTGAAAATCAGTCGTTTCCTGATGTGCAGGAAAAAATTTCACTGCAACCATGCCAGAGGCAAAGAAGTCAACATTTTCAGTTTTCATACTTTTCACACATTCAGCACTTCAATGACACAGCGTTACTAAAAGCCACTAATAGACCTGTCTTTAATGTCTTAAAAAGACCGCATGATCCAAATCACAGCAATCAATAAACAGCAGATTAATCTCCTTAAACAGTTTTCTGCTGAAAATGCCAATAAATGCAAGCAGCCTTAAAGCCGCACAATCATGTAAATGATGAGCACCTATCGCACAAATATACAGCCTGTAAAGACAAGTTTGTATTTAGCGACATTTGCAGAAACAAATGAAAATTTCAAAAAAGATAGGCTCTGGTCACTGACAGTCTTTCATTTGGAATCAGAAGTGCTGATTCATTCAACAGTTTTGTCTTTCTTTTTCTTCTTCTTCTTCTTCTCTTCACTCGCACAATTCTCCGTTCCACTCACATTCATCGACCGATCTAAGACAAACGAAGATTCTTCGTCAGCGACTCCTTCACTCTTCCTCTTCTTCTTTTTCTTCTTCTCATCCGTCTGACTCTCCTCAACTCCACTCATGGGCATCGTATCATTTAACGATGTCACTGAATCGTTGCCCAACCCGTCAGCCTTCTTCTTCTTCTTTTTGTGACTCTTCTGTTCCACTCCATCTTCATCTGCCACTGACTTGTTCAGTGACAGTTCCATTTCTTCATCCAACTTCGCTCGCTTCTCTTCAGTTTCGTCGTCGCCCTTCGACTTTCTCTTCTTCTTCTTCTCACGCTTTGCCTGTGCCTTCTGCAGCTCTGCAGCCTAAAAAGCGAAACTAAAGAGTTGATCACAAATGAAAATCTGAATAGGCTAACACAAAACAAATTTACTGTGCGACATCCTGGAATTTCTAACCAAAAAGCCATTTCAAGTTGTCATTAAAAATTAAAACTGCAAAGTCAACTTTGAACAGTAAAAAACCATAACAAAGCCCACAACTCTATTAATTACGTACTTATACGTAAATTTGAAACATGTATAAAACTTATTTATTTCTTTTTAATTAACTGAAAGTTTAAAATAAAAATTTAAGTTTATCAGCAACCACATTTACTCTTTTTGTGATTGCTGGTAAACTAAAGTTTTGCTCATAAAATATTGGAAAAACTTTATGAAAAACTAAGAAATACCTCATTGGCAGCAATCTCCATCACATCACAGTTTTTCCTGGGGGTTTCTCCACTCTCATAGAATTTGAGTCTTTCCTCAACCAACTCCTTAAGGTGAACTCCATAAACTGATGATGGGATATCTAGATACAACAGGAATATCTGGGTAAAGAAGTCTTATACATAGCAATGAATGTGCATCATGATGTATAATAGACCGACATCAGTAAAGTATTTAAATCAATGTATCAGTAAAGTATTTAAATCAATGTCACAAAGTTTAAACTTAGATCACATCATGTCCATTGTTCAATGCGTCATTCAATGTTAATTTAATATTCATTTATGGCATAACTAATTATAAAGCAGTTACGTAACGCTCAGCTCCCCACCCGCACAATGTATCCTAATGTTTTCAACTACCCCACCCAGCCACCCTACAGTGCTATGTAATTATGCAATAACCCCACATGTCAAGAAAAGTCACAATATATGCAATAGATCATTGACAACAATTTTATAAATCCCAAGATTTGAACTAAGCAGGATATCATGATGCATCCAACTTCCTGTGACCTGAAGTTGTCGAGAACTTTAAATACGTGTATTGTACCCTCGGACTGCATAATAATAATATTTTTTCTTTAATGAAATGCCTGCAAACGCATTGCACTGTACATGTTATGCAACAATCTTAATTAACATCAATCATAACTGCTAATAGAACAGACAACCAGCAATACACGGTGCTAATAGCAGCCGACAAAGCACGTCCACTCAACAGGGCTCGATCTCAGTACCTCTTGCTCTAAATGTGTTTTTATCCAATGCGTTACCAGGCCCCTGCATTCCTTATTTATAATAATGACTGAGTCAAAACTTCAAAGATTATACACTGACTTATCTGCTACCTGACAAGGGCAATAAGTGCCTCATCAATGAACAAAACTACCTAGAAACATGTACTTTGATACAACAGTGTTACATCTGAATGTGTTGTCAAAGGTTTTGGCTGGACCAATATATAAATGGAAGTTGCAAAATATTGGTTCAAAATACTGATATCATACTGTACCTGAAAAGCAATCAATTCTTGCTGCTAATGAACACTTGTTGGCTAAATTTCTTGAAATTCTTCCTTTGTTTTTCAGAGCAGCTCTACTGATGAAGCTGGAATGAAATATGAGTCCATATTTTGGCGTATTTCCTTTCGTTTTAAGAGCCCTGTCAAAAGCACAAAAAAAATTCATTTTAAGCAACATATTAAGTACTGTCTAGCACTCTAACTGCACCAATCAATCTATGCCACAGAAGCTCAAAGTCTAGAAATATTTCAGTAACCACACAAGCCATCATAAATAATGCAAGGAAACCCTTAACACATTCGCTGCCTACACGCCATGTTAAATGACTGGCTGAAGTACGTATATATACGTACGTGGCACTGAATGTGTTAAGTTCATCATAGAAGATCAGTGTTTTTTACATCTAAAAAACTAAATCAACTTACATTTTCATTATTCATTAACTCGTAAAATAAATTAAGCTTTATATCCAAGCCTTATTAATACATTAATATTGAGCCACACTCATACTAAAATCCACTACATACTACATGCACATATATAACCAATTCTTTTTGAATTATTGCACAATGTACATAGAAATCTCATCATCTCATATCATTTAAAATCAGGGCAAAAGGTCATGGACAGCATCCAGGCACTTATTTTCAAATCACAACGCCGTCATGCCACTCATTAGACCATCATAACCTGGAAAAGAAAAGTGCGGTCAGGCATTTCTTTTCCTATCCTTTTTAAAGCATTCCTCAAAATTTCCAGAAAATAAATTTTGGATCGACATCACCGAGACATAACAATCTGTATTACAAGAATGCATGTTCGACGGAAGACCAGTACACAGAGCAACAACATTTAAATTTAAATATTTCTTTCTTTCAAATCACATGCAGCAGAGACCTTTCATATCACAATTCTTTATACAATGTACAAGTATATGTATACACTATACAGCCTGAAGAACTTGACACCTACCTGAACAGAGCTTTTTCTGCACCTAAGATCTGCACAGTAGAGGCCGCACACTTTGCCAGATTGGTCAAGCTTCCAGCATGTGATATCAACCTTGCACCCACCTATGTAATATACATACATGAGATTGTCAACTTGCATGCGAACAATAACCATTTTTAGGTTAATGTTTAAATGCGAGCATATATGAATGAAGTCAATCGTTCACACAATGCCTTCTAAGACAAACCGCACTCCATGTCCTATAAAAAGTATAGCTGTTCAATTCAGTTTGCAAGGTCTATTTGCAGATAGATAATTGTAATTGAACATTTATATAGCGCCGCTCACAGATTCAGTGGCGATAAAGATAATTAAATAATAGTGATGTTAGTTGTGGACCTTTGAATCTGCATTCATTTCAAAAGTAAATTTATGCTACGCTTTACTTTCATGAACTACTGTGTAAAATTAATAGATAGGTGTCCTATAGAGCAGGGGTTCTCAAACTTTATTTTTATTGTACCCCCAAGTAAAAAAATTGAATAATGGCGTACCCCCAGCAAAGTCAGATCAGAAACTAAATCCCATTGTGGCGTCTCCATGCAGTGACAACTAAAAGTCCATTTAATCATTGGGGACATCGTTTATTAGAGTTTATAGTGAGCAAAACTTAGTTTGAATCACATGATCTTATCAGCAAATTTAGATGGGAAAATTGGTTTTTAACCCCCTAAATAAGCCTAATAAACACCTAACCTATAGAGCTGTGGGCTTGTTTAGACTAGCAAAGTTTTAAAATCTGGTTAAATAATTGCCAATTTCAACAGCAAATTTAGGCCTACCTCATGTTTGTTTTTGATAGTGTAGCGGAACTAGGGCTGGGCAAAAAACCACCAGGAACCGAACCCAAACCCTAGTCACCCAGGTGATGTCCGTCCGTCGAGTCCGGCGTCAACTGAAGATTGACGACTAGCCAGTCAGGCTTGAAACACATTTATTCACGACGTCAAAGAAGAAACTCGCACTGCAGTTCAAAGTCACTTCTATAGCGCCAATGTTCGGAGCAATGTTCGGAGCAATGTTCGGAGCAATGTTCGGAGCAATGTTCGGAGCACTCGTGTAGCGCTACTGTCTCAAACCACTGCACCACTGTTCACCGCAATCGTTAATGTAGAACGCCGACTCTTCGTCGTGCGGGTTGATCACCGCTGCCTCGCCAGCGTGCGCAGAGAGTCTGTGAAGCGGGTCAGGTTTCGAACCCGATTCGGCGTCGTCGAAGTCAGAAACTGAACCACTGCGCTCACCCGATCGGAAGCGTTTGCAGGTCCGGCGTTGAATCCTGTTCGTTGTGGCACAGCGACGATCACCAGTCCTTCGGTCGTCCGTAGGCGTCGGATTGCAGAAGAGCACGACCGCGGGTCAAGAATCGAACCGCAGCCGACAGCGTTGCACAGCAAAGGCCTCCAAGCCTTTCCGTCGTCGACAGCGTCGGATCCCGATCGAATACGTCAGTAGCAGCGGCGTCGAATCTCAATCGTCGGCGTTGCACGGCCGAGATCACCAGACCTTTCGTCGCGGGTCAGGCTTCGAATCCAGGCGTCGCGGTTGCACAGCAAAGGTCACCAAACCTTTCCGTCGTCGGCAGGCGCTGAATTTCGGCAGCGTCGTTGAATCGTCTTCGCTCTCCAAAGCGTTTTCCGTCGGACGATTTCCTGCTGACTGCACCGCGACTCGATCCCGCAACCGCCGACCGACACGTCTTTCCACTGTTTCTCGGCGATTCGCTCGATGACTGTGTTCCTTGACGTGACTATTCGAGGACTCTTCACGCCTGCGCGCACACTCGTATTTGTGTGTGACGAGGCCACGCCCATTTCAGGTGGACACAGGCTAGAGGTAGACATTAGGCCCCGCCTCTTTCAGGTAGACAGAGGCTAGAGGTAGACATTAGGCCACGCCTCTTTCAGGTAGACAGAGGCTAGAGGTAGACATTAGGCCACGCCTCTTTCAGGTAGACAGAGGCTAGAGGTAGACATTAGGCCACGCCTCTTTCAGGTAGACAGAGGCTAGAGGTAGACATTAGGCCACGCCTCTTTCAGGTAGACAGAGGCTAGAGGTAGACATTAGGCCACGCCTCTTTCAGGTAGACAGAGGCTAGAGGTAGACATTAGGCCACGCCTCTTTCAGGTAGACAGAGATACTCAGGCGGACACGGGGACGGTCATTCAAATAAAAAAATTAAACTCCATGACCCTGATTTCCAACAATAGCAAGAATAGTTTAAAAACCAGTTTCACGCAGATATGATATGTGCTGAAAGGAATCACAAAATTTAGAATTCGACCAGAAATTAGTCCTTGGGCCAATTCAGCTCTCTGCTATTTGAGCTCTATTTGGGCTGAGAATTTCTGGCTTTGGTACTTTCAACCATTTATAGACCTGGGTACTGTAATTTTAATTCACCTTTTTTTCGATTTAATTTCGCCAACTTCTAGTTTGTCCAGAACCATTTTAATCGATCCAGCTTCTGCTTAGACAAGAATTTGTTCGATAAATCCCGTTTCTATTTTGTCAGTATATCTTTTTCATCAATTTTACATTGAAAATTATTCTTCATCAATCCAGCAGAATGACTGCACTAACCCCAAAACTAACCCTAACCGACCCTCACGACGCCTAACCTGAGCCCTAACCGACCCTCACGCGCTAAATCCCGCTTCTACTTCGTGAGGAAATATTTTTCATCAATTTCTATTTCTGTGGGTCGTACACGAAACCTACATCGACACGCGGAAAATAAAAAAAGGTGAATTAAAATTATAGTACCTTAGAGCTGCATTGTTTGTTTCAAAATTATAGTACCGGTAATTGGCCTAAGCATAAATATGTTGCATGCACTGCATAGCACGTGAGTCAAAATATTATGTCGTGAACGAAATAAATGACGAAGCTGTTATGCCGCAACGTTAAAAATATTTGCTAATCAAAAAAGATGGACACAAAGTCCATAAACTCAAAGTAAAATTTAAATTTCTGGAATTTTTCGCGTACCCCTTACCGGCGCCTGGCGTACCCCCAGGGGTACGCGTACCACAGTTTGAGAACCTCTGCTATAGAGCATGCAGGATTGCATGTCAAAACCCAATTTCGAAATTCTGATGGCCGACCATGTGCAAAGGTCTGCATCTCAGAACAGTATATCCCAAGTTGTGGTCCCATTTCATATGCGTCATCACATACGAGCTTGTAACATATAAAAGGCTAGTTACATGCAGAGACAAATTGCAAGAGTAACTACATGTAGCACTGTTTATTTAGACACACTGATCTGAATGCCAAAATGCCTTGCCTATAATTTTCCTACTCATTAGACTGATGACAGCAAGACGGTTTCCAGGTAAAACCCACCTGATCACCAATCAATTCGGACAAGTTCGGCGCCACATTGCCCATCTTAGAGTGCAGGTAATCCTGCAGACTCTTGCGGTTGTCATACGATTTGAGCAAACGGTCGGCTAAATTCGATATGTTTATCAAGTCGACCTGCGCTACATCCATACCTTGAAATATGCACAAGAATAAGCAGAGTGGCAACTTGACAACATCAAAAACATATCAACCTCATTTATAAATGCTGTCTACAACCCAAAAGATTCTGAAAACATTTAAAGGTTACAGAAACTTGTTAATCGTGGGTTTTTTTCCACAGAGGACCAATTGGGAATCCATAGATCACTAATCTGTACTTTGCGATAGTTAATATTTTGAAATGTGATTTAAAGAATTCACAGTAGCAATTAGGCAGTTTGCAATTCCATGCTTTCCTGATTGATTTATTCATTGCACAACTAGTCACTACAATGTCTCATACAAGGCAGGCAGCCTTTCACTTTCACTTCAATACATGAGAGAAGGCATAGAACAGTGATTCCCAACCTTTTTTGACTGTCGGGCCACTTTTTCTAAGTTGGAGGACACGAGGGCCACTTTTTCTTAGTTGAAGGACATTAGGGGCCACAAGGCTAAAATTTAATTAACTAAAGGCGTATGAAATTGTTATAATTGAATCAAAATAGAATGTTATTTTATTTGAACGTTAATAAATCGCCGTCCAAATAAAATAATTTGTAATAGAAAATAATGATATGTTCTATCATGTCCAAATTGTCAATTTTTACATATATCTTTCTTAATTCATTGAGATGCTGCGGGGGTCATTCTTGTAGGCCAGGCGGGCCACTTTTGGCCCGTGGGCCACGGGTTGGGAACCGCTGGTATAGAATAACCATTAGCCAGAGCTGACTTAACTGCCCCAATTAAGAAGTTTAGGAGTTGAATATTCACGGTGTTGCCATTAGTAATGGAATTCACCTTGGAAGTAAAACAGAATTTGTAAAAAGTGCTTAAAAATTAAGTTTCATTACCAATTGATGATCTGGCCGCGTTATAGATTGCCTTGGCTTTGGCACTGTCCATGACGATCTCTTCCAGTCCAGGCAACCTGTCTTCAGTCAGACTCTTTCTGTCTCCAATGTACTGCATCACTTGGAAGTACATACGATTGTCCGGAATAATGTGCTTTAGTTCAGGAAAGCAGTCCGAGTACCAGTTACTGAAAAACACATGTATGCATTGCTGAAAATCCAGACAAAATATTTTTCCAATTTATTATTATACTTAGCTATTTCTTCAAATCTTTTAAGGCATTTTGTTCTCTTAAGTAGTAAGACAATACATAAAGACAAAAGTCTGGCATGAGCCTGGAGCAGCTAAGAGAGGCGACAAGAGAGAGGAGACACTGGAGAGGATACATCAAGACTGTCACCAGAGTTCCAAGAGCTGACGGCAACAGGTGACCAGGTGAGTAAGACAACTACAGCACCTTATTCAAAAGATCAATTAAAGAATTTTAATCTATCTATTCAAAAGTTTAGTCCACATTCTCAAATGAACAGAAGGAGCTATGGAAGACATAGTTGCTAATGTAAACCTAGTGCCATAGTGTATGACATACTGAATTTAGAAAACCTTTTCTCTGCATAATTGAGAGCAGTTCTGTGACAATTAGAGACTGTACACAATCACTAAACAACACAGCACAACTAAGCATGTCAACAACTGATATCAAATTTACATGGTTCGTTGGGTATATTCTTCAAGAATACATAAAACTCATATCTGAGACTTTATCTCGCTTTCATTTAAGTAGATCCAACACTGAATTCAAATCGTAATTTCAACAATAATGGCAGAATGATATTCAACCAGAAAGTATTAAAATATAGAAACAACATAATTAAAAATGCTTGTATCAACAATGATCCTAATAACCAGACTGATCGATCAGTGTTTGGGAACAAAAGACACACTGAACGCAGATGAAACTAACCGAAGCTGCATAGACATTGTGTTGATTTCTTTGTCTTTTTGATCAAGGCAGCCGATGCCCTGAATGACCATGTTATCTTCACGATTGATGTTAAACTTCACCTTGCTTCTTGAATAATTCAGAGCCAAACTGGCTTGTGCTTTGCCTTGCATCACATCCGTCAAATTTCTTATGAGTTTCGGCGCATGTAAACGCAATCCTACAGCAATGAAATATTGCAGATTCAGGTATAGTTTAACAAACACGAACCTGTGAAAAAATGCTTCTGGAATTAAATATTTTTTCTGAGCAAAGAATTGTTATTAGGCATCTGCATTTTTTTCATAGCTCTACACTTATTTGCAGGATTGCACATAGCAAATTAGTATACATATATGCCTTGCAAATTTATGAATCTTACAAAATAACCAAATGTTACAATACAGACAAGTCAAAATAATTTAATCAAAATTAATGCAAACTTTAAGTGGACTGTCTCATAAATTATATTAGTCTTTGTACAAATAATTCTTTCATAACACCACTCCTTTGGTGTCAATGGCTGCAAAGAAATCACCTTGGTGCTTTCAGTCTCCTCTCAAGTCCAATGCATTCTTCATTATTGTTGTATAATTTTAAAAAAGCGAAGCATGCACAGTATTTGTCAGCACTTGCCTCTGACTATTTCTCTGACTGAATCGCTCAGAAGACATTTGATACCAAGTTCATCTTTTATCGCAGCACTCAACTTGGAGTCGGAAACTCCGAGGACGACTTTCTGCTTTTTTGTAGAGGCAGGCACATTGCTTGTAATGAACTCCTTAAGGTCTTCATGAATGATGCCTGATCAAGAAAAAAACAGTGCATAATTCAACGCTAGTCCATCATTTCAAAACTACCGATTTAATTAAACCAAAGCTTCAAACGCTAATGCTATTTAAATATCCTAAATTTACCACACTAAAGCCAACAATTCGGCCAATTTGCAGAATGTTATCCTGCCGAGGCAGAAAGAAAAAGTAATCCTGCTGCAGCTTCAGTTAAGAATTCAGACCATCTCAAGGGCGCTTGTAAACAACCAGCTGAATAGGAAAGCGCTAGATCTATATTTAACCTAGCAAATGAAATATGCATACATCTGCAACTCTGTACAGAGAACCAGAGCAAATATTTTACATATCACACCTACAACCCACTCACAGAGTATTTCCTTCAACAGGTAAGGAAGAAAATAAATAAACCTCAGGTTCCTAACAACCAGGTTAATATTTTTTTCAAACCAATAATCTATTTTAGTCCCATTTATTGGAACAGCTGCTAAGGTGTCGAGATAAAAAAAATCACTCAAATAATTATGTGCAGCATAATAATCATACTTAAGCTGCTGTGAGAAATTGATCATACTTGCAAAAGAATTTGATTAGTAGCAAACCTTCAGAGATGGCATTCATATTATCGAGCGAGTTTTTGGCATTTTTGAAACTGCTAAATGCCTCGAGTTTCACAATTGAGTTGAAGCGACTCAAATCCAAGACACTGTTTTCAACTTCAGTTTTAAGCTGTTCGACTTCATAGAATTCTTTGACTCGGAATAGAGAGTAGCCAATGGCGTGCTCAAAGAGCACATACAACGCCTGCGACTGTAAGATGCAATAAAAACATTGTGAATAACTACAAACGTGAGTTGCCTTCTGAAAAAAATACTTTAACCCTTTGAACCCGACGGGCCGGTTTTCCGGCCCGTTATCCATAGAGTTACGGGAGCTCCGTGTTCAAAGGGTTAAGTCATAATTCAGTGGCCCACATATTAACTAAACGATAGCCAATATCAACAGAGAGTCCAAAATCATAGAAACATTTCTAACAGGCAATTTTTTGGCAGAAGAGAAAATTAGAGTCTGGCTTTCAGGTGGAAGTTTCTGGTGGTCCGTCAAAATGGACATCGTCATTCATCACATATTGCCAAGAACAAACAGACGATCTCTAACTTTTGCAAAGTGCACACAATAATCAGTTAAATAATTTGAGACGCTACAACTATTACTTACCGGTACTTCTTTTGTTTTGTTTGACTTGGGCTTTCAAATTTTAGTATTTAGGACAGGGTCCGATAAATGTTGCCTAAATCTGTGTATTTTTAAAACTTTGTTCACTAATTTTTCAGATATTGCCCGAGTCAACCATAAGGGCGATGGAATAATTGAAAATATATTACAGGACTTAGTGCCAAAGTAGTTTCCAGCGCTGCTCAGTCTTAATTCGAAATAGTAATATTCTAGACTTCATCATCATCAACAACCGAGAGACCAGTGCCCGTAGGTGCCCGATGCCGTTCTCGTTATTCCACACCAGGTTTGTCTCTCCAAGGCAGCGTGTGTTAGGTCAATTCTAGACTGTCTTGCTGCTAAGCATAACACAGTATCACGTGGAGAAGCAGATATCACAGCATGAAGCACGATGAATTGATCAATTCAAAGCTCGACACATCACGTAATTCATTGTATATTAGTTAATACAGTCCATGACGAATCTAAAACTAAATATGTCACATAAGGCTTTTAAAAAATAGTAAATATAATTCTTACCGCCATGTATCGATAATTTACAGCACGCTCGTAACGCAAGTTATCTACTTCCGTTTTCTTGAACCAGTTCTTCATTAACTGAAGATCATAAATCGAAACGTAAAAACTGTGCTAATAATAAATTTCTTTAATAACAGACAGCTAGGTAGGATTTTTGGACTAATTTCGATATAAGTCCCAGCTTATAGTCTGAAAGACTTGGATTTTTGCTGGAACTAGTAGAACGTCTGCATGGCTATATTGCAGACTTGATTTGCAATAATTGGGCCTATAGTAGTGTGACCAGACGTCCCGGTTTTCCCGGGACAGTCCCGGTTTTCTGCCAGCTGTCCCGGCTGCCGGGAAAGGTAGGCCAAACTCTAAATATGTCCCGGTTTTTCGGGAAAGGTAGGACAAACTCTAAGTATGTCCCGGATTTTAAAAACTTACCTGACTTTCCGATCTTATGTATTTATAATGGATTTCATTTGCGTTTGTCATGTGATCAAATAAAGTATATACTTACTTACTTTATCAACGTCTCCTTGATTTTACTACTGGCATCTGGCGAGTAAATTCATGTTTAATCTCACTTTTATTTATTACCATGCATAATACCTCTTCCGGTTCAAAACGTCAGAATTTTTTATATTATTGTCGAATAGGCCTATGTCGTAGTGATAATATTCTCATTATTCTGATAAAACACATTTTCAAAAATAATAATTTGTTATTTAAAATCTAAGTTCTAAGATTTGAAACTAAATTACTAAAATAAAATTGTAAAATGTCAAAACGAAAATGTTCTTTAAACGATGATCTGAAGGCCGAGTTTTCATTCTTGTCCAGCGGTGCGACTGATGGTAGTAGCCTACTGCATTCTGCAATATCTACAAGTCAACTATTTCAGTTGCTCACGGCGGCAGGTCAGACATCAATGAAAGTGAATATGGAAGGAACATGTGTTGAATTTTATGACAGACAAAAAAGTTTTAAGAAGCATACATTGAGGTGCCAAATTTGAGTAACTGATTTGATAAATTTCGATTTTAATTTCAAATTTAAAGGCATGATTTTAATTAAACCTTTCACTTAGTCTTATTATAGACTTAGGCATATAGTCTTATACCAATACAATAAGCATAAAATAGATATTTGTGCAAGTTATATTATATTAAATATTGACAGCATCACAAATTTATTTTATGATTGAAGTGTCCCGGTTTTTAGTTCCCAATATCTGGTCAGCCTAGCCTATAGTGCTGTCTTATTGCTGATCCCTCTAGAGCTGACCCCATTAATTATGTGAGCTGATCGACGTAGGCCTACATAATAATAGGCCTACATGACAATTTTGGCGCTGAGAAATTTTCTAAGATATTGCCTACATTATATGGCCTAAATAATTCCATTGCATTATTTTCGCCAGTCTAACACAGTTATTTAGGCTATACTGTAAAGGACCAGCCCTTAGCTCACGTGCCACGTGATACGGCCAAACGGTATAGTGGAAACCGCCGAGATTTAGCGGGCGCCAATTAATTACCCATAGCGACCGACTGATAGTTAACGCTTTAAGATTAAGATCTTTCCTTTTTCTGGTTGCGTTCTGTAATGGCTGACACGTTGTCATATGGCCGGTTTTAGTAATTTTAGTTGAATCGGACAGTTTGTTTGCGATTTTACTTTAATGATAATACACTGCGAGTGGTGATTAAGTTTGCGAATCTTTGTGTGTTGTTTGTTGGTGAACTGATGCAAGATCAAATGGCAACCCAACAAAAACATTCCTCCCATGATTCAACCCTTAATACTGCCCACGTGTACTCGAACATTAATAACTCCGCCTGCGATCGAGCAGAAGACGCATTCACACGGGATCAGAGGGAAACTATAATTACAACCGCGGCGGACGACGAGGCCCGAGCGGATGCCCGAGTAGGACTCATGCAGTTGTGGCACGCTAGCGTGGTGTCAGGCCAATTAGAAGCAGACTACGGCAGGGAGCAGTCGGACCCAGCCCGACCCCTGGCGGCGGGCGTTCTCGGACAGAGAACCGGCGACGATATGTCCTTTATTCCACTCGAGCGGCGTCCTGGTAGAATAACCGCTAACTCTGAAATATACGACTCCTATTCAATGAACCATTCCGTTTTGCAACCTATTCCGAATTCTGACTCTCTAGGTTATCAAGCTACAACGCCTCTTCATAATCATCCATCCATTGCTCCCTCGGCGTCCCCCTTCGATGAGATAGCGACGACATCAAGGGGGCAAAAGTTTACAAGTGATTCCAGAAGTGTGGGGTGTGTTGAAATGGATGAAACAGGACAGCCCAAACTTACAAGTGATTTCAGAAGTTGGAGATTGCGCTTAAAAGATGATGAAGAGAATGAAAGGTGTTTGAGAGTTGATAATGAGACCAGAGACGAAATAGAGAAACGGAAAGATGAAAGGAGAGGCGAGATATTAAGAGGCAGTGAAGTGAAGAAAAGGAGCATATATCGACAAGAGTACGCAAGGGGAATGGAAGAAGTTGATGGAACTAGCATTAATTCTTCACGATTAAAGGAAAGCACGACGACGACTCAGACTGGACAATTGCAAGACATTTTGGGTCCATTACAAAAACTGTGCAGGTATCTAAACGAGATTTGCGTGCAGAATGGAAAAAGTGTAAGCAATAGTCCTGGGTTGTGTGCTGAAGCCGGACAAAAGCTAAGTTGTCCTGTGGTGTCCAGTCCGTTAGAAACTCGTGCAGTGATTTCAAGTGAAAGCGATGAGTTGAGAAATAAGCCGACCATCGAAAAGAAATCATGTACGGAGGATGAAACGAAGAAGGAACCAAGAGACAAATGCAAGCAGTGGCTGAAACTAGAGAAATTTGATGGTCAAACGCCTCTGGAAGCGTTTCTAGTCAAGTTCGAGATCTGTTCGAGACAGAATGGATGGGACGAGGACGAGAGGATGGATCAACTGGTGTGTGCCATGGTAGGCAAAGCAGCGCATCTGTTGTGGGAATTCAGCGCCTCCGGTCTGTCATCCTCGAGCGATCTGATCAAGAGACTTAGGAGTAGATATGGATGTTCGGACCAGACGACATTATATCGTACTCAGCTTCGTACTCGTAAACAGAGAGAAGGAGAGTCCTTGCAAGAATTAGCGCAAGACATCCGACGCCTGATGGTGCTGGCCTATGCTGGTCCGCCCACGGAGATGAGTGAGATGGTCGCCATCGATGCATTCCTCGACGCGATAGACGACTCCGAGCTTGCCCTATGCGTGAGAGACCGCGAACCGACTAACCTCGAAGCAGCGTGCAGATGTGCTATTCGACTAGAGGCGAATCGAGCAACTCGAGGTAGAACTGGAGACCATGAGCGTAGATCGGGACGAATCCAAGCGATCCGAACAGATGACAGTTCTAGCGAAGAATTGCTTCGTAGATTGTCGGAGCAAATGGCTAACATGGAACAGCGTCAACTGCAGATGGAACAGTGGTGGTGTGGGCCAACGTTGCAAGCATCTGACGGAAGAGAAAGACACTCGGTAGAACCTCGATATGTGCCGATGGAAAATCGACAGAGATCGGAGGGAGGAACGAGAAACAATTTAGAGACGCAAGGTCGAAGGAATCGACGAAGTGGTGGTCGGTGCTTTCTCTGCTTGCAGCCAGGACATTTCCGGAAAGACTGTCCACAAGCAAGGACAGACGTACAAGGTCAAGAAGAAGGAGAAAGGATAGCTAACGCAAGATATATCCAAGGAAGTACTAACGCGTACTTGCCACTTCGGATAAATGGGCGCAAGATCCTCGCTCTGATTGACACAGGAAGCGAGATGTCGTTAATTCCTGCTTCGTTAGTACGTCTTCAAGACATGCGAGAATCGCGACAGCTCCTGAACGCGGCCAATGGCACCCGCATTCGTGTGCTGGGCGAGATTACTGTGCAAGGTGAAATCGCAGGGCGGATTTTCCAGATTCCGTGCCTCGTCACCGAGGAGCTGAACGAGATGATTCTGGGACTCGATTGGCTGGAACAGCAGAACGCGAGTTGGAATTTCCGCGAACGGTCAATTCAACTGCAGGGACGAGACTACGCACTGTCTCGTGGAGCTGGAACTGCGCGATGTCGGAAAATAGCGTTGGCAAGAACTGTTGCGCCACCTATGAGCGAAGCGGATGTGGAGGTGTTTGCCGTTCTTCCCACCAAGAAGGACGACCTTCGACTCTGTCCTGTACCGACGCAAGTGCTCGAATCTGACATTGTTGTAACCGGTGCGTCGCTGCCTGCTCGAACCGCAGAAGTCGATGTGTCTGGTGACCCAGACATCCTGCTGTCCCCTCTACGGCAGAACGTGTCTGACGACGTTCCGCCAGAAGCTAACGATCGGCCGACTCAGACGGTGCCCTCTCAACTGCGAGCCCCATGTCTCACTGTCATTGAGGAGTGCGATTTCGAGAATCAGCCCCAACCCGACTCCGCGCGACCCTCCGCTGACGAACTCTCACGTCGACCGCATCATGTGGAGATGGTGCAGACTACGCGAATTCCTCTTCGATCGGAAGAATCCCTCCCAGACGACCGCAGCATCCTCTTACCTGGAGTGATGGCTACGTACCGCGCTACCGAGCGTTCGGGTACGAAATTCGGCTCCAACCTCCTGTTCGTGGGACGAGACGTTAGCGCGCCCATCGGCCAAGTCTCTGGCGATGGTTCGGCGACAGAACTCTGCGACCAAACAGTGGACGAGTTGGTGGATCAACGCCTGCACCGGATGCAGGGCACCTATCGTCTGGTGCGAACTCACTTTCAGCAGTTCGTGCAGCATCGGACTGTTCGATACGATGGTCGAGTGCGCCCAGCCGCATTCGGACCTGGCCCGTGGATATGGTACGGCTGTCCCCGTCGACACGCCGGTATCAAGACCAAGTGGACCAAGTTCTACGAAGGACCGTGCAAAGTGGACAGACTGAACAACTTTGGAAGAGACTGTCCGAAGGACTGGGATATGCCGATCTCGAACGATGTTACTGATCGAGACGAACTTTTGGGACTTGACGAACTTGTCCGAGACGAGGAACTGAACTCTGTCCCCAGACCAACCCGTCCCCATGTTCTTCCTGTTCGGTTTCGTTTATAAACCACGCCCTGACCAGTTATTCACCGTTGTGAAAAACGTATTATTCACCGTTGTGAAACCGTGTTGGTGATGTCAATCACCTAGATAAGTGTTTGTGTTGCCCGAACCCGAACTTCTGATTAAAGGATTGTGCAAGGAAACAGACGACCCTGGGTCGTGCGATAGTTAATCATGTAGCAGGCTAAGGATGATTCTACTGTTTCGCGTTTGTTTGTTTCTGCATTCTGTTGGAGCGCTTTGTTACAGTTGCGTTATAACATTGGGTGCATGGGTAGGAACAGTCGGTGACCCTGTAGTCCAAATTTACATTTGCCGGATGCTTTAGGCCCGAGGTATGGAAATTTGTAGAGGGGTTGACCGTTGTTTGAATGGTCCAGTACCGTTTGTTGGTTTCCCCGTGGTTTCACCACTTGAGTAGGTGGGGGAGAGTGTAAAGGACCAGCCCTTAGCTCACGTGCCACGTGATACGGCCAAACGGTATAGTGGAAACCGCCGAGATTTAGCGGGCGCCAATTAATTACCCATAGCGACCGACTGATAGTTAACGCTTTAAGATTAAGATCTTTCCTTTTTCTGGTTGCGTTCTGTAATGGCTGACACGTTGTCATATGGCCGGTTTTAGTAATTTTAGTTGAATCGGACAGTTTGTTTGCGATTTTACTTTAATGATAATACACTGCGAGTGGTGATTAAGTTTGCGAATCTTTGTGTGTTGTTTGTTGGTGAACTGATGCAAGATCAAATGGCAACCCAACAAAAACATTCCTCCCATGATTCAACCCTTAATACTGCCCACGTGTACTCGAACATTAATAACTCCGCCTGCGATCGAGCAGAAGACGCATTCACACGGGATCAGAGGGAAACTATAATTACAACCGCGGCGGACGACGAGGCCCGAGCGGATGCCCGAGTAGGACTCATGCAGTTGTGGCACGCTAGCGTGGTGTCAGGCCAATTAGAAGCAGACTACGGCAGGGAGCAGTCGGACCCAGCCCGACCCCTGGCGGCGGGCGTTCTCGGACAGAGAACCGGCGACGATATGTCCTTTATTCCACTCGAGCGGCGTCCTGGTAGAATAACCGCTAACTCTGAAATATACGACTCCTATTCAATGAACCATTCCGTTTTGCAACCTATTCCGAATTCTGACTCTCTAGGTTATCAAGCTACAACGCCTCTTCATAATCATCCATCCATTGCTCCCTCGGCGTCCCCCTTCGATGAGATAGCGACGACATCAAGGGGGCAAAAGTTTACAATACTATAATTCTTGACGTCTGCAGCTCAACTCTACAATGCAATAAATATCTTCAACACAAATAAAAATTAGCCTAATACCCCATAATATTATAGTTTAGACGCTCAATATAGTCCTAAAGCTTGTAAGTTTAATCTCTTCAGCCTAATACAGGTCGCCGATTTTTATTCTAAATTGCCAATGTTTCTGATACTTTCGAGCTTCTTATTCTCATTGCGCGCTGGTGTTTTGTCATTTTTCTGATTTTATATTTTACTTTTATCGATCTTTGATCAATACAAGTAGGCCTAAAGTTTGACTGGGATCTTGCCACCAGTTGAAAAGCGCTTCAGTTCTTCAATGACGATGTTCGTTGGTTCTTCCGGTTTCGCTTCCAAATGGTTAAAGTGGTTTTGAGCTAAGAATAGGTATAGGGGGTTTGAGGCAGGCCGTAGGGGTCACGTGGTTTCTGCTGAAGTATTTTGGCGGCCATTATAATGAGTATTTGATGGTCTATTTTTAGCTCAACCAATCACAGCTCATGAAAGAACCACCAATCCCTGAAGAGAAACTATAGGAGGCCAGGCCAGGCTTCTTCGGTTTATAAAACATTCTGAAGTTTAAAAGCGATTATATAATCACAGTCGATTCAATTATTTTTAAATAATATGGATATGCGTGGCGTGACGGCGCGTGACAGGTTGCGCAGTATACTGGTTGAAAAAATGCAGGAGGAAGTTGTTGCATCTTCTCAGGTTATTGTACTCCAGCGTGAATTCTGCGGACACTCGTTATTTTAGCCCGTTTACTTTTTAAAAATACTTTTTTCATGTAATAAGTTGCGGTATGACAACTTCATTTTTCTTGAATAAACGAAGTAAGCTATATATTGCTATATATTGTTATCAATCATTTAAATTTATGTAGCGCGCTAGACTCTACTCATAGTAGTTATATTTATTTATTGATGACAAAAACTAATGCACACACCGCTATCCTCATATAACTGCACTTCTGCATAAGATGTTCTCACAAAAACCGTCAGTCAATAGTCATTTACCTTAGCAATAAAAAAAACAACAGACAAGTTATTAAATGTTTGGCTCTTTGTGTGACGGATTTGTCAATTTTTTAACGTGCTGCAAATTTGTGGCTGCTGTAATTCCTTTAGTTGCTTTATGAATAGAACTCGCATTGATGAAAAGTAATAATGCTGCATTGGGTAAATAATTAGAATGTTAAAAGGATGCATTACCAATTTCGCATTATAACAACTTGATAGCATTCCATAAATCACTTGTCAAGGCCATGTAGTTAACTCACCGTTTGCCTTTCCCTTTGCATGACTTCATCTTGTATCCTATCAAATCTGTGCCTGTCCTTGCAGATTCAGATATGCTGCTTGTCATTTTTGCAGGCAGGTACATCAGATGCTGGAGCAGACGATTTGGTGGAAACAAAAGTGAAAAGGAAACAGCACGGAGGGAGGAATTGCTCTGCACCTGGATGCAAAGTAATTTACGACGAACACTCCAAACAGCAAGGAATAACTTTTCATTAGTAAGTGATTTTGGGCTATGCTATAAAATGTCTATTTATAAAATGAGTCTACAATTTCGACATATCGCTTGGTGTTTTGTTTTTAACTCGATCTATCGATTTTTGTTGGCAGTGTAGAAACCTCGAGATTGTGATTACGAATATTTACGTTTCTGCCTGTAACATCGTTGTACAGCTCTATATTCACTGTTTTGATCCTGACCTTTGCTGTGCACAGAAACTTGCGCTTGATTAACTGTTTCAATATGAGCAATTGTATAACAATTGTATAATAATTGTTGTTGACTTTTATGGTAATTTATGAACTGAAAGTAAAGTTTCCATACTTTTTTATGTGACAGCTTTCCTTGGTCGAAACCAGATCTTGTGAAGAAATGGGAAGATGCTATGCACAGAACAGCATTTAAGGCAGCTGTACACTCATGCGTCTGTTCAAACCATTTCATCCCCGATTCTTTTGATCGCACCGGATTCAGAGTTCGACTTAGAGCAGGTGAGTTCAGAGCATGTGTTATTCTTACATGAAATAATTAGACGATATAGGCATGTAATCGTGGAACAGCGTAAAGTAAATTAAATGACGTGGATATATAATCTTGGAAACTAAGTTTACAGTGTAGAAACCTCGAGATTGTGATTACGCAGACAAAAGTAAAACATGATTTAACGAAAAGTGAAACATGATTGCATCAATTTTTAGCCCAAACAGACCTATAAATCTGAGTCAAGACTCATATATTTCAGTACTTAGTAAAAAAGATAATTTATAATTTAAGAAAACTGACACAAAAGCTGTAGTAATTTAAGTAAAGTCCCCATTTTATAACATTTAGCATCACGTATTCTTGCGCTATAAGAAGCCGAAGTTCAGAGGATTTAAACTCAGCTCTGACATAACAGATGTTGTCACCTCGTTTCAGCATCATTTCACATTTCTGACAAGGCATAACAAGAATGGTTTAATATGGTTTGTAAGTGTTGGCTTACACTGAAGTAGCATTGTAGGCCGTACATTACTTGTGAATGCCTAATATTACTTGTATACAGTGCTGAACTAAAAGTTGTTTCTGATTGGTTTAAGGAGCTGTTCCGACGATTTTTGAGCAGCCTGGTCATATGCTGAATCCAATTCAACATCGGAAGCCACTTGCGGAAAGAAATGGTCATGAGTTGAGAGCAACAAAGATTTGCAAACCTACCACTTCATCAGCAGTTGAACATTCCTACTCACCAGTACTCGAACCTTCGTGTATTCAACATCGGAAGCCACTTGCTGAAAGAAATAGTCGTGAGTTGACAGCACCAATGATTTGCAAACCTACCACTTCATCAGCAGTTGAACATTCCTACTCACCAGTACTCGAACCTTTCTGTAAGCGTCTCAAGAAGTGTAATTCTGCTATTGGAACTAATGCTGTGTCTGTTGAATCAGAAGCAAAGAGTAACTTGACAATTCCGCCATTTAAGTTGAGCGTATGTAACGGGCACAACTACTCTTTACCCAGTCCTAGAGTGCTTAAGCGTAAGTTAGGCACAATGGAGTCTGCACTTGCCCGTTACAAGCACAAAGTTAGAATACTTACGCAGAAAAATCGGCGACTTCAATTGAAAGTCAAATCCCTGCAGCAGCTACTAGGCAACTTGCACCAGAAGGACTTGATATCACAGCAAGCTGCAGATAATATTCAATCATCATTTTCATTGCCAACGTTACAGCTGATAGGTAGAATGCTAAAGGGTAAATCAAGACAAGGAGTTAAGTTTCCTGATGAGCTCAAAGCATTTGCATTAACACTGCAGTTCTATTCAGCGCGTGCATATAGTTATGTTCGTGAAGCATTTAATTTCTGCTTACCCCATCCAAGAACTCTTTCTTCATGGTATTCATGTGTTAACGGGAACCCTGGGTTTCACAATGAAATATTTTTTGCAATTTCTGAACATATCAAAAACAATGACAACATCAGAATGCCATGCGCGTTAATGATGGACGAAATTGCAATAAGGAAGCAACTTGACTTTGATAGATCAGCAGACAAATTTGTAGGTTATGTGGATATGGGAGTGCCTGTAATTGACTTGGCTGGGCTGCCAATTGCCAAAGAGGCACTTGTGTTTTTCCTTGTTTCTCTTACAGATCGTTGAAGGAATTGTTGTAACATTTGCAAAGAATACTAGTTTGGTTATTCATTTACTTACGATGTATCAGACTGTAGCTAACAAAATATTTAACTTTAGTATAAAACTGTAATTGGCTGTAACTTTTGGCATTGTCAATTTGTTACGTGTTAACTTTAAATTAAAAAATTACAGTGATGTCAGATGACTGAACATTTGTGTATTTGTTTATTTACAGTGTATCTCTTCACTGTAATGCAGAAATGTAATTATTTATTGAATTGGTAATTCATTAAGTGTTAACTTTAAAACAAAAAATTGCAGTAATAATGTAAGTTGATACATCTGTAATAAAACTTAATATGTAATGTCATCATATAGCGTGTAGATATTTTCTCAAATTTGCTGTAACAGAGCTCTGCTTCCAATACTGTTGCACTGTAATTTGATTCTCTTGTGCTAATAAATGAGAGGTTCAGTCTTCAAACAGGCTTATTTGCTATTTTGAGGAGGAATTGGGTAGATTGCTTCAAAACTGTGGCCGTGTTCAACACACCCACAAACACACAGACTTACGAATAAATATAAGATTGCAATTTGATATTAACATAAATTTATTATTATTATATTCGTTTAATTGGCAAAAAACCTGAGAGACAGGTATAAAAAGTAGTTCAACAAATGGAACACAATTATAGGCTACCGAAAAATGCTTATGTTCATAAGAATTGAATCCATATAGAAAAATTACGTAAATAATAGCAAAAAGGGAATATTATAGGAGAATACTGCAGATAAAAAATAACACAAAAAATAACTAACGTAGAGGTGCGAAGAAGACTTCACAGCAAATAAGACATGGTAGAAACTATAATGAAAAGAAAAGGAAACTGAAACTATTCGGACACATTCAAAGAATGAGTGATGATAGAAAAAAATAGAGCATAATGATGGGAATCATGGACGGATCGGGGAGAAGAGAAAGACCATGCAGAGAATGGTTGCAGGACAACCATTCTCTACTAATTGGGCTTCCTAAAGTTCGCTTGTCATCTGTACAATCTGTCTTAAATTCTGCTGCTAGACTTATTGCACGACTTCCTCGATACTCGCACATCTCTACATTCATGACTCATGACCTTCACTGGCTTCCGATCTTTGCCCGAATCAGATACAAAGTCTTGCTTCTAGTTACTAAGTCCCTGCAGGGCTTAGCGCCTAAATACCTGTGTGACTTAATGTGTAAGCCTCTTTCTGCAAGATCTTCACGCCCTCTTCGTTCTGCTGACCGCTTTGATCTATTTGTACCCAGATCACGAACATCATTAACCCAACACCGAGCTTTTGCTATTGTTGGTCCTTTAATTTGGAATCACCTTCCTTCTGAAATTCGTGGCAGGATTCTTGTAGGAAATTCACCTGCATCTTTTCGCTGCTTGAAGACTTTTCTTTTTTCATGGGCCTGTCATGCTGAGAGCGCTTCTGAATAGCTCTGCTGTGAGAAGCGCTTTACAAATGCTTTATTAGATTAGATTAGATTAGATAGAAGAGCGGCGTGGGATGAATGCGCAGGAGCCGACACACCGGGCACAGGACAGAATCATGGAAGAGAGTAGTCAAGTGCGCAGTGGACACCTAGCTCATGGACAATAAAGAAGCTGAGATTAGATCATTTGACATAATTAATGGGCATAGGTGGCTTCCTATACAAAACACGTGAGATGTAGTGTTTGTCGTCTTTGACTAGCAATACAAAGTTGTGAGGGCGTGGTCTCAATTGGTAGGAACGAATCGAACGATCGACAATCATTATAGTTTATAAGGCAAACGGACGACTTTACGGCAATAAATTACATTACATCATTAGAGAGTAAACCATATGGACATGTAATGTAACTTGGGCGCGATTAGTGACATTCTCGATTAAGTATGAATGGTGTAAATAAATTGGAAAGTGGAGATTAAGTTTAAAAAAATTATTATTTTCTATGTTCCAGTGGTGAACGTAAATAACATAAATAACATGAATTGTTGATTGGTGGTTCTTTCATGGCGTGTGATTGGTTGAGCTAAAAATAGACCATCAAATACTCATTATTCTTATTTCCTGCTCTTTTTTCCACTGCTTCAACGTCACCGGGCAGCTCAACAGAGGAAGCTCTGTCTAGTAATATATATGAGGTCGTTGGTTTGAGGTTTGACGATAGGTAATAATACTGATTTGTTCTTTGCTTAGTATCTTTACTTAATATAGCATTCGGCGTATTGTCAATCAGTTACAAATTTGATTTAACCTCGCCTCCGCTTGCACTTTCCTCTGCTACTTTCCATTAACGACTGAAAACCGAACTCTTCAAGTGAGTTTGACCTGGCACCGGAACGAACAGTGCAGCTCTGGCAGCTACGGACTTGACTTGATATAGCGCCGGCGAATAAACTGATCTCCCTGACGTGGCTTGTGTGGACGTTTAGACATTCTTGAAGAATTACATGTAATCTATCGTTTTAGCGGAATAAATTATGCGAAATGTTTTGACTGGCGCAGCATAATTTTTTCTCAATCCGGCTGCTACTTTTGTATGAATCATTCACATCAATCAAGCATCCATTTAGGCAAGAAATCATTTAATTAATCCAGTTTCTGGTAAA
Organism: Lumbricus terrestris; assembly: GCA_949752735.1. Lineage (NCBI taxonomy): Eukaryota > Metazoa > Annelida > Clitellata > Crassiclitellata > Lumbricidae > Lumbricus > Lumbricus terrestris. The sequence goes on along the minus strand of OX457043.1, from coordinate 15,746,710 downwards.
CACGCACACTGTATGCCCGTACTCCAAATAATATGGTTGCCAAAGAATGCAATAAATTAGAGCGCAGCGACCTATAGACGGCATCGCAACATGCATCCCAGCATGCAAAGCGCTCAGTAATTAAGTAACCGGCTCATTGCCCACATGCAAGATAAGTAAGTAAGTAGTCGAATTAAAGGGCGATATATGGTTAGATATTCAGTACATTACAGTTTGAGAGTAAATAAGCAGGTCTGCGCTTTGCGAAAGAATTCGGCGCTTTCGAAGCTATAATTTAGCTGATGTTCCGCCTGGCACTTATTAAGCTGGGCATGAACATTTTCGATATTATTTTGAACACTTAGGTAGAGGCGTATTTCTATTAATTCGGTAGCTTTTCGTAGCTTTATGGTTACAACATATTAAACGTCACAATGCGTGACTCCAATTTGATTTATTGTTAGATCACATTAAACGTTTCTTATTCTCATCGCTTTAATTTTTACTGTTGCTACTTGCATAGATTACTTACTGAGCGCTTTGCATGCTGGGATACATGTTGCGATGTCGTCGATAGGTTGCCGCACTCTAATTTATTGCATTCGTTGGCAACCATATTGTTTGGAGTACGGGCATGCAGTGTGCGTGTTTACCCAGCTTCTTTTTCAACAATAACTGCTTTTATTCAATCCAACTTCTATTTAAATTACAATTATTTTTTATCAATCCAGCTCCATTGTCAGCATTAATGCTTTCATAAATCCCACTTCTATTGTACTAAAAATTATCCTCATCAATCTGTCCTTGTATTTGGCAAGAATTATTTTCGTCTATCTGACTTGTGTGCCATCAACGCCAAATCACATGCATTAACGAATAATTTATTCCGCTAAAGCGATAGATTACCGAATTACATTACTCTTTGACCTTCCTCAATTATTCCCAATCACACACACCTGGGCTTTTTAAAGGAATTTGTAGAACTGTACAACCCTTTCTTTCAAATCCCTTCCTATTCCTCCATGGTAAACTACCCCCAATCGGATGGCAATGATCTTTTTTTACTATTTTCAACAGCTCAGAAGTGCTTCTACAATTGCACAAATCCATTGACATGTAGAACTGCATGCTTTATATTGAACTGCATGTCAAAAATAACCTCTCACACAACTCTGCGAAAGAGAATGTGCAGACCACGGTACGCATGGACCCGAAGGTGTTTTAATTTTAGAGATTTAAATCTCAGGCTAGCACGGGCCGAACAAGAGGACCTAAGTGGCGTAGCATCCTTTCAAAAATGAGCAGCGGTGGTGAATGTTCTCACCCGATCAATTCAGTGGATGAGACCGTATAACGGTTGCTATATGAAATCCGAATTCATTTGCATTTACCATCACCTCCCTCATTTTACCTGTCTATTTTTCTCTTGACCTTTTGACCTTTTGCAATTTTTGATGTCTTTACGTTTAATATAAATATTCAAACAATCACTACTTAAAGTTTCTTCAAAAAAATATTAAAGACTTTTTTCATGTTTGAAGTACTTTGTTACAAAACCCAAAATAAAATTGCTGGTAAGCTGAAATTTCAGCAGATGGATTTGAAAGATTCATATCTTTCTATCCGTTCAAATTTATGACATGATATTTTGGAATCATCTTAAATCTTGGTTCAATTATCGAAATATTGGGAAAAATTTAGAATGATTAATAATCGGGCATTGTAGCTATATGAAGAACATTTTGGCTTTTTTTTAACCATGTTGTATAATATCCCTTTTAAGAGTCCCCAGATCTCAACTGTGTAGTTCTGTGCATTGGATTGTAACTGTGGAATGTGGTGTTGCCTAGAAGCAACCACCAATTGATGCCGTATGCAATAAGATAGTAATACTATCAATATTTCGTAGATTAGAGTAGATTAGATTTCAATGTGTTATTCTTTTCATTTTTCAGATTTCAGAATGGCAGCGTTGGCGTGTCTGGCAGGACAGTTTTTAAATGAAAGCGTTAACACTTGTTCCCCTTGCCCTGACGATACATTCAATTCCGTTCCTGGTAACAATACATGGTGTGCGCCATGCACTAAGGTATGTATACAATATGGCTATGTTTGTGACCTATAGGATGTTACCTTACTCTGCATTTCCATGATATGATGCAGAGAAGATCATTCAGCTGAACCAGCTTATTTGCCAGTGTGCACAGATCTATCAGAGGCTTGGGTTGTTGGTAACAGATGACAGAGATGATGTTTAAACTGACTGTGTTTTCACACTTAATCTAACATAGACAGTTTATAAAATTGAAAGCAGCAGAATTGGATTATTATTAAACTGCTGTTATGGACAATGGAAGGTATTGGTACGCAATTTCTGCCTAGCAGCTCATGCGGCTCAAATATACCGTAGATGTCCAAATGATGTCTGAACTGCAGTAATTTGCCCATAGTTTCACCTGGCATCAGGTGAGCATTGAGTAGCTTCTTTAATGATTTTATTGACTACTAGCTGAGGTACCCGATGTTGCCCGGGAAATTTAGATTTTTCGTCCCCAACCCACCAGATCCTCTGGGTTTATCCCCTCCACTATCTCCCTCCTCCGACACTCCTTTCTGTCTCCACTCCACCCACCACCCCTCCCCTACATTCTCTTCCCTTCCTTACCACCCATCCTTTTTCTCTCCACTTTCGTTCTGCCCATTCTTGTCTTGCACAATAGTAATGCTAATTTATGCCCCTCTGCTTGGAATGGCCTTCCCCACTTCTGCGGATTAAGCAGCTCATGTCTGAGGTTCCTCTTCGTATATACTCCTTGGCCGAAGTCATTTATCTTTTCCCAGGGTTGTTGCACTGAGAGCACCTGATTTTAAAAATGACATCAAAGTGACGTCAAAAGCAGCAGAATCGTTATTGTAAAACTATTAAAATATGGCGTCGTAATTAAAGTACCACAGCGAAATTTAAAATCTATATCTCAAGATTTAAAGTGAATAAAGAGCTGAAAATAGCTCTACTTGGTGGTCTTGGTGAGTTTCTATATGCAATGTATCAGGTCAGTAGTTGCAAAACTGAGCTTGCATTCTGGACAAATATATATATACAATACATACATGCATACCCACATCCTTCTTTATAGATATAGATGAAGCTTTGACTCTATTTCATATGCTTTTGTTGGTTCATTGCAGAGGTGTTATCCATTTTTTCGCGAGGTTTTCAATTATGCGTGTAATTCAACACATGATCTTTTCTGTGCGTGTGCTGAAGGCTTTACCCGCAGTCTGTCAAACCAGAAACGCTGTATTGCAAAAAGTAAGCTTTTGCCTCCAGGTAACATTATATCTGATTGAGTATTATTTTTGTTTGCAGGTATATGAATGTCATGTAGTAGTTGAGTGACTGCCACATGGGTCAGGTCTATCAGTTTAGGAGTTTGATTCCTTGCCAGAGTAAAGCCATGTGTCAGAAAATTTATGTTTATCTAGTGTTCTTTTGAACTTAGCATTAAAAACAGCTAAGTCTTCTTATGACTTGCACAATCCCAGTACAATTTCTGATGTGACTTGACCAGCTAATAAATTAATTAGATCTTGGATTAAATGGAGCCTTGGCACTATTATATGCAGTCCTGTTATTGTGTAGTACTGGTAATGGTTTCCTAAGACAACATCTTGAAGGGTCTATATAATATGGTGTGTATGTGCATCTGGTTATAAGTTTCTATATAAGTTTCCGAATGAATGTAGGATAGACCTGATGAGAATGATTTTATTAGGTTAGATATTGCCATTAATTCAGTTAATTACTGGCAAGTATGTAAGTACTACTCTACAACATCAGCCATCATCGTTCCTCATCCTTCACGCAATGTGGTTAAGGAACTCTGGAATTGGTGTCAATTATCAACTCTAGCCTTGGATCCATACTGATCTGCTGGTTGAACTCAGTTCATATGTTAGAGCTTTGAATTGGTAACTGCTAGTTATTTGAGCATTGTTTGGTTATTGATGAGCTGTGTTGTTAATTACTGTTATCATCATTTCTAAGGTTAGTGCAGAAATGCTGTTCAAATGAAAATGGTTACAAACTGATGTTATCTCTGGTTATTCACGTATTAATTGAGCTGATATTACAGAAGAACAGTTGAATTAGCATGAATTTGCACCTAATATTTGAATTAATTGTTAAAGTGGTAATATTTTCTGTTTTACAGCAGTTTACGATTTAACCAAAAATGCCATATCTTCTAACTTCACATCATGGGAACAAGGTACAGTTGTAACCGTATCCATATGTATATGACTATATGTATGTAATACTATGTTTTATGTATAATGCATATGTATAATTATGCATGTATTTTTTATGTATGTTCACTGCCATAATTATATATTTTTTTATTCAGGAAATAAATGAATGTATGCAATGTTTGATTGATCTAAATATTCTCAAAGTTGAATGTATGTTTCTTTGTATAAGTAATTAAGGCATGCATGCATATATGATTAATCGTAAATTTATGTAGCACCACTTCAAGAGAGACTCCTCAGAGGTGCTCCTGACCTGACATCAAACCACAATCAAAGAGAATGGCTTTCAAATGCTTGTGGAAAAGGGGCAAAGAGAGACAAAGAAGTTTATTACAAAGACTACTAGCAACTCATTCCAGAAAGATGGACCGACCAAGATGAAGCTTTTATGCAATACCTGATTACCTGTGGAAGTTCAAGCCATAGGAACAACCAGGTCACAGTGCGTGGCGAGCGAAGGAACCTACGGCCTGGAATGGATAGCACTGGCACACACAATTCCCTAAAATAAACTGGAGTTTGACCCGCAGGCATTTACGCCTGAGCATTAGAATCTTAAATTAAACTCAGTACATTTTTACATAGGCACCCTATGCAGTTCCTCCCATATAAAACTTAGCTAGCACTGCCTTAGTCAACTCTCACCACACACAACTCTCGTGCATATAAATGCATGCAACAGAGTTGTGGTGGCTTTAGTTGTAAGCAGGCGACGCACCGAGAGAATTTGATGAAGATGGTGGAAGCATGTGCGACATATATTCCTCATGTGCTCTGAAAATTTCAATTTCTGATCCAAAGTCACACCCAAATCACGCACAGTGGTAGAAAAAGTCGTGCCATGAAACCAGGTACACGTGCTTGTGTTCATGAATGCAACTGTGCACCAGCCAGCCAGTTCTATTTTCATACTGTGTGAGTCCACATGCTTAAGAATTTTGTGTTTTATGTCTGCTCAAATAAAATCCTATTTTATGCGCTTGTTCTTTCTTAATCTTAAGTATCTATTCTGTGCTTTTATTATAACCGAATGAAACATCAAGTGATGCTGCTTGAAACAAAACAAAACAAATACTTTAAACAAATACTTTACCTAATTAATAAATGCAGCAAAACAAATATACTTTAAACAAATACTTTACCTAATTAATAAATGCAGCAAAACAAATACTTTAAACAAATAATTTACCTATTTGTTTTGCTGCATTTATTAATTAGGTAAAGTATTTGTTTAAAGTATTTGTTTTGCTGTATTGCCCGTAGCCACAACTTCCATTGCCCATAGCCACAACTCGGTCTGTTGTAAGACAAAATCCATAACATTCAGATGAACAACTGGTCACTAAAATTGGAAACATTAACAGTCTCATTTTATGCTGCTCAGTGTATCTGAAGATTATCTGCATAACAGCTGCATGCATTTATTAATTAGGTAAAGTATTTGTTTAAAGTATTTGTTTTGCTGCATTTATTAATTAGACCTGTAGAGTAATATTGTTTAGCTGTTTGTATTAATTAGGTAAGTTATTTTGTTTAGTGAACTTCACCAACTCAATGACTAACACATCATCAGTTTCAGTGCATCAGGACTGCTACTCATTATCATCGCTCTCAGGTATTGTGGTACCAGCCTTTCTTTTAGAAATAGAGGCAAACTACGTAGAGTCGTGTGCATTCAAGCATTATCATTAATTTATTCATTTCTATCTGCTGTGTGTTGCACATAGTTTATGTAAAGTGTAAAGTGCTTCAGAGGCACTATGCAAGTAGCCAGCTGTATACTTATATAGATACATTGTTTGTATTACATACAATGCATACCTATTAATATTATTGTTGTGAATAGGAATGCATAATTGGTGTATCTGAAGATTATTATTAGTAAGTCACAGGTGAAGAACAGCGTGATATGTAGATGTTTGATCTATCTATAGAGAGAAATCGTGGATTTTGAGGCGTATCTTGAGCAGAGGATAAACATTGGTAGTCGATTCCTTTCCATGAATAAAATGAAAATAATACTATAATAGTATAATAATGATTTTTCTATAATTTAGCACTGCGCTTTACATGTTCAAGTTATGTAGTAATCTTAATTAACATCAGACTTAACTACTAACTGAACAGACAGCCTGCTATTAGCAACCTACAAAGCATGTTTGCCCAAAGTGCTTCAAAGGGCTCGAACTCGTTGCCTCTCGGTCTCTACGCTAGCGTGTTATCCATTACTGTGCTGGGCCCCCAAACATTGAGGCAGCAACATGGAATGCATGAGAGCCAATAGCAGCACTACATCTGGTCTGAACAAAAGACCAAAGACAAGAGATCGCAGAGTGCAAAATGGAATATGTTCAAGAAAGTAGTGGTTGAAGGTAGGCAAGCATGAACATTGTGATGGTTATGTAGGTTAGACATGACAGTTTAAATCTTATTTTGAGTTCAACTGGAAGCCAATGGAGTTATGCAGTTTGAATGAGAAGAAACACACAGTGAGCCAGAGAATGTTGAAGGCATTGAGGATCCGAATTGCTTGCAACCATGGTGTTGGCAGAATCAAGGTGAGAGCATACAAGAGGTGGTTTCCATCTGTGACATGTCTTTGCTAAGAGCGGATGTAATGTGATGTGCTACCCCGATATGGTAGAAGCACGATTTTAAACGGTTTCTTATCTGAGATTGGAATGTTAGACTGCTGTCCAAATTGACCCTGTGCATTTTAATAGTCATACATACGTCATACATGCACTGCCATGCATGGATAAATACATAATTTACAGACCTGAGCACATGCATAGGTCAATATTGCTGCCTCATAGTACTTGGCATCTAGACCAGTGGTTCAGAACCTTTTTTACTTTGGGGCCACTTTTTCTAAGTTGGAGGACACTAGGACCACTTTTTCTTAGTTGAAGGTCATTAGGGGGCCACAAGGCTAAAATTTAATTAGCTAAAAGCATTTAAATTGTTATATAACTGAATCAAAATAGAATGTTTTATGTTATTTATAGAAGTAAAAATAAGCTAATTTGTATTGGAAAATAATTATGTGCTGTATCTTGTCCAAATTGTCAATTTTGTCAAATATTTTTGTTAATTCTTTGAGGGACAAGGGCCACATTTTGGGGCCAAGCCACTTTTGACCCGCAGGCCACGGGTTGGGAACCACTGGTCTAGACATTTCTCGAGTTTCTTTTAAGAACTTCTAATGTTCTTAGTGGTATTTGATTCCTGTTGTTCTCTGTTTTAGATTGGATCTGGGTACTCGTAGCTCTGGCAGCAATCATCATTGTCATTCTGTGTATTGGTCTGATCTGGTTTATTTGGAGAAAGAAATCTGTGTATGTTAAGAAGAAAATTATGTTCTTTCAGACTCTTATTAATTTATTGTTTACATTTCCTTGATGGAAATGTAGTCTGATAAATCGAGTTGAGCTTGAAATTTCTGTGATGATCATATCTAATAATAATAATAATAATATCTTTTCTTTAATTAAACGCCTGCAAGACGCACTGCGCTTTACATTTACAAGTTATGCGGTAATCTTAATTAAACTTAACTACCAACTGAACAGACAGCTTTGTAATTACTTAATTAATTAATCTGTCTAATTGCTATCTAATTGTAGTACATGACAATTGACGATTTAATATTGTTGAACAGTCCAGAGTACATTTAACTGCTGGATTTGACTTCATTCATCTGAATGAAAATTAAAGGAAGCATTGAAAGTCATTGCCATAATGTACTTTATCTAACGCAGCTAAATGAAAAATTGATCCATTTATTATTACCATGCAACACCTGAAGATCAAACAGTACCTTCTTTCCCCCGGGGCTTCCGTGCTGAATGTGCTTCTGAGTACTCTGTGGAAGACCTCTAAACATTTTAAATACGATACAATACTTTGGCTTAGCATACAATTTTCAGTGTCTTCGTTTAAACTGTATGCTTTTGTTATTTGTAATCTTTCGGTTCTTTAACGTCATTTGTATAGATTTAATATTAAGTCCAGTAGATAAATGAGTTTAGAGATCTGATGTAGATAAATTCCTTAAGTTAATAGGTATTGTGTATACTTTCATTGATCTGTGTCTAATTATTGTCTGTAGGGTTAAACGACAACAGGCCAATACTGACTTGATACTCGATCCTGAAAAGGGTCCTTTAGTGGAACAACAACTTCTATGGGAGACTCATAAGCAGCTACAGTTCTGGTAATTACATATACCGTAAAACTTCTGGAATTTACATTCAACAGACAGCATTGAGCCTTCTCCATTGTTGGCCCGTCCACATGGAACGGGCTCCCGCTTGCACTACGCTTACTACCTCGGAATAATTTGCCTGCTTTTTACCAGTTGCTCAAGACCTATATTTTTAGCTCTTCTTGGGAGCACCTCTGAGTAGGCTTCTTGAAGGGGCGCTATATAAGTTTTTGGAATGAATGAATAGTGATCATGACAGGTATATAAATCTGTGTAACAGTTTTATAGAATCGCTCTTCAAGAACATTTTATAGAACGTGCAACTTGGCCCATGTAGCTGCTTCTGCAATTTGCTGCACATAAAATATATTGGGGCTAGAATAATGTCAGGTTCTTTCATACAGAGTGGCTTTTAAACTTTCCAACTGCATGTAACCATCATCATTTCATAATATCATACTTAATATTACTTATCGCATTTTCCTTGTATTTGATATCAATATTATTTTGCATTGGTACTCATTTAATAAGAAATTACGAATTCAGGGCTGAATAGACTTCATAAGATGGTATAGCGTAATGTAATATTGTAAAACATTTATATTATATCTATCAGGCAATTCAAAAAAGTCATATTCCACAGATAGTCACCCATCCAAGTACTTTGTCTTAACTAATCTGCAAGTGCCATCTTCTTTCGCTGAACTGTGCAAGATTGTTACTGATGGTCACTTGTTGACTTGTTAGTGATGATAAATGAACACTGAACAGCTGGGTCTACAGTCAGTACAGAAGCCAACAGCTTCTGAGGTTATTAAACAAGCAGGCTTAAGGACAAATTTGATTGAAGCCTAGCCACATACATCAGTGTCAGACTGTGCAAACCAGCAAACCAGAATGAGCAGTAATGATCTGCAACTAGGGTTGCTCTCTATAAAATATGTACAGAGAGTGAAAGAATTAAATGATGCAAGCTACTGTCATGGGGCTAAAAAAAACTGCTATTGTTTATGTATTAGGGGTCAAGAAAATGAAAGTTCTGCTGTAAGTGATGCTAGAAATACTGGTAGTCTTTCACAGTTCAACAGTGGAGGAAGTGACCAAGCAGGCATTCATCAAAGGTACCCTTTGACTTTATTCAAACATTTTGTTGCTGCATACTAATCTGCCTTTTTACCTGAAAGCGACCCATTGTTCCTTTTATATTTTACTGTGGATTTATAAAAATTTTGTATGCTAGCATGCCAATATACAGGATTGTTGCTGAAAATTTTCTATATTACCGTATTGGATCTTACATTATGTATTTGGGTCCCAGGAAGTGGTCTTTGAAATGCCGCACCTGACGAAAGCTATCAGCGTAGACACCTGATGTGCCCTGGAGTTTTGGATGCATTGAATTTTGAGATATATCCAGAAATGTAATTCAAGCAGGAATAGTTACGAGATAATCAATGTCCTGTTGTCTTATGTCAGATATCCAAAGCTGTCGTCCCCTACACTCTGCGGAAAAGGGAGTTCTGAGTAAATAAAATGTACAGCTTATGGTCAGATTAGAGCACTAGTGGTTTAACGAAGCCAGCATTTCCCAAAGTGGGTTCTATGGAACCCGAAAGTGGGTTCTTTGTAACCCAAGGTTCAGCAGGGTGAACACAAGGGTTCCGTGGAAGTTTTACTTTTAACAGAAATTTTACTGAGATATTTTATTGGAATAAAACATTGCAAAAAGTTTTTTAAATACACAGAAGTTAAACTGTTGTTCATCATCTTCTGTGTGTTGCTTTCTTGAGCAATTATCCAAACTTCAGTACCAATTAGTATTTCAATTGTTAAGGACATCGCCATCTTTGTTTCCTTTTGCTCGTACTGCAACTGAAGAATCGATCCTCTATGGTTGGCCCAGTGGTTTAGAACAGCTTTCTTTTAGGGCTTTACCTACACCCTGGGACTCTACCAGATCCCTTGCTCACCAAACTTAAAACTTCTCTTTGGGCAGGGATGGTGTTGAAAGTGCCTCTGAGTTTTTTCCTTACATTGGCATTATATAGATTCCTGAATGAATTGGAGCAGGATATAAATTTTGATGAACTGAAAAGGTATGAAAGCTTTCAGTCTGTAACGGTGTTTTAGTCGAGTTGAAGCATCAGATTTTTAAAGCTATTGCCAGCAGAGCTCGGTTTTACGGTAATATGGATCAAAGCAGATTGAGAAGCATGTCGTTCCAATGCGAGTCACTGTAGTAGAGAAGATATTGTGGGTACTGGGTATACTGTTCTTTCAGTGGAACATGTGACATCTTCCTTAGCTGGTGCAAGTCTTCCAAAGTAGTATCCTGTTAATAATTTTCTGCAGGTGTGACTAAATTGCATGCATTGTTTACTCTAGTATATAATACACCAGACCTCAGGAGTTTCATTCGATGCATGTAAGAATGTTCGAACTCAGGTACATGCTTTAGAGGTTTCTACAGAGATATAAGGGGTGTCCTCTTAATAATTTCCTGCAGATACCGCATCTTTGCAGCATTGCATGCACAATACTAAATGTATAATGCACCTCACCTCAGGAGTTTCCTTTGAGCCATGTAAGAATGCATTTCTCGCACACCGAGACTGGTGGATTTTTTGGTTGAAATGGAAATATGTTCCTGGGGTTAAAGGATGAAACACAGGTTCCACAACAGTCCCACAACATGGTGCTTTTTGAACTTTCCATCTGCATGTATCTATTATAATTTCACAATATCATACTTGCCACAGTTTGCTTGTATTTGATTTCCATTTTTGCTAATTTAATAAGAAATTAAGGATTCAAGTCTGAACAGGCTTGGTGAGATGGTATAGTGTAATGTAATATAGTAAAACATTAAAGCACTTCCCAAAGTCATATTCCACAAGTCATATTCCACAGATGGTCACCCATCCAAGTACTAACCAGGCTCACTTTGTCCTAAATAATCTGCAAGTGCCGTCATCTTTAAATGAAACTGACATCAAGCACGAAGTGTGATTTGTTTATCAACTCTATTACAGGAGGGACTCTACTTTAATTTGAGTTTTGAATTTATCTGCTGTTGCAGTTCTCTTGACGTGAATTCTTCAGATTGTGTGACAGCTACTCCATATGATCGTCCAGGTGAGACTTCATTGAGAAATCAGGAAATGCCTTCAGCTTCGCTTTGTGCAGAACTGGAAAGCCGTAATTCATCGCTTCTGAACTTCAACTTCGACCTCCGAGCAGACGACGATTAAAGAGGCTGCAAAGGTTACAGGTTATGGCACATAAGAATTTCACATTAGTGAATTTTCATGTCACCATTTGGTTGTATTGCTAATTTAGTATTTCGTGAATATCATCGCTGTGGCTGATTTATGGAATACCATTTGTATATATTCAATGCTGAAAAATTGTAGCGTGTGAGTTTTTATTAGCTTTTGTTTATATATGTATGGCTCCGTAACAGATGAGAATTATTTTTTATCCTGTTACTTATATCAGTTATGCCAGAAATATATGATACTCAAGAAATTCTATTGGCTATACAAAATATGTGTTAAAACGTTAGGTTTAAGTGCCAGGAATAGCCAAAAAGTTTGAAGTGCCTTTAAGGAGCTTCCTACATTTTTGTACAGTCATTCTGAAATTTTTTATTGCACAACACCATGCTACTTTGCAATTATGATTCTCGACACAAATCATGTCAACAAATGTCAAAATAAAATGCACTACAGATTATATGCTGATCAATATTCTTGCTAATAGACGGCCCCAATTCAGTGGACCTATGGTCCTTTCTGGGTCTGCCATTATTTGTCCAAAAGTAGCTAATTGACCTACATAATGTTAAACTTGCATTGTTGTTTCTTACTAAGGTCAATGACATACATGTATGTTCAATGATTTTTCATGATAACAAAAAGGAAAAAATCATTGACATAGTTGTCAGTTGATTCAGTGCCCACCTTACGACACAGTTTTGAGAGCCACTGTGTAGATACTAGATAGGGAACTTAAATAAATCCTTAGCAATCAACTATTTAGCATCAATGATTGATGACACAATCAAGTCTTACATGGTGCCAACTATGCATCTTTGAAAACCATGTCACTATTATTGTGTGTAACAAGGTTGCATCATAATGCATTGTAGCTGTTTTTCCCTTGTGGCGCAGTGTGACGATGTGTTAAGGCTCCATATAAATTGTTGTAATTATTATTGATTATTATTACAATGAGGTCGCATTATAAGGCTAATTTTTTTATTTTACACATGGGCATTTTTATTTGTGACCTCAGCCAACAAAAGGGACCACTTGTTAAATCAACCGGAAAATGGATTTTTATCTAAAAAGTCTATTAATATTGATTTTTGCATTTAGTCAATGCAACTGCCCCTTTGGCCCATTGTTTTGCAAGCTATATTACACCACATGATGCATTAAGGCAAAAAATGTAGTTGTTGCATTGGGTAGAGATGTATTGAATTTTTATTTGCATTTTCCCACCGAATATTTTTTTTTATTTTCACGTACAAAGGGCATGAACTTTAGACCAAATGTTCAGAAATTTTTTCATAACTTTCTTTCCATATCGTCATGTGGAAACTGTTAATAAGTCCATTCCCAACAAGTGGTCCTTTCTCTCGGCCGAGGTCACATGTGCTAACAAAAGTTAATTATTTTTAACTTGCAAGTGGGTACATTTTGAAATGGTAACATGTCATATAGATTGGTCTACAAATTGTGATCAGCTATTAGGGTGAGGCAATTCATTTTATACCTTGTATTTTAATAAAAAAGAAATTCAATGAGGTTTGCTGCCAGCTTATTTAGATCCTAGTGGCAAGAGATGCACAGCTGGGTTGGCTCTGCTGATGACTTTATGCACTCTCATCTCCTCTCTGCCTGGCCAGGTTTCTTTTCATTTAGCTGCCTCTGGTCCCCTGGTATGCACACTGCTATGGTGCAGCTCAGGAATTCTTATTCTATTGGCCTGCCCAACTGGAATGTGTTCCTCAGGACCTGCGGCCAGAGCTTCTCTCCCCTCAACCGGAAACTTTCTTGTTTTGTCAACACTGGCTCAGACCTTTCTGAGTGATGCTTCAGAAATCAATCAAAAGGATATAAATCAAATGTACAGCTTACGGTCAGATTAGAGCACTAGTGGTTTTTGACGAAGCCAGCATTTCCCAAAGTGGGTTCTATGGAACCCACAAGTGGGTTCTATGGAACCCAGAAGTGGGTTCTATGGAACCCAAAAGTGGGTTCCATGGAACTGGTGACCCGTGAAAAAAGCGACCGACAAAAGAGCGTCGACAAAAGAGCGCCAACATTTGGGCGCCACTCTTAAAAGAAATAATATCGCAAACGATATCGCGGATGAAATAAATTATTTGAAAAAGACAAGTAATCCACCACTACATGACTTTAATGCAGTGGTCTCAATCTCAAGTCATCATGTTGACCACATTTGAAAATCTACAATAGCTTGCGGGCTGCAACATAAAAACATAGCCTACAATCCCTACATGTATCATACACGTGAAACTATTTGCATATTATTATATATCAATGCAGCATACAATACTGCAATAATGATATAGGCTATGGTCCTCTAAAATTTACATATATTTTTAGTATAGCTATGCATAAACAAATTGATTGCGTGTGTACTATCTGTGTGTACTATCCTGTAAGCAAAATTGTCTGCTTGTCTTTGGTTTTTTGGTGGATCAATAAACCAATTGAATTGAATTGAATTGCATCAAGCACATTTGTTAATGCCTAAAACTACTTTTAGCAGCTTTAAACGTTACTGTAAGGCCCAAAGTGGTCCCAGAGGTGGTGCTCAAGTGTGGTTAGCGTTACTCTACTGACCTCCCAAATACGAGAGCATCAATGTTTGGTTTTATCTTCTGAGATGCGACCAATCGGAGTAAAGCTTGAAAATATTCACCTGTGACTGTAGATGGGTCTTTCTTTAAGATTTATTGATCATTAATGAAATAGCTGTTCTCATATGCAGGCACTGCCATTGCCATTACGCGTGTTGCAGCGAGTTGCAGATTTAGGGATTTGTCATGTGGAAGAAACGTGTAGAATTTCAAGAATAACAACTTTGTTGTAGGCCTACTTCTACTTAAGTATAGTATCTCATTGAAGGTCCACTAACTCAAACTGCAGTTGTAGATTCAATATCCACAGCAAAAGAAGTAGAAAATAGCTTGAACTTTGGTCAAATCGCAAAAGAACTGCAAAATCAGTTTTAACCGATTTCTTTCTTTTAAAACCAAACACTAGATGGCTGTCGCGGGCCGCATTAATCAGGCCCATGGGCCGCATGCAGCCCACGGGCCGTGTGTTTGAGACCTCTACTTTAATGTTTAACGAGATGTATATGCTAAAAAAATTATTTGAGAATTATAGACAAGCAATTTAATGAGAAGTTCAAAATACATTTAAGATGTCTAAACTAGCAATTTCACATAAGGTTAAAGCTACAGTCACAACATATAAACTAGCACATGTACCAACGAAGCTGACATGGCTTCAGTGTCTAATCATAATGAAAATGTTTTCTCAAAATTAGGCCTACAAACTTATATTGCAAGGCTGTGAGCAATTCCTCTTAGATAGTCCAACAAAGCAGTGTTCAGTGTTCACATATGTAGGAACGATAGCCTTATATCATGTCATAACGACCTTTTCAGCCTATCGTGTTATCGCTTTATACACTCGGGGCGATTTGTTTATTTTAACACTTTCCAGGCGCTCATAGCATATTGGGTGCTTGCAGCGCATCTCGTACAGGATAGCAGCACTTGTTTGGTGGTGCCTCACTGGTAGTGCTCCATCCTACTTATCTGATCTCTGTCTCTAACATAGCCTACCGTCGAGCTTTACACTCTTCGGCCAATGGGGAGCTGCTGGTCCCTCGAACCCGCTCTGCTACCAAACAACGTTGAGCCTTCTCGGTTGTTGGCCCGTCCACATGGAATGGGCTCCCATTTGCACTACGCGTACTACCTTGGAATTATTTGCGTGCTTTCTACTATTTGCTCAAGACCTATCTTTTTAGCTGTGGCTGGACTGGGAGCGCCTCTGAGTAGGCTTCTTGAAGGGGCGCCATATAATTTTCGGAATGAATGAATCAACACAACATGTGTGAAATATTTAATTTATTAATTGCTCTTTGTCACGTCGTCGTTCAGCTGCTTACTTGCTCATAATATTATCGCCTCTAGGCCGACTCTTCATTGATAATTTTCTTTTAAGAGCGGCGCTCTTCCGTCAGTGCTCTTTTGTCGGTCACTCTTTTGACGGGGTACCTATGGAACCCAAGGTTCAGCAGGGTGAACACAAGGGTTCCCTGAAAATTTTACTTAACAGAAATTTGCTGAGATATTTTATTGGAATAAAATATTGCAAAACGTTTTTTAGGTACACAAATGTTTTTGAAGGTTTTAAACTTTTGTTCATTATCTTCTGTTTGTTGCCCTCATGAGCAATTATCCAAACTTCAGTGCCAATTAGCAATTCAATTGTTAGGGACATCGTCATCTTTGTTGTTGTTTTATCGATAAAACTAATCCGAACGCAATTAAGGGAACGATTTTAAACTTACAAGTGTGTAAAAATAATGCACTATAGTTTTCACACAAGAGAAACTTTTTATACAATATGCTTACACTACCGGTAGTGTGTGTCTAATTACCCCTATAATAAGTGTGACGTCTCAGGTGCTATGTGGTGCCTCAATACTTTTGTTTGAGATTATGGTATTGCCAGAAAATATTAAGATGCGAAGGGTTCCCTGTCCAAGAAAAGTTTGGGAAATGCTGGATTATACCATTACATTAACTGTATATGAGGTTTCACTGGGTGTGACAGTATTAAGTATTTACTTGAAAGATTATTTTATTAACTGCTTACCAATAGAGGCAAGCAATATTGCATTATTTATTTTTTACTTACGTAATTCATTGTATATAAATATTACAAGTACTTCTGACTTAACTTACACGAAGTTCAATGGTCCCACCAATCCAATACTTCCAACATTCCAGAAGGAAAAGATCGACGTAGATTGACCAATCTTTCAAATGAATTTGGATGACAACCTGCGATACAAGCTCTGTGACTTTTCATTGCCTGGTTTTTAAGTGCTTAGAACATTCTTTTCAATCATTGGCAGGTTCAATCTTATCTCCATTCTTTTCAATCATTGACAGCACTGCTAAAAAGTTTTTCTTGAAGTTGCACTATATAAATATTTCTGCTACAGTTGATTTGGTGTAAAAGATTGTTTAAAAAAAGCAGACCTACAAACAAGTAAACAATTGAGTAATTGAATCGATCAAATCAGATAGATCAATACTCAAACCTCCATGATAATATGATCAAAGTATAGTGCTTGTACACAATGAACTCCATACGCATGCTTTTTGATGAATTTAATGCTACTGCTGCTCAAACAACATTGGAACAAGACAAAGGTCTTCGATTGTTAATCTGTAATCCAGCAGTTGATGGTTTGAGTCTGCTGAGTAGACTGGTAGGTGGGTTGTTTGCACTCTGCCAGAATAATTTGATTTCAGTGTCTTGCAATGAACTTACCGGTGCAAGTATCTTTGGAATCTTCCACTTTCGGCATGGGGTTCTGAGACAATGAAATTAGTACCTCAGGCCTATTATAGTACATAATCTCACTGTCAGAAGTGGGATGTTAGCCTGGAGCTAAATGGTTACACATGAATCATTTGCTAAACAAAAACTTGCAAATGGCATGATAGAGCAACAGAATAATTTTCTGATTGATTACTATGGTAATTCATTTGAGCTGCAGGTGAATTAATTGCTGTTCAATGTAGTTTTACCTGTGTCAAAACCTTTGCATCTGTGCTTGCTGATGGTGGTTCTGCATAATTTTTCTGTGCAAGCAGAAATGTTTTGTGTCAAGACTGAGAACAGAATTTTTCCCTGCAAATTCTCTATAATTTATTTTGAGCATCTTGTGCATAACTGTCTCAAGTGCAATCTTTTGGTGACTTTTGTATACATTTGCACAATCAACAATTCAACATATCATCATCGTGTCTCAAACAGAATACCACATTCACAAGTCTTTAAATAACCTCTTGTATACAATCCAACTTTATACAAACCATATCAACTCTTGTATTATGGTTGTCTATATATTTTGTACACGGGAAGGGTCCCAGATTTCGGCGATTTGCATATGGGTGTGTACATTAGCCTATTCTGAACTCTTTATTATCCTATTATAGTCGTCCGATGGCATTTATTACTTTATAATTAAATTCTGTTCAGATGTAAACAGTAAACCACAACAGTTTAAAAATTTTAGCTAGCAAATAATGATGTTTAGCAAAATAAATACTAGCCTACGGTAAAATGAATGTTTCATAGATGACTTAGGCTAATTAACCTTTGTAGGGGGATAGAAGCTTATTTTTACGAATGCATGCAGGGCGAGGGTTCCGAAAAATATATGAGTTGCAGCAGAGGGAGGGCGTCGAAAATACGATTTTTCCCCTAATATATGGATGGGCTCTTACTTTACTTAACATGGTATTTCTACTGAAACTATTCTATGCATTTCATGAGCAAGGGTTGGATTGGAATTGGCAGTCTATGAAATCAGTGTGTCTTTGCTCCCTACGAAATTCTGTGGTCATTCTATTGAAAATTCCACAAGACTTCGTATTAGTATGACAAGAATTTTGATCTGAAAAGTCATCTGTGATATTTTGATCTCACGATTCGAGTTCTTAGTCTTGAAACATCTCAGTTTCTGCTTGCTGTGTCAATTTTAGTACTGTAGTTGACGTATACGTTTTTTGACGTATACTTTGTGTTGTTGCTGAAGGTATGTCATTGTTTCTTCTGAAGGGATTATGCTTTTCAGATTGTTACTGATAAATGTTGTGCTATGTAAATTGACTCACAGGTATGAGTTGCAGTTTGATGTAAGCCACTTAATTCTCCTGCAGATGATTCTAGCTAGCATAGCTGACAACCATTACTATTTGGTTTTGTGGTACATTTAACTGCAATTCTTTGGATTAACTTGTCAGCAAAGAAATGTAAAATTTCAAAATTTCGAATTTCAGAAATTTATAATTTCAGAAATTTATAATTTCAGAAATTTCGAATTTCAGAAATTTAGAATTTAGGAAATTTAGAATTTAGGAAGAATTTTAAATTTCTCACATTTAAAAAAATTTGAAATGTGAGCAATTAAAAAATGTTGCCATCAATTGTTGTATTTAGTAAGATCAGCTGCAGTTTTCTTGTTTTGAACAGCTGTGTTCACTGTTCATGTACTTGTTTTGTTTATGTCTTTTTACTTTATAGTGTTCTATCCTTTGAATTATGGTAATATATAACATAGGCTTCTGCAGAACCATCTTGCCCAAAATGTGTGTGGTAGTGCTTCTCTTATATAATTTAGTATGAAAAAAGGTTTAGTACTGTTTCCATATCCAAAGGGCTTCTACAATTGATGGTTGCTTCTGTGCAAAGCCAATGACAGTGTAGCATTGAGCAGGATCAGACATGATCCACGAGACAGGTGACAGACACTGGGTGCAATGAATGAATGAATGACAGGTTTCAAAGAATTTGATTGCGTTTTACCTTTTCTTCATTTATAGATGAAACAATTCTGTATAACTGACAACTGTGTATGCATTAAGTAATATAGCACTGCTTGTTGTGATTTTATCAGCATATATCTACTAGTGCTGGTTCAGTTTGTGATGAAATTTTGATAAATGTAAAGAATTGAGCTTTCTGTCAAGTGCCTTGGAGTAATATTAGGTGCTGATGTGATCTTGTGATCCATTTAACTGCATGCTAGTAATTTTGTATATCATTATTCAGAGGCTTATTTTAATAAATGTTGTCAAATTTAAAGTTGTTTAAAAATTTCAGTCATATCTATGTGTAAATGGATTTTACTGTATTTTTTCCGTTTTTAGTGCATTTACAGCTAGTTATTTTCTGGTTATTTTTAATCTCTTGGTTCTATGTCTGTATTTTGTTGTTGTTGTTCTCTTAAAAGTGGAAGTATCTACTGATTTGTTAATATGAATTTTTAATAAGTTGGGCCAAATAAATGAAAAGTAAAATTTTAATGTGATGTTAAGAACATTGCCAAATGAAATTGCAATGTCTACTGAAACTGCTCTTCGTCTTTCCATAAGTGATATAAATTTGTTCTACAAAAGGAGGCTAAATGGGCCAAGGTTTAACTATTGCATATCAATTGCCGGTAGAGTAATGGATAACAAGCTGGCGTAGAGTGCGAGAGGTAGTGAGTTCGAGCCCCGTTGGGCGGATATGCTTTGTAGGCTGCTATTAGCGCCATGTATTGCAGGCTGTCTGCTTAGTTAGTATAGTTAAGATTTGTGTATTCTGTGATCTTGTGAATTGTTTAAACTGCATAATTGTAAAAAATACACTGTAACCGGTTACGGTTTGTCAACCGGATTGTTTAATAAAGAAAATATTATTATTATTATCAGAATTTATTTCTTTTAAAATCAGAATATCAATATCAAGGCACTCACCCTTTCTAGCTTGTTCATGTTGAGTGTTTATTTTATTGTAAAACATTGATATTAATCAATATAATAATTAATTACATTTCAACTGCTATAGATTAATTTTTAGTTGCATACAAGTAAATATGTATTTAGGCTACTTGCTAGTTAAGATTTACCCAATTTACTTTCGTGCTTCGTTTTCTCATGTATCTGCTCAAGAGATGTCTTTCAAGCCAGTCAAACGCGGGATTTCTTTATCACTGTTTCGTAATGTACCCCACCCCCCACATCCATTGATGGTCACTTCTATGTCAAACACTTCAAAATTCCATTCTCCTTGGGCAGACCAGTAGTCAAGATCCAGTAGTCCTCTGAAGAACCAGAAGACAGGCTGTGATTGACGAACAATTGCAAAACATTGAGAATTCAGCTCTGGTGGTTTGCCATAGTTCGCTTGCCTTTGCATCAGACCTAAAATACGATCAAATTATTATGCTCAAGAATTTGGAAGACACTTTTGTTATATTATTATTTACTGTTACGTTGTGCTCAAACATCTGATGCAGTGTCTTGCTGTGTTTTCTAATTCATGTTTGTTTGATACGAAGTACTGTACAGTCGGTACTTGTACATCATGCTACTGTAGTTCTTATATCTTATAAATTAAAGCAATGTATCTTGTAAATTAAATTAGTTGATTACAAAAAAATTAAAGGCTACAAAACTTTCTGTTGAATATATACAAAAAATAATTAGTTTATTCGTTCGTTCATTCATTCTATTATAAATGCTTGGTATTAAAATGAGAATGTACTTTTGGACTGAATGATTACCAGTGTCCTTTTATGCTTATGATCCTGGTATTAGTTTACTAGTTCTTGTGCAATTGCTCATGGAGCCTTCTATTGTTGTCCTCACATACATCGTCATGCATGGGCGGAGACTTAAGGGAGGGGCGAAACGGTCGTGTCATGGTTAATCGGTGAATACTGGTAACATTCAAAAAGAGACCTTTGAGCAAAAATGACAAAAAAGGTCATCAACTATTTTGGTAGGGGGAAATGGTATGGTTTGGAAATTTTGACTAAACAAAAAGAGTCTCAGCCGTCCGCCCAAAAAATGTCGCCTCGGCGATTGTCCGGCAGCTCGTTCGTCCCAACCAACTTCGAAACCAAGTCTCCGCCTATAGTAGGCCTATATGTCCTCATGTATGCATCTATCATCATCATAATCGTTATCTGCATCACCATCGTCATCGTGAAGTAGGCCTATATCGAAATAATCATAATTAAATGAATGATTTATAAGCCATTGCTGGGGCGCGGTGGTGTAGTGGTGGCGTCGTCGCCTTGAAGCCGGAAGGTTCGAGGTTCGAATCCACCTCGCCGCGTAAGGACCTTGGGCAAGTCCTTCACTCACAATTGCTCAGCGCTTCGGCGTGAAACTCCGATGCAGTGTCCGCTCTGCATTCGGGAGCGCCTCTGAGTAGAGAGAGCTTGAAGGGGCGCTATAACAAGTGCGCATACAAACAAACAAACAAACATTAACTTTCCTCTCAAGCCGTTTCACAAATTCACAGTCGCCAACGGTCGCCTGTGTCAGTGGCGTAGACAAGGTAGGTTTCGGGGGTTTAACCCCCCCCCCCCCATTGGCTCAGGGAAAAAGTTTTTTAAAGGTTATTTATCCACTTAAATAAGAAAAACGAAAGAATTGTTTGTAATAACAATTATTTTTCTTACTTTATTCCCTTTGTTACTTTATTCCCTTTTTATTTACTGTAGCCTAATACTGTTGGGT
Organism: Lumbricus terrestris; assembly: GCA_949752735.1. Classification (NCBI taxonomy): domain Eukaryota; kingdom Metazoa; phylum Annelida; class Clitellata; order Crassiclitellata; family Lumbricidae; genus Lumbricus; species Lumbricus terrestris. The sequence continues at coordinate 15,724,847 of OX457043.1, read as the reverse complement.
TGGTGTCGGGAAGGGCATCCGGCCAGGCATGGGCGGAGTTTATCAGGGGCTAAGGGGGGGCTCCCCCCCAGGAAGACCCAGATTCATTTTTTACCGTGTAAATGGTATCTTTTCTCGGGCTTAGTCCCCCCAAGAAGGCTTTAGCCCCTCCAAGAACGGAAACCAAACTCCGCCCATGCGGCCAGGCCATAAAACCCCCAAATCCCCATCATAAATTCCTGGCTACGCCACTGGCCTGTGTAGGCCTTAATGTTGCCTAACAGTTGTAATTTCGTGCTTGATCGTCTGTGAACCCCGCATTCTGGACTAATGTTCACAGAACAACCATGATTGTATTGTGAGTTAAACCACTTTGTTTACGCCCGCGTAGCCTAGATCGATGTCCTACTGACGTAACCTACAACGCAATAAATATAGGCCTAACCTAGCACCGACTCAATCTATTTACGCTAAAAACGGGTGACTTGTGTTCTAGTCTATTTAAAAATCACGCCATACCGCAGTCTTTTTTCTAAGCAGTCTGCGACTGTCAAGGTTATGTTAATTTAGGCCCAAATGTATGACGTATGTATGAGGACCCTTGCACTCGGGACACCTATAGGCTATAGGCTACATGCACAGAGACGCTTAAACACGCGCGCACAAAATTAATGCACAGTAGCCAACGTTATGGTAATGGCTATAGCTTAAACTGATCTGCTGGAAGAGTTCGAAGTGAACTGTTAGTCGTTATTGAAGTTGTTCGATGTAGTTCAAAAGTCGACTCATCAACCGTTCATTGTCAAGTAAATCAGGTTAGAAACAATATTAAACAATAGTGAACACTTTAAACAATGGTGAACAATAGCCTAATTATGACGGTGCGTGATAAAGTGACCAGGCAGAGGTTACAGGCCTATGCTGGAATCCGCTTAAGAATTTCTTCAGCTAACACTAATCAAGCGATTCAAGCCGAGGAGACAGCACGGTGGTAGGCCCGATGCTTGAAGTTACGAGTCCGGTTGTGCAAAGAAGACGTTAGGCTACTGCGTGGTCCTAAAAAAGACTAAAGGGGCTGAACCCTCTCAACCCTTCTAACAATTCTCATCATTAATCCTTGATTAAGCTTTAGGCTGTGTCATTATTCTACCATCAAAATAATCGTATAATCGATGTTGGGGACCCAGCTTATTCACAGGCGCTCAATCAAAAACGTCGATACGCACCTAAGCATAGGCCAAGATCCGAGGAGCCTCGATCCTCCATCATCCCATTGCGGGGGAAAGAAGCTTATAGCTTGTGGCTGACCCGACCCCTATAAGCATAGGCGTACGAGGCGGGGGTCCAGGGGGGCAAGTGCCCCCCAAATTTCGGGCAAATGTGTTTTTTCGGGCAAAAGAGGTTTGGACGGGCACAAAAATTTCGGAGATTTTTTTCGGGCAAAACAGGTACGGGAGGGATTTTTCGGGCACACATGGGTAAAAAGGTCGTAAGATTTTAGAGAATTTTGGGCGAATGACTAAAAAAAAAAAAAAGGTCGTCAGATTTTTTGGACGGGAAAAAGCTTAAGAATTTTGGGCGAATGACTAAAAAAAAAAGGTCGTCAAATTTTTGGGACGGGAAATTTTTAGCGGATGACTAAAAAAACAAAAAGGTCGTCAGATTTTTCGGGCAAAAAAATTTTTTTGCCCCCCCACTGCCGAAATCTCCCGTACGCCTATGCCTATAAGTATGACCATGAGTGTCAAAATCAGAACTGGTGGCCAGTAACTTCTGCCCCTCCACTTACGTGTTGGCCTACTCGGTATATGCAGTGTGAGAATTGTGGAAAAACAACGGGTTGGATTATGATCCACTTGGAATTGGGGTGTGAAAAGCAGACAATTGCTATGGGACTCTAAGAAAGACTAGGGCAGGGCTTGTTTTAACGTGCAGTTGCACACAAAATGTGCAGTTCTAAATGGATTTGTGCAATTGTAGAAGCAATTCTGTGCAGCTAAAACTAGCAAAAAAGGGCATTGTCCAACGATTGGAAGTTATTTGCCATGGAGGATGGGAAGAAAAGAAGGGGTTGTGCGGTTATGAAAATTCCTGAAAATAGCCCTGGACTGGGCCGGGGTGAAAAACCCCTCCCCAACCCACCCGCAATTCTCACTCTGAGTATAGTCATAATTAACCTTCCCTTGACACGTCATTGTCCAGCCGCATCAGATAAATATTGGGCCGATCAACTTTCCGCTGAACACAATATAGGCCTACTTTAGTCTAGGCCTGGGCCTATATAAAATTATGTGGTCGAACAGATTACGGTAGGCCACACGTAGCCTATTATTTGGCCTATACGCCAGACTGAAGCAGAAAAGCATTAGCAGTAGGCTATAGACGTGTAGGCCTACGTAAACCTGCAGCTCTGGTCCACCGTCTCAATGTTACGCGGTAGACTGATAATAAATTATCCCCTAAATAATTAATTTGAACTGTTGCTCATTTTGAGCGCCATTATAATTTATATCTATAGGCGTAGACACATCAAGGCCGTAGCAGGATTGTATTTCGGGGGTGTTTTCCTCACTTTTCTTTTGGGAGAAATTTCCTGACGACCTTTCACGTTCACCGCCTACACGCCATGTTAAATGACTGAATCCGGTACGAGTTAAAAACACTTTTTCTCGATTTTCTACAATTTTGTGCTCTAAGTTTAATTACACACTGTAGTTCTTACATCATGAGTTACAAAATGTAGCCTATTATTTAATTTTTACGTTAGGCCTATTTCATTTCGGGGGCGTTCAAACACCCAAAACACCCCCTATAGCTACGACATTGAGACACATTAATTATTATTATCGAGGTTCCCCACGTTTCCTAGGTCTATGCGCACGTGCATTATCAGGCAGTGTTTAATGTATTATATGCAAGTTTAGGCATAATATGCGTAAGGCATAATATAACTGAACTTCATACATTGCATATTATGCAATGTATGCAGTTCAGTTAACCCATATCCTCCACGCGCAACAATTTAGAACAATATCAATGATCAACAACAATCTATAAAATTGAAACAATGCTAGCCCAATATAATTATTTTTAGTCCAGACTCTAGACTGCAGAGCAGGCCCAACATTCAGATTAGGCTATTAGCTAGCCTATAGCTAGGCTAATCGGGTATGCCTACACATCGAGTCTATTTTTATTGACTATGAAGACATAATGGTTATATATCTTCATATATCCGCAGCGCGATGAAAGCTCCTACAATGGTTAACCATGGGTAACAGGCTGTAGAAAATAGCAACGTTGACCTCGCGTGGGCGTCGCAATGTGTTATGCAAGGTGTTTGTCCCACATATTTTGTGTTCGAATGACCTTTATCGCATATTCAACCCAGTTTTTGCTCCCCAGTTCGTCTAACATGTTTAGGATTGGGATTCCATGGATAAACGAACAACAAAGCGACCAAAAACTCTCGGTGATTGTTTGGCCAGATGCCCAGTGGTCCAGCGGATGCCTGCCTAGATGTCTCCTCCCGTATGCTTAGATTCTTTGAATGTCTACACTATAATGGGTACGTGGCATTTTAAAGCTGTCCGCTTAATAAAACTGTTCATTTATCAATGCTGATAGTATACATTGTAGCCTAGTTTGATAGGCCTACTTCAGAGTGTTGACTCTCAAATACTTTACATGGGGGATGAGACTTATGGGGGATGGGCCACGTCCTATGCAAGTCTCTGAAAGGGGGGCATGGCCGGATTGACCCCCTTGGATCCGCCTCTGAATGAGTATGATAAAGATTTACCATTAAAGGCCTGGTTAGGGCCTGCATGTAGATGTTAATTTTTAGAATATAAAACATGGCCTTTAGTGACGTCACTTCGATTATGATACAATTCTACAATTAAATAAGTTCACTGAGAAAGCGAAATTAGACCTATTGTGACGTCACTTCGACAGTGGCGTAGCCAGAAATTTTTCATGGGGGGGGGTTTTATGACCGAAAACCCTGTTTTTTTGCTATTTTTCTTACTTAAATGGAAAAATAACCTTAAAAAACCTTTTTTCGGAGCCAATGGGGGGGGGTTTTAACCCCTGAAACCCCCCCCTTGCCTACGCCACTGCACTTCGATCAGGACACAGATCTATTATCATATAATTTCATCAATTTTTGAGGATACGAAACTATGCCCATTGTAACGTCACTCTGATTATAATACAATTTTAATATTACATAAGTTCACTTCAAGAACTAAAAATGGCCTATTGTGACGTCACTTCGATAATGATACAAAATGTACTATTATAGAAGTACGTCTTGATAATATAAACAAGGCCTATTGTGACGTCACCGATTATTATACAGATCTTCCAGTATAGATGTTCATTTTGCGAATGTAAAACTGTTCCTTTTATGACGTCACTATGATTTTAATGCAATTATACTATTAAAAACAAGTTCACTGAGATAACGAAATTAGACCTGTTGTGGCGTCATTTCGATCATGATACAGATCTACTATAGGCCTATCATATTATTTCATTTTCATAATACAAAACTGGTAATGTTTTAACGCAACATCGCTCTGATCATGATACAAACGATACAGTTTCAGAATACAAAACTAGGTCCATTGTGACGTCACTTGATCACGATACAGACCTACTATTCATTTTGAGAATAAACTATGCCTATTGTGACGCCACTTCGATTATGTTACAGACCTACTATTATAGAAAAGTATAGCCTAAACAAGGCCTATTGTGACGTCACTTCGATTACAACACAGATCTACTGTAATAATTATTGAAGTTCATTTTCAGAATCTAAAACGAGGCCTATAATTGTGACGTCACTACGATTTAGCCTAAGTGCAGATATACTATTATATAAATAATTAACTGAGAATTCGAAATTAGGCTTATTGTGACGTCACACAGATTATGACACAGATCTACTATCGTACGTATAATTTCATTTTGAGATCATAATATACATGTAGCAGACGGCAGAGGGAGCAAGAGACAAAACTAGGCCAAGTGGACGAAGTCGATCGAGTCGAGCGTCGGTCGGTATTTCTGAAATAGGCCTACTTCTGAAATATTGGGGGCTATAAGCATCTCCGTCCACAACCACAAACTTCGGGGTCTCGGGGACCGTCCGTCCCTCTGGCCCCTTAATTTGTCTCCGTCCATCGGTACTGCTGCTAATTGAACACCCCGTTTCCAAATGTTGTTGTATAGGACTACCGGCATATAGCCCCCTCAGCAGGCCAACGGGTCTCACATGGTGCACACAACCCCATCACGGGTCGGGGGCAAGGCCGTTGCCAGGATTTGATTTCGGGGGTGTTTCACCAATTTCCCTTCCCAAAAAACTGATGGCTTTTTTTTAGTCATCCGGCCGATATCTTCAAAAAAGTCACCAATTAGGCTAATTAATTCTGTTTTTCTTACATTTTTCCATTACGGAGGGTGTCTTCATGGTTTTATTTCATGGTTTTTGCATCATGTGCTCGTAAATGCATTCTAGGCCTATTATCTTTCACATTATCCATTTCGGGGGGTGTTCAAACACCCAAAACACCCCCCCTCCCTAGCTACGGCCTTGGTCGGGGCATGCTTAACATATCTGAAGTGCATTCTATTACATGTAGCATAAGCACTCAACGCTATCATAATATAGTTGATTCGTTGCGTTGGTCATTGTCCAGTCTCCTTATTACAAAGTAAGTGGCTGTAGGCATTTTCAGCTTTTTGCTTTTGGGGGGGGGGTGAGTCCCATTTAGGGGCTTAGCCCTCTAACCAACCCCGTGGCACCGCTACTGCCAATCGTTTGCATGACCGTCTTGTCTTCTCACCGGCAGTGTAGGTCGGTGTATACGCCTACGCCTACTCATTATAGCTGAGTAAACAGTCCCTGAGTGAGGCTGAGTCCTTCATGTCGGTCGGACATACCGTCGGCGCAGACCGAAAACCGTTTCTGGACCAAGGTCCCTGCAGTAGCCAACAGCCAACTGCTATATTATTTTTTTTTCTCTAAAACCACGTTGCTTACGAGAAGGACCTACGCTCAAATAAACACTTGGGAAATCCTAGGATAATAAGAATTCCAGGCCCTGTAATTCTTATTAGCGTAGGATTTTTCCCCGTGTTTATTTGAGCGTAGGCCCTATATATGTCTTTTGTATTATAATTATGTCATTAAAGATATATATCGACTACATTAAGCCTAATCACAAAGGAGGGCCTATGCCGACTGATGTAGGCCAATGATCTGTTCAGACTGTTCTAGACTTTGACTTCATTCCACAGATCATTCCACATGGATCATTACGTACGCAGGTCAGTCGGTGGTTTGACGTCGTAATTCGAGTGGGTCGATTGATATCAGTCGTCAAATAGGCCTATTATATTGCACGGAAGCCAGGTAGGAAACAATCTACAAGGCCCATAACAATAGGACTTACTGAACAGCGTGTTGCATTTAAATGCAATGTAAACTTTCGTAAAAATAATATTGCAGCACCCGAAAAAATCACGTCAGGTAAACCAGGTTGCTAACATGTAGGTCTAGACCTAGGCCTACTGGCTGTAGACCTACTTATATCAAAGCAGGCCCGTATTTATAGCCAAGCTGCTTTGTTCCTTTTTATGTAGACTATACACAGGTGCTTGCCAGAGGATGGTAAACAGGAAACGCTTTTTATAATTATAGGCCTCCACTCGGCCAATAACCAGGATAATTATTAGAATTCTGTCAATGGTCCGTTGCACGGCCACTAATATAAGCCAACAATGCAACCTTCACATCTGATTTAAAACCATATTAAGTTGCTTACATAAGCAGATGGCAGTGGCGTAGACAAGAGGTTTATGGGTTACCCTCCCCATCGGCTTAGGAAAAAGTTTTTAAAAAGAATATTTATCCACTTACATAAGAAAAAACAAAACAATTATTGTTTGTAGCAACAATCGTTTTTCTTACTTCTTTCCCTTTGTTACTTTATTCCTTTTTTATTTACTGTAATACTGTTGGGTTGGTGTCAGGAAGGGCATCCGGCCAGGCCATAACTCCCCATCATAAATTCCTGGGTACGCCACAGGTGGTAATTCTGTGGTTTTATTTGGTCCACAAATTCTTTGTTCGTCCGGTATTTTTAAGGTTTGTCTAAAATTGCTGCGGTAATGAGCGACCTTAACCTAGCCTGTTACTGTCTGTTCCTGCAAAAATAGAGAGCCTAGGCCTATAGTTTGGATAGGAAGGATAGATATTAGACCTACTGCTATCATTATCATTCCCGCGACTTCGCTTTTGTAAGAGCTGTTGATATAATTATGTATCTTGCGTTTACTATTACGAATGTTGTCGTCATCATCATCATCATCATCATCATCATCATCATCATCATCATCATCATCATCATCATCATCATCATCATCACCATCACCATCACCACCACCACCACCATCACCATCATCATCATCATCATCATCAATCATCATCATATCCGTCACCATGACCATGACAATGGCCATCACCATCACCATTACCATCACTATCACCATCAATTTTTCACCATCACGCTTATTATTACCAAACCATGATCTTTAAATAGTTCGGAAATTTCTTCGTTGCATGTTTATAGCCGTGATGGAATTTCTGCTGTCTGTTTTCGTGCCATGACTCATTTACCCATGGAAATTATTGCTCTATTCTAGTATGTTCTATTTACAGATATAGAAAGCATCTGTATAAGCACAGCCGAATCAGTGGCATTCATAGTGCGAAGAACCCCTGGAAAACTAAGTCATATTTAAGAAAATGAGTAGAAATAGTAAGCCTAGGGCTCAGATAATATCTCAGTGCAAGAGTAGGCCTACTGTTGTAAACGGAAGGTCATTCTTCAGCAAATGGCTAACAGGGGCAATCTACATGTATATGGCGCGATGCTGTGCTGTCCGAGATCGTTGTACTTGAAGGTATGAGGGTCTAAAGAGCGGAAAGGACGACCAGTAGTAGTTGAGATAGGCCACCTAATAAGATCACAGCGCTCGCGATGAGTTGGACCCAAAGACATCTTAGGCCTTTAGGTAAGAATGTGAATTTTAAGCTGAATTTTAAAGAAGTCATTGAAATAGGTCACGTGGTTGGCAGACATTTTCGTAGGTCGATGAGTTACATCAATCAATGCGGGAACAGATGAAGACATGATATTGAAGTAAATCGGCGATGATTGTCACCAGTCCTAAACGTATCAGGCGATAGAGACTAGATCGAGATAGATCAGAGATAGTCTAATTATGGGCACAGAAATGAAGAGGACTGTCTAGACTCGAGAGTGACACAAAATTTAGGCCACGGAGTACTCGCGGATCTAGCCTATGTCAGGAAAATAGATGGAGGAAATCATGGGCGGATCCAGGGGCCAATCCGGCCATGGCCCCATTCAGAATGTGCACAGGAAGTGCCCCCATTAGGTTTCAACAAGCTTTTAACTAATCCAGCTGAAAAGATGGGTGTCCAACAATCTTCGCATTGGCTGGAAAATGGCATAGGCTATCTTGAAGATATTTCGACTAGATGACTAAAAAAGGTCATCAGCTATTTTGGCAGGAAAAACAAGTATATTTTCAAGACAATTCGGACGAAATGACTAAACAATCATGAGGTTTTTGTTTACTAAGATTGCTCACAATTTGGGGCGTCTAGCGAACAAGCTAAAAGGTTCGGCAGTGTTAACGCCATCACCTTATGTCCTTATCATACGTCTAAGTCAGTGTGTTCCGCCATTTTCGCTGCCGAATAAACTGAAAAACTGATGGCCTTTTTTGTCTTTTTTGTCTCTTTTACCAACAATGCACGTACACAAGACCTGTCGACAGGCCCGGTGTGGCATGAGATTATGTCCGGCATGAGATATTGTCCGGCTCCGCCCACTTCCGTTGTCAAGACAGTATTTCATGCGGCCTACGTATGAGATATTGTCCGGCATGAAATCGTGTCCGACTCCGCCGTTACATGTATGCCGCTTGTCGAAGCAGTATTTCGCGAGATATTGACCGCTTATAAGACAATATCAGTAAAACTTGCCAAAATATATTATTGTCTTAAACACATGATAAAACAATGGTCTAAACGGTGGAATTATTGTTGTAAAGCACAATGCTTGTAACTGCCTTTGCGATGACTCTATTTCTATTTTTAGATAGAAATTCCCATCGTAGAACAGACCAAGTGGCTATGGTACTCGCAAATTTTGTAGCGCTTTATTTTTAACATATTCGTAGCGTACTTTATTACCACATTATAAACATAATTATTTTAAGTGGTTTTAAGGTTTTCATAGAACATAATTATATAGTATGGTTTCTATTTTGATGATTTAAGCAAAAAATGCGCAAAAAATTAGGCCTACGGTTTTTGATGTGGTTAGAGCTAGGCCACAGTATAAATAACAAATTTTATTATTTATCCTGTGCTACGGCCATGCGGAGATTAGCCTACTTTATGCCTTCCCTGTGTGGTGGCCTGGTGGGTATTAGCAAACGCCATGGAGCGTAGACATTTTAACGGTGTTTGAATAAAACTCAACCGTTTAGGCTTCGTCCATATGCTGATTTTCAGAAGTTTGAAGCACTCTGTTCTAGGGTTTCTCTGCTCTTTTCCGCTCTATACTCTTAAATCCTTTTCACATTCTTAACTACCTCATCACCCAATAAGTTACTCCATGTAATACTCGACTCAGGACAACTAATGTAACACTTCATAGAGGTGTCTTATGCCAAAAGCTTTATTATGAGAATGTTATATTGCTTTGCTTAAATGTTTCTAAGCCTTTAATTTATTCTTGTACAAACAACTAAGCGTTTGCTGGCGTTCTAATGAAAAATATTCTTACTTAGACTGACTTTCTGACTGACTGACTTGCTAGCAGCCTACTTAATGGTAGCCATTGTAAGCCTACAGTGAACCTGAGTTAGAACTCACAATGCATAAAAATTATTGCTACACATGTTTTAGTATGTGTAGGATGCGTATAGCAGTGTAAAGCAGTTTTTTGGCCCCGAGTTTTAATCGCCAATATTGAACTAATATAGGCCTAATGTACGTTTCACTAGAATATCCAATTCTGAAAAAGTGTCAGATAAGCACGTGGCTAGATAATTTAGTGATTATTATGGAAGAATCGGAGTGCCTTAGTTAGATCTAATTAAACGCGATTAGCGTTCGTGTTTTCTTTCGCCTTGCATATTTCAGTGTTTTAATTATAATGTATGATAGGCTATATACCTCGTTTATTTCGAGAAAATTAGGCTAAGTTGGCAGAGCTCAACTTATTACATGAAGAGAAAAAAGGAAAGAAATGGATTAAAATAACAGTGCGAACAGTCTTAAAAAGTACTCGAGAGATATGAAATTAAAGTAATCTTTTCTTGGCAGTAACTGTTTCAAAGTCATGATGTCGCGAACGCAGATCGTACGGCCTTTTAACAATAGGTGGAAACAGGCCTGGGAGTAGCCTACACATAGGCGTACGGGACATTTCAGCAGCGGGGGAAAAAAAATTTGTTGCCCGAAAATCTGACGACCTTTTTTTTAGTCATCCGCCCAAACGTTTCTTAATATTTTCCCATCCAAAAATCTGACGAGACTTTTTTTACCCCTGCGTGCCCGAAAAAATCCTCCCGTTCCTGTTTTGCCCGGAAAAAATTTCCCTAATTTTTTTGCCCGACCATGCCTCTTTTGCCCGAAAAACACATTTGCCCGAAATTTTGGGGGCATTTGCGCCCTCTGGACCCCCGCCTCGTACGCCTATGAGCCTACATGATTGAAATTCCAGATGATGTATTTTCGTTTATTGTAATACTACATTAGTTGTCCTGAGTCGAGTATTACATGGAGTAACCTAAATCGGATAGCAGCCTATATACCTTGTGAGCATAAAATATTCTGCGTCAGACATTTGTGGTTTCTATTCTATGCAACATGCTTTTTCTATAACCTGATACAAACACCGATTAACCATGGCCAATCCTTTGCGATTAGGCTAATAATTTATTTTACCATATTTCTCGTAATTATAGCTCCCAATTTTTATGGGATGTTGGAATCATTATCTTTAGTATTTTGGATCTCTAACGAAAACGACATGTGGCTACTGTTAATAACCAGTTCTAAATATAGATGTCGATGTTTATTATTAGGTGGACAGGCTGCGCTGGAATTATTATCTTTGGTATTGTATGTCTTTCCCGGACAAGATCTCACGGCTCTATAAATAACCTTTGTTTGACAGTTACTATCTGACGTCATCGGTCACATGAACCAATGGCAACGCTTTCCGGACATAATTTCATGCCGGACATCATTTCATGCCACACCGGCCTTAGGGCAAGGCGAGCGAGGCAGCCGCCTTGGGCCCCGCGCTTCCTGGGCCCCGCGCTGCTGGTTATAATTTTTTTTCTTTCCCGAGGTAGACATTGGTTACGTCGCATAACAACTATGTTTGCAGTCAATTTGTCACGTGAATGTTATAGGGTGAATTTGAAATAACGAGACTTCGCTAAAGCGAGTCACATTTAGCCTAGTGTTGCAACCTTGACCTACATGTAGAATTTCTCCAGAAAACAGTAATTAGCTCACTTTGCTTCAAATTTACACATGAACGTCCGCAGATATTTGTGCAGGAGAGGGCAAAACAGAATGGTATACTGGTGACATTTTTACCGAGAGTTTAAATGCAAAGCAGGAAATTTAGAACATGGATTTTTCAGAGAGGTGTCTAAATGTAAATTTCTCCGTTTCATTTGGTAATAATTAGCATCATTAGAGCTTTGGCGAAAAGTAATTTGTCAAAAACCAAAAATTAAGTTTTTTGTTGTTAAAGAGCCTTAATTTTTCCGGCCAGGGCAATGAGGGCAAGAGCCCCTTTCCCCCTAAGTGCGGGCGCCCATGATTTTGCATTGTTTAGATAGACCTACACAATGTAGCAGGGGAAAGTCACTTAAGATGGGACTGTTCATAAGATGGGACACACCTATTGTTACCACTATACGGCAAAGGATGCCAGTGTCTAGAGTTTCGAAAAAGTATCACGCGTATTAGACTCTACATAGCAACTATTAGGCTAATACCTGCGGTGCTGCTGTCCTGATTTTTTATATTTGAAGTTTTTCATGTTTGTTGATGTTATTTCACATTTTTAAATTTTCACAATCTGACAGTATGGAAATTATTGTCCAATCTTATGGATATAGTTACTTAAGTTGGGACATAAATTATTAGGCCTAGTAATTATTTTTAATGCCAATAATATCGCATTCTTGGAAAATTTTAAAACTTTTTTATGCATCATTTGAAAATCAGAATATGTATAGGCCTACATTATAATATATCAGCGTGGTTTATTTTTAAAATAGTGCTCTTTGGAAACCAACGTCAAGTGTCCCATCTTAGATAAGTCTCATCCACCAATGCCGTATTGACAGGAAATCAACTGCGTAAATTTATGCTTGAGGACACATTGCTGCCTTGGGCCCCGCAATCAATCAATCAATCAATCAAAATCATTTATTGATCCCACAATAAAACATAACAAACAGAAAATAATGCAAGACAATTTATATTTAACATTGTAATGTATTCAATACAGAACTTTGTAAGATAGAGAAGGGAGCAATAGGCCCTCCAGAAGGGACAAGTCCCGCTTAGTAGGGAGCCTATATACCATGAGTAGTTTAAGCAAGATGGTGGGGTATGATTAAATGGGGAAAGAACAGGCGCTATAGTAAAGTGCATAATAATTACTATACATTATTATTTCATGAATGTTAAATGAAAGCATGTCTTAACTAAAGCTTAACTAAAGCTTAACTAATAAACAACGAAACTGGTATTAGGAGATGTAAGTTAGTGTGTGTGCACGTGCAAGGGTTTTAAAGTGGCTGAGGGATGTAACCAAGCGGATTTCTTTGGGTAAACTGTTCCAATTAATAGGGCCCTGGACTCCAAGTGAAAACTTACGGACGTTAGTTCTAGCAAACACAGGTCTAAAATCATTACTGCTTCTGGTGCATATCAGCTGCGGTGCAGGATCAAAATAGGAAAAGAATGATGGTGGAAGGAGGTTATTAATATATTTGTACATGAAGATGCAAGTTTGTAGAAATTTAATTTGGGTTATGTTTAGGAGTTTGTGTTCGAGGAATAACGGACTGGTGTGTGAATTTAGTGGAGATTTAGTTATCACTCTTATGGCCTTTTTTTGAAGGATCCTTATATCGTTAAGATGAGAGTCGTATGTGGAAGTCCAGATCATATTGCAGTAAGTAAGATATGGGTATATGAGGGTAAAATAGAGATCCCGTAAGATATGAAGAGGAAGAATATAAGACACTCGTTTTATAATGCCTAGGTTCTTCTTAATTTTATTGCTAATTTCAAAAATGTGAGTTTTCCACTTCAGGTGTTGGTCAATGTAGATACCTAAAAATTTTGTTGAGGGTACTTGAGGAATTACGATGTTGTTTAAGACAATTTGACTATTGTCATAGGGAATGGATTTTCCTATGGAACGAAAGACAATGCAATTTGATTTTTTTGCGTTAAGTGTTAATTTATTACTTATAAACCATTCACTTGCAGACATAAGTTCACTATTAACCAATTGTATTAAGTGGTCATATGAGGTATGGGAAAAAAAGACATTAGAGTCGTCTGCAAACATGATGAAATGTAGCACAGTTGACGAGTTTGGCAGATCGTTAATAAATATTAGAAATAAGAGTGGGCCAAGAATTGATCCTTGTGGTACACCAAATAGAATGGGTAAAGGGTTTGAAAGGAAACCATTACATATAACTCGTTGGTAGCGATTCGTAAGATAACTAGTAAACCAATCCAATGAAGTACCTCTAATGCCATAGTGTTCAAGTTTAGTTAGAAGGATATTATGGTCAACCGAGTCAAAGGCCTTGGCGAGATCAAGGAAAATTCCAATAGAATATTCATTTTTGTCCATCGCAGTGGCTATCCTATCTTGGATATCTAATAGGGACATTGAAGTTGAGTGACCAGATTGGAAACCATGCTGCGAAGGGTATAGGATAGATTTATAATTAAGGTAGGAAAAAAGGCGATCATACATAACTCGTTCATAAAATTTAGAAAAAAATGGTAACACCGAAATAGGTCTATAGTTAGCTATGTCACTTTTAGAACCTTGTTTATGAATTGGGACGACTTTTGCAATTTTGATTTCAGTGGGGACAAGCCCAGTTGTGAGTGAGCAATTAATTATATCGGATAACGGTGAGACTAAAAATTCCATAACAGGAGATATGAGGTGAGGGAATAAATCATCCATTCCTGAACTATGAGTTGATTTGAGAGTTTTATTGATCGACATTAGCTCTTGCGGACAAGTGGGTAAGAGAGCAAAAGAATTTATCGAACGTGGAGACAGATAGTCTTTAAAATTCTTCTTACAAGGGGGTAAGTCAGAGGACAGAGATTTTGCTATTCCAGTAAAATAAGAGTTAAAATGTTCCGCCATCAAGGTGGAATCATAAATCGTGGCGTCATTTACCTTGATTTCTAAAATGGAAGTGTCTTGGTTATCAGCTTTGATAATAGTTTTGATTGTCTGCCAGGTCTTTTTAATATCCCCGCTATATTTGATAAATTCATTAGTATAGTAAGTTTGCTCAACTTTGGTGCGTATTAATTTATAGCGGTTACGATATTTCGTAAAGATATTTTTGTTTTCGATCGTAGGATTTTTTATGTATTTAATATAAAGTTTTTCTTTCTTTTTTGTAGAATTTAGCAGTCCTCGAGTCATCCATGGTTGAATAAATGAATTTTTCTTAGAAATCTTCAGAGATTTAAGGGGAAAGGATTTATCATAGCAAGTTTTGACTTTTTCAGTAAATAAATTAAAGGCCTGATTTGATTCATGCGCATTACATAATTCTGTTACTGAGGTCCAATCGATTTGGGATACAAGTGCTTTAAAAGAAGCAGTTGTCTGGCTATTTATAGTCCGTTTCAGCTCTAAGGGCCGGGCCTGCCTGTCGATTTTTCTTGGGGATTTTTACACATTTACTTTTTCTGGGGAATGGTTATACGTATTTCCATGTAGGCTATGCAGCACCTCGCTATTTTTCCTGGGTAGGGAAATTTAACTCCTGGGGAACTCATGATGGGGGATTTGGAGGTTTTATGGCCTGGCCGGATGCCCTTCTCGACACTAACCCAACAGTATTACAGTAAATAAAAAGGGAATAAAGTAAGGAAGGGAATAAAGTAAGAAAAACAATTGTTACTACAAACAATTCTTTTGTTTTTCTTATTTAAGTGGATAAATAACCTTTAAAAAACTTTTTCCTGAGCCAATGGGGGAGGAGGTTAACCCCGAAACCCCCTTGTCTACGCCACTGAGTGGAATATGCATTTGGGTGTCAGTTAATAGCCAAGAACGTGTTAATGCAGAGAGCTGATGCCAGAGTCCAGGATTAATTAAGGCAAAAACCTCAAGTTTCGTCCAGAACAGTCCTTGCTCGCGGGACAAGGAGATCATGCATTACATGTGAGTGTAGGCTATAATGTAAATGTAATCGGATTTTTATATAGCGGCTGTCTTATGGCCTCGACCCTGAGGGTGAGATCTTTCACCACCGCTCGCCCGTTTGAATGGACGCTACGCCATTTAGGTTCCCGTGGACGGACCGTGCTAGCCCGAGATTTTGAATCTCTGAAATAGCCACCTTCGGGATTCGAACCGCGGCCCGCACGATCTCTTCCACAGACGCGCGGCCGCCTGCTCTCTTACCGATGTAGCTAACGTGGTATAGTGTATAGTGGACGAAGAGATGAGGCTGAAGTCGGCAGGCGGATACGAGATCACGAATATCCTCTGGCGCTATAATATTATATATGCCAGAGCCACACCGGTAATTAAAGCAAGAAGTTTGATCTGGATACGAGGAGTTAGGGGAGCCGGTGAAGATGATCGAACATGAAAGAAGAGTGTGGGAGTACGGAGTAGCCAGGAAGTCGGGCTATTAATTAGTCTCATAGCTGCATTTAGAGCGGATTGAAGAAGCGAGGGACGAACTTTGGAAGGCCAACCAAGAGTAGGCTAATCAATTCGGAAACGGATGAGCCGCCTCAGTCGAACGTGGAAACACGCATACGATTGGCCATGTGGTCGGAAAAGATGAGCGTGCTATCAAGGACAGCGCCAAGGTCACGAACACTGGGAAGGTTAAAGACGGGAGGACTTCCTCTTTCACAGCAAGAAGGAGGAAGTCAAGCTTGGGACGTTGTTGGTTCTATAACGGGTCAGTTTTCGACAGGCGACAGACTCTCAAGGTGCCGTGACATGAGCTTTTTCTGAAGGAGCAAATTGGGCAAGAAGGAATATAGCTCTCCATCTCGAGGACAATCGGTCATTGACGACATTGGTATCTAAATGCGATATGGGTATCTAAATGCGATATGGGTATCTAAATGCGATATGGGTATCTAAATGCGATATGGGTATCTAAATGGGATATGTGTATCTAAATGCGATATGGGTATCTAAATGCGATATGGGTATCTAAATGCGATATGGGTATCTAAATGCGATATGGGTATCTAAATGCAATATGGGCATCTAAATGCGATATGGGTATCTAAATGGGATATGGGTATCTAAATGCGATATGGGTATCTAAATGCGATATGGGTATCTAAATGCGATATGGGTATCTAAATGCGATATGGGTATCTAAATGCGATATGGGTATCTAAATGCGATATGGGTATCTAAATGCGATATGGGTATCTAAATGCGATATGGGTATCTAAATGCGATATGGGTATCTAAATGGGATATGGGTATCTAAATGCAATATGGGCATCTAAATGCGATATGGGTATCTAAATGCGATATGGGTATCTAAATGCAATATGGGCATCTAAATGCAATATGGGCATCTAAATGCGATATGGGTATCTAAATGGGATATGGGTATCTAAATGCAATATGGGCATCTAAATGCGATATGGGTATCTAAATGGGATATGGGTATCTAAATGCAATATGGGCATCTAAATGCGATATGTGTATCTAAATGGGATATGGGTATCTAAATGCAATATGGGCATCTAAATGCAATATGGGCATCTAAATGCGATATGGGTATCTAAATGGGATATGGGTATCTAAATGCAATATGGGCATCTAAATGCGATATGGGTATCTAAATGGGATATGGGTATCTAAATGCAATATGGGCATCTAAATGCGATGCCGAACGTCTAAAGTTTGAAACGACGTTCAGAGACGAAATTTCTTGCAATTCATTAACACGTAGCCTACTCGACGATTTTCTTGCTCTTGGTGTTCAGAGTTCACTATCAGACCAAACTTGCTCGACCTTAAAAGCTTAATGAACTAGGCCTATCAAATTTGCCCTGTTCCATGCGATCACAGCTTGTTGAAACACAATTTAGTCTGAGTTTAGACGTAGGCTACTTAAAACTTGTCAGTGCCTTACCTCCGTTTTTTCACAGCAACATCGATGTTCTTCACGGAAACGCTGTTGCTTTGCTCGATATTGTCTAGACTATGCAAATTCCGCAGAAAGTTGAGGACGAACATCAAAAACGACATATCCGACACATTGCGATCGAACACGGGAATATATCCGAACAACTTTGAAGTATTGTTTTAGCAGGAATAGACTAGGTTATTGTCGGCAGACTCGTCGGTACGCCAATCGACCTAAAGCAATTCCATAGCCTACATTTAGAGAATCACTGCAGGCGGAAACGAGCAAGGATAATTATATCAGCGCAGAGAGGGAGAAAGAGAAAGCAGTTTGAGGAAATTAAGGAAAAGGCAGAGGAAGAGAGAAAGATACCAGATGCCATGGTAGAAAAACCTTAGAATGAAAGAAAAGGAAAAGCAGAGAGAAAGCAAAAGCATTCATTTTCCTCAGTACAAAGCCGACTATTTTAAATTTCCCCTCTGGTTAATGATAAACGCACATTGTATTTTATATAATTATATTATGGCTAGGCTACATGTAATTGTAAAAAACCGGTAAAACGTCTGAACCAAGCTATACAGCATTGGGTTATGAAACTGCTGTCTACGAACGACATAGCCTTATAGCAGGTCTGAATGGTTATTGATAGCAGTACTGTTGATGACGGTTGTTTAGCTGCCAGCGTGGTTATAAGCGCGTGATTTACTTTCACTGTTCAGTATGCGTTTAAAAATAGAGCTTCTCATAGGCCTATCAATCAGCCTTTCAGATGAGTTCAGTATATATATGTTGGGTGTAGGCTGTGTAGTTTATAGTAATGGACCTTACAACTTAAACGACGTTCCGCCCATTCAAACGGACAGCAATGGCGAAAAATCTAATCCGCAGTGAAATTTGCAGGGTCGAGGTTATACCCGGTAGGCGGCGTAGGCCGCGATCCTGCAAAAGAAGCAAAAACCTAGGGCTGTAGAGTAACGAGTATTCCTACATTTGCATTTACTATGCGTAGGCTAGACCTACGTACCCTCGCAGGTGACTGGAAGTAGGCCTAGGGATATTGATTGAGCAAATCTCCTTTTCACCGGCTGTTGACCCAACACGAAACGAAGCCTATGGACCATTTTAGACATTTTTAGTTTCACCCTATTTGATTTCGTCCTGTAAGATTTCGTCTATTTTTTTAGTGCAAATGCAAATGTGGGCTCAGACCTACTCGATTTCATATTTATAGCGACCGTATTATGACGTCGACGCTGCTCGTTAATTTTTTCAGTGAATATATGGGGTGAGATCCTTCACCGATTGTTCGTTTCAATATAGGCCTAGGCACCACAACATTTAATTAAGGCTCCCCAGCATGGACCGGGCTAGCCATATCCGTTGTTGCCATAGGCGCAACCACCCTATGGGACCCCCGGGACGCGTCCCCCAACTTTTGAGTGGTCCCATAACTTTATTATTATGGTCCCCCAACTTTTAGGACGATTCATTATGGTCCCCTCCCCCAACTTTCAGGACGTGATTGCACCTATGGCTGTTGCATGTTTTACGACACTGCCATAACGAAGATGATTAATATCGCCACGCCATTTACGTCCCCGTGGACGGACCGTGCTAGCCCGAGATTTTTGAATCTCTGAAATAGCCACCTTCGGGAATCGAACCGCGGCCCGCACGCTCTTTCACATAGTGAATTGCGTACAGACGCGCGGCCTTCGACCTTACCGGTGCAGCCAAGCGAGCCAGTTGCCGTGCTAGCCAAAGTTTTTAATGTCTTAAATAAGCCAGCGTCAGGGAGGGAACCGCGAGTCCGCACTCTTTCAGAGGCGTTTGAGACGCGGCCAACGCTCTTACCATGCAATGTAGCTAACTGGGCACAGCGTATAGCGATTTTCTTTTTCCGCTGCCTCTGTCTCTGAATCATGCAAACTGTCTGATCTACCCGTGTTCACCTGGACGTCCTCTGCGAAACCACGCGTCCTCTATGAGACCTCTACTGTAACTGTGCAGCCCAGACGATGCGTCATGTAACTATACGCACGTAGGAGTCCAGGTAGCAACCGTCGTCAACCATAGGCTGGTCGGAGGGAGCGATGCAGAGCAGCAGCACGGTCGGATGGGGACGACATCGCGCTGTTGCCAACAGCCGGTCGGTCGGGACCGATTATAAGCAGAACGAACGGTAAATGCTGGTAGCTACCTGCTGCAGCCTACGCAACGAACTTTGTGTGTCGCGTGACGGTCGTAGTGCGCGGGAAAGATTCGCTGACTTGCTGTGCACTGCATACATTATATTATCGCCCCACAGTACTTACCGCACCATGCAGGTACTGTCATTTCTTAATGTAGGCCTACGATCTAACGCTACGCAGTCAGTCTCTTGCTGTGTTTCAGAGGGAGCCCTATCTAAGTGGATTGAATTTCAGCACCGGGTTTGTTGCAGCTACTGTAGCCATCCTTGTATCTATAGTCTATACAAAGATGACCATAGGCTACATCTGAGACTATGACCCAGTGTTTTTCGAATTCTCAATATGCCCTTCATTGGCAAGGTTATAATAGGCTATGACCCTTTAGTTTTGTCGTTTTCAAGTTCGTTTTAAGTCTCGCCAATTTAACTTTAACCATGGCCATAGGCGCAACCACCCTATGGGACCCACGGGACGCGTCCCCCAACTTTTGAGTGGTCCCCTAACTTTATTATTATGGTCCCCAACTTTTAGGACGTGATTCATTTGGTCTCCCCAACTTTTAGGACGTGATTGCACCTTTACATGACCATGGCTTATTCTTTCCGTAAAACGGACACCAATAAATCTGACTAAGTGTTTCTTTGACTTTTTACTGCTACAGATATTCGCGTTGTGATAACTGTTGAACGACAGAGTTATGGGCACAGAACAATCTGAGGATCCGATGGAGTTCAACGAAGACGACTGCAGCAGTCTATGCAAGTTCTGTAAGAAGACTTTGACGAAACCAGTGCTGCAGAGTGCTTGCAGTGATTTTAGATTCTGTAAGGACTGCGCCGAAAGCCTTCAAACCGGGTAGGACATATAAGTTTAATCCAATCTATTATGAATCTAACCTAATCTTAACTATTTTGGTCTAATCTAGTCAAAACCGAATGCCCCAGAGCCGAAAGTTTTGTTGCTACTGGCTAATTGTCTCATGTGAGTCTCAGTGTTACTTAAACCTTTGGTAAAATCAGTTAAGTGTAGGAACATTAGCCTAATTTCATTAAGTTCACTGATGCTGCATGCTTGCTTACTGACCCGAACGACACTTTGCCCCTGCTGTAACGCTTTGCACCGACGCTAGAAGAACCTTAAAATCGGCCCTGCTTTTATCCCCAGGTTGGCGTTGGTGTTTGAGCGAATATTTCTTTGTTTCTTTGATTAGAAGATGATATGCCTACGAAGAAGACTTCTGTGAACATCAGTAAACTGATTTCAGACATCGCAAAATTTAAGCAAAGCATTTTCTTCTGATTGGCCATCGAATTTTAGAAGGTCTGTGTTTTGTGACATTTGCAGCTACAAGGCTAATATGTGCTGTCCATTTTGTAAGGATCCGAAATCCATCGAAATTCACAAGGTTGGTCTTTCACTTATCAAGCCCATGCTATCAAATAAAATACCACTGCACAACAAATTTTAACTTTTTTTTGATTTCCTAAAAAACTTCAACTGTTGTATATAGAATTTGGCATGCTGAAAACAATGGTGTTCTCAGAATTTTTCTATCACGTAAGGTTTTTGAGAAAAATGACATGCAAGTTGTCCACAGAAATGCCCATAGTTGCATACATTTGCAACAGGCCTATACATGTAATATAATTGTCACTCGACAGCAAATGTAAAAAAATTCGTCCCAAACTTGGGGGTGCTGATGACAGAGCAATTCAAATCCAAGGAAAATGTCATTTCAGAATGATTGTATCACAAAATTTTGAAAAATAGCAAAATTAAAGTATTATCATAATTATACCCGGAACGCTCGGTTGCATGTGTAAGCTTACACTGTATCTGAGATTCAGTTAAAGTTTTATAATGGACCTAACATGTTTTGATGTTGATTTTCGTTTGTATTCAGTGCCTGGTGCATCTCGTTTGAGTGTCCAGCAATAGTCAGCCAACGTTGACGGATTCCAGTTGCCCTGGTAACGTTTTTCCATTGTCGCAATGTCCTGGTGAAACCTTTCTCCATGTTCATCACTGACTGCATCTAGATTTGCAGGGAAGAAGTCCAAATGAAAATGCAGGAAGTGAATCTTAAGTGACATGTTGCGCTTCATGTCTTTGTATGCTGCAAAAAGTCTGTTAACCAGTTGATTGTAATTTGGAGTTCTATAGTTACCAAGAACATTCTCCACAACATCCTTGAATGCTTTCCAGGCGATTGCCTCTGGTCTCTCCAACAGATGTTCAAACTGCTTATCATTGGTAATGTGTCTGATCTGTAGATCCGTGCACAAAAATGCCTTCCTTGATCTTGGCATCACTTATTCTTGGGAACTTCTGCTGCAGATAAAGAAAACCTTCACCATCCTTGTGCATGGCTTTACCAAAACTTTTCATCAGTTCCAGCTTTAAGTGAAGAGAAGGCAGATATATCTTTGTCGGATCGATTTCTGTCCAGTACTTTGTGACAGCAAACCAGAGTCTTGAATCCAGATGTTCAGCTTTTGCTTTAGACAAAACTAAGTCTAAATGTGGGATGAGATGAGGCTCACCAGACATAGACCTACCTACCTGAAAATCCGTATCACCGTCAGCAGCTGCATAGGCCTATTCGTTCCTGGCTGGATCAATGCAGCATCTTCATCTCCTTCGTCTAAGCTCCATTTCTCTGGTGGCTTCGGTATATGAAAACTTTCATTGTGTGGCGCTGGCATCATTGTCGAATGACGGTCTGGGTATTCAGTTCCTTTCTTATTCTTGCCCAAGAAACCAGAAACATTAGTGAGACAAAATTAGCAGTCCGTCACATGATCTTTCTGTTCTCGCAAGACCATCGGGATGGCAAACAGCATTGCTTTCACAGGACCCCGGAGCCAAACTCTAAGATCTACACTACATCTTCCACATCAAATTCCATTCTTTGGCTTTCTCTCCAGCCTTGCAACCAAAGTGTACATCTCATATGCTTTATTGACAAGTACAGTCATGGTGTGTGTCTCTGAGCCTGACTCATAGCATAGCCTATACTCCACAAATGCGGCAAACAACGTAGGCCTACATGTATCACGCTTGTTGCAACACTGGTGAGATATTTCTGATGCCAACAGCCGTTTTAAAATATATTATAGTTTAAAGCTTGTCTAAAAAATAAGCTGGCTAACTTGTTATGCATCTTACATACATGAAGACAAAACTAAACTTTGGAAATAGACATCAAAATGCAAACAAACTGATGTCAACTTCCTCAGAGGGATATACTACTATACATGTATGCTGGGAAGCGACTTTAATAGGGTTTAGAACTTTTGCAGGCAGATTCCAACCAGCATTAATGAATATGCAGGTCCAAGTTTATTTATTATACACGACAAACATTATGTAAACTATCCCAAGTGCATACCTGGACATACCTCAGTTACACGAAGCTTATTTAAAACGTTATATCTTAAAAACATGAAAATAAATATAAATATTTGAAGATTTCTCAAAAACGTTACGTGATGGGACAATTTCAAGGTGATTTTCGTGATCAGCAGCAAAAACTGCATAAGAAACACCTGAAAGTGTTCAGGAAACCAAATCACTGTTGTGCAGTGTACTTAATACAAAAAGACTTCTGCTGCTGTCACTGAAAAAGCTACAAAGGGAAATATGAGTGCCTAATTCTTAACACATGGCCAAAATGTTATGCAAAATTTATTTATCAAGGAAGGCTAAAGAGGTTGCATAATAAATACAATATAAAAATTAGGCCTATATAATTTTGTGATCAGGACCTTTATAACAGAGATTATATCAGTCAAGACCCCGCTGAAGCCTGATTAAGCTTTATTTATAGGCTAATTAGAAACTAAAGTGATTGCAGACTATTCAAACTTTTCAAACTTGATGCTGGGGGTCCCAGAGACGATTAGCGAACCCAGCAGTTTGACTTGCCGTCTGAAACGTTTAGGCCTATAGGTTCACTAGATCTTGAGCTAGCGATTTGAAGATTTACAGATTTCAGAAACCTTCACCTGAATTAAATTTTTTAGATGTTAGTAAAACTTACAATCTAGAAATTAGCAGTGAGTATTTGATATAAATCCTTTCGTTTCAGTTATTCAACCATGGGGGGTCCGTAGCTCAGTTGAGAGAGCACTGGTCGTTAAACTGAGTGTCATCCACGCAACACGGGTTCAAGCCTCGCTCAGGGCATTAATTTATTAAAGTTTCTGTTAGCTGCCATTGGCGCTTTGCTGTTGTGTTGATTGGCCCGGGTTATGCTAAAAATAAGATAGCCCCTCCCACTTCTGGCTTGGCCGAACACTTGGGCCATTAGTGTTAAGTTACCGAACCCTCTGCTGTAAAGCCGACCTGCGTGTCGTGCTATAGGGGAAGCCGGGGGTAATTTCGACCATTTTTCTTATTTTTTTAAAATAAATTGAAACGGGTTGACTGCTAAAATTAAATAAAATCACCACTGAATAAAGCAAGGTTGGGACAATATACTGCAAGGTTACTTTTTGGGCGAAAGGAAAACATTTGTCAAAAAAATATTTTATAAAGTGAATTTTTGGCCGGTTTTACCCCAGTATACGGGGTGAATTCGGCCAACACGATTAATTTGATCCTCACAACAAACCAGATGAGGTGTACGTGACGGTTTACACCGAAATCAGCATTAAGTCGGAAATTACACATCAGAGATACTTACATGTAGGCAATACCTGGTAGTATGTTTATGATTTTTTTTTTAAATTTTGAAGAATTTAATGAAAATAATAAAAAAAACTAAATAAATGTTTTCTAAATTTTTTAAAACACTATAATATATAGAGTATGATATGACGCGTCATAGTTATATTTTAAATTAAAACTGGGCATATTGGTACAAAATATAAAGTTATTATATTAAAATAGGCACTAGCCACTATGTACCATTCCTAACATCTTTGGGGTAAATTCGTCCACATGGCCGAATTTACCCCGAACCACCCACCCTCCAAAACAATTTTAACGAGCCTGGACCGCATTTTTGTATCATGAATTTGGATAGTCAAATTGACAAAAAATATCGTGGTTTGCAGAATAAAAAGCAAATAATTAACATTTGAACAAGATTACCTTCAATTCTTGGCTTTTACTGCCACAGCATGGATAAGTGGATTGGGCTCGAACTCATTTTTTTGGCTTTTAGCAAATCATACTCACATAAAAGCAAAACTATCTCGATAAACATGCTTAATATGATAATATACGCTAGATGGCAGCATTAAAATCTTCCTATACGACTGGTTTCCTTGAAATCGCCCTGGCCGAATTTACCCCGTGGCGGAAATTACCCCGTCTTCCCCTATTGGACCGTATTTCGTATAATCTGTAGGGCCTACCTGCAGGATGAGAATTGCCGGGGTTTGGGGTTTCAACCCCCCAGTCGTTCTTAGATCCCCATAGTAAAATCTGTTTTTCACACCCAAATTTCAAGTGGATGATGGTCCAACCCCCAGTTATTTTTCTCAACCAGTTGAGAGAGCGCTGGTCGTTAAACTGAGTGTCATCCACGCAACACGGGTTCAAGCCTCGCTCAGGGCATTAATTTATTAAAGTTTCTGTTAGCTGCCATTGGCGCTTTGCTGTTGTGTTGATTGGCACAGGTGATACGGTGCTTATAGGCCTGTGTCTTAGGGTTATGCTAAAAATAAGATAGCCCCTCCCACTTCTGGCTTGGCCGAACACTTGGGCCATTAGTGTTAAGTTACCGAACCCACTGCTGTAAAGCCGACCTGCGTGTCGTGCTATATTGGACCGTATTTCGTATAATCTGTAGGACCTACCTGCAGGGTGAGAATTGCCGGGGGTTGGGGGTTTCAACCCCCAGTCGTTCTTAGATCCCCATAGTAAAATCTGTTTTTCACACCCAAATTTCAAGTGGATAATGGTCCAACCCCCAGTTATTTTTCCACAATTCTTACACTGCCTACCTGTAATCATTATGCGGTTTGTCAGATTGAATCATTAAAAAGGAAGATTATTATTATTGGTTCTCAACAGATATTCCCTGACAAGGCAGCAGAAAGAGAGCTGCTTGCTTCAATAACCATGGTCAACCATGGTCAAGGTCGTACTTGTTGTGAAGAGAATCATAAGGATTCTGTTATGGCAACAACTTCTTCCGTTACTGCCCCGATGAACAAAAGTGTGAGTGAAAGATTAGCAACAATAGAAGACAAGATTCGTTCACTAGAAGAGCGGTTGAAGGCCAGCAAAGCATCAATGACGTCGACAAAGGATTTCGCTATAGTCTGGAGACCTAAAGCGGGCGGTGGCATTGGAATGGGCGGAACTCAAGCACAGGGAATAGAAACCGTTCCTGTTAGAGAGGCCACGGGTGGAGCTCCGATGCAAAACCAAATCGCTTCGATGCAAGTGTCGTTGATAGCAGAAATGATGCCAATTTACGAGGGAGTAATTGCAGTTTTGAACAGGGAAGTGGAGAAGTTAACGATGCAGATGGAGACCATGGAGAGGCAACGTCGTCAGGAGAGAGAGCAGCTGGAGACGACGTATCGCAAAGTGAAAGCCTTAGAGAGAAAGGTGGCCATGAAGGATGTGACCATCTCGGAGTTGAATTTGAGAATAACTGCGCTGGAACAGACGAGCTATGACGGAACGCTTTTGTGGAAGATAACGGACTTCGACCAGAAAAGACAGGAAGCCATTTCAGGAATGCAGACCAGCATCTATTCGCCGCCTTTCTACACAAGCAAGGAAGGTGAGGTTATGTGCATATGTTTACCGGTACCTTATTTTGTGATTAAAACGTTGTGCAGTGATATTTGTACACGCGACAGTCAACCCCTATCGTCATTTTCGTCATCATGCCGATTAAATTTTGTCACCGACTCACCGTATCGTCGCCTTCGTTTTATTCTCAGCATTGCAATATTAAAAACCCATCGATGGCAAAGGATGCGAGCATAATATCAGTCAAATGATATTTCTATTAGGCTAACTATGGCGCAAATAACAATCTCTTCTGTTATTACGATGCGGAATTTTAAAACCCGTAGACAGCCCTCGTCACAACACTTGAATTGTTGAATTTGTTGCTGTTTAACGACACTTCCATTTCAAAGATGATTAGAGTCGCCCTCCTCCTCGAGATCTATCCATTTCCCGCCTATATTTAATCAGCGTTGGCGATAGCTGCGAATTTATTTATAAAGCTTAAGTGGGGTGCATGGGTGCTCAAAGAAATAAGAATCAGATTGCATGCTTGAATTTTGCTTGATAGGCGGTTGCCCGATTATTATCATGTGTTGACATTTGGTTACAAAGGTTACAAGATGTGTGGGCGCCTATACCTGAATGGAGACGAAGACGTAGAAGGAACTCACGTCTCTCTGTTATTTGTGGTCATGAGAGGTCAATACGACGCTCTGTTGAAATGGCCTTTCCGTCAAAAGGTCACTCTTATGTTCCTCGACCAAAGTGGAAAGGATCAACACGTCATGGACGCATTTCGTCCGGATCCAACAAGTTCCTCCTTCAAGCGACCCACAACAGAGATGAACATTGCCAGTGGATGTCCACTTTTCATGTCACTTACCCAACTGGACAGCCCAATGCATTCGTTTGTCAAGGACAACAGTGCTTTTTTAAAAATCATTGTGAACTGCGAGGATTTAAACTAATTCAGACTGTGCCAACTAGAACTCTGGATCCTGGTGGCTGGCATGCATATGAGGCGAGTGGCTTTCAATTCATTTGGGTGGCGTACCATTCCTACAGGCAAAATACAGGCAAAAGTCACAATAATATTGTCACTGGACCTCCTCTATGCAATTGCAGTACCTCCCCGGGGTGCCAGCTGGGTAGTAGAATATATTCAGCGGATATATTTTATTGGGTAAATCTGCCAGTGGCTGCCCTCTTTTCATGTCACTTACGTGTAGGCTATGCAACTGGACAATCTATTGCATTCGTTCGTCAAAGACGATACTGCATTTATGCAAATCTCGGTGTCTCATGGCAATCTCACTTAAGTATTATAATAATTATTATTATGCTCAAGACTTTCTTCCATCAGCAATATCAGAAATCAGGGCATTTTTTTGTGTATCAAAGTAAAGGTTTATTTTCTGTGGCTTTTCTACAAAGCAGTTTTGAAAGCGTGCTGGACATTAATCATAGAGCTTTGCATAATATGAGTCTGGATAAGTCAGTAGCATCTATCACTCAATAAGACTTAAGTGACAGTAGTTGTACAGATTGTGTTTTTAACGCAGGTGATACGGTGCTTATAGGCCTATGTCTTAGGCCTATATTTGCAGAACACTTTTCTCAATAAAACCAGTGTTGGCCGATCGTTTTTCTGTTTAGTGTCTTGTTTCTCTGTTCAGTTTCTTGTTTAAATAAAACCAAATAAGAGTGAAATGCTGGTAGAACTCAAAATACAGCGCAAACCTGAATACGAGAACTTATAGTGATCTATTGTAAATCAGAGAACTTTCTCAACATTAGGTATAAGGAAGGTCAGCCTGTGCACTGTAGCCTACTATGCCAGCGCTATATGAAATCTAATTCGGGTCTCCTTTGCATGGGCTACCCTTTGGAAAACCTCTCTGACTCGACACAGCGCTGACTAATAGGCTGGTATCGTGCGCTCGGCTTTCGAGTGGCGCTTTAGAAGCTTGAAGATCACAATTACGATTACGAAATCTGCAAAAGACAGGTTTGTTCTTAAGACACTAAAATGGGACACAACACCAGAACGATTTTTTATTAGGCCTATATAGATGTAACGTAGCGTATTTCAAGCATACTTCACGAAGGGCATTACTTAATTATGGCTGTCGTAGACATACAGGCTCATTAGGTTAGGGCCTACTAAAATCAATAATAAAGAAACGCCCAGCCACGACAAACGAGAGTACCCAGATAACAGTCTGCCTCCTTGTAAGACTGTAAGTAGAAGACATCACACACTGTCACGAAAATGAAATGATTGCAAGAGGCGACTTTTCCCGCGATGAAGAGTGCCTATAGCAGGAGAGGTAACAGATTGGACTGCTTTACTTAGGCTGTAGTTTACGAAGGCATAACACACGAGACAGGTGGATGTATGATTTAGAGTATAGACCTATTGACTGTAAAAGCTGACCGCGGTACTGCTACGTTATAATGAGATGAAACGCAAGGCATATATTAAGTCGACGATGTTACACAAGTGAAGTAAGGGAAAGGGATAGACCTATGCTGCAATTGGTGTCTTCGCTGGTCAATAGATCGATGATTGCAGTGGCCCCATTCTCACCAGTATTATTTCTGCCATTAGCGAAAAGCGTGGGCTGGTCGCTAGAAGATTTGAAGAGAGTACCGTAGCTATAGATAGATGCTGTTGAAAGTGACGATGACTGCAACCGCGAGTTTTCAATGCGATAACAGATGGACAACATCCTCGCTTTATGTTGAATCTTTCTGGGAAATTAAATAGGCCTAGGAATTGGTAGCACTTCACTCAAAATTGGCCATAATTATTATATGCGATAATCATTAGGCTTCAGGAACACGCTTATTAACTTCAGTGACGACGACGCTCGGTAGTAACTTGCAGAACGGCTATTAGTATTCGGATAGCTCTAAGAATTTGACGAAACATATTTAACTAGAATGAAAATAGGAAAATATTATAGTAGTAGTAGTAGTAGTAGTAGTAGTAGTAGGCTAATTTAGAAATAATTATAGTAATGGTTATGATGATGATGATGATGATGATGATGATGATGATGATGATGATGATGATGATGATGATGATGATGATGATGATGATGATGATGATGATGATGATGATGATGATGATGATGATGACGATGACGACGACGATGATGATGATGTCGATGATCATGATCATGACAATGACGACGACGACGATGATGA
This sequence comes from Lumbricus terrestris, assembly GCA_949752735.1. NCBI lineage: Eukaryota > Metazoa > Annelida > Clitellata > Crassiclitellata > Lumbricidae > Lumbricus > Lumbricus terrestris. The sequence goes on along the minus strand of OX457043.1, from coordinate 15,695,223 downwards.
TGATGATGACGATGATGACGACGAAGATGATGATGATAATGATGATGATTATGATGAACATGATGATGATGATGACGATGCTAAATATGCCCCTAAAGTAATAAAAATAACTTTAATGACGAATAACAATAAGTATATCAATATAAAGTTTGTTGGCTCGGTTTAATCTTTATTCTCCTTCCAATCCGTTAATAAAGTAAGCCGTTAAAGACATTTTCAGCATTTTCCTTGAGGGGGGGACTGAGTCACATTTAAGGGGGCTTAGCCCTCTAACCCCCTGGCGCCGCCACTGATAAAAACCTTAACCTTTCTCTTAAGCATTATTATAATGGTACAACTGTCACGGATATAGTCCTAATTTTGTGCTTTATCATCAGCTCGGCGCATTCTAGACTAACGTCCACAAAAACAACTGCATTGTGAGTCAAACCACTTTTTGTTTGCGCCCACGTAGCCTAGATGTGCAACAGACGTAGCCTAACCTACAACGCGATAGGCCTGACCTAGCTAGCACTGACTAAACAAGGTCTATGCGATTAAAAAACGCGTGACGTGTGAAACTAACCCATCGACCTTATCGTAGGCCTATTTTACCGCAATGATTCACGGCCTTCTAAATACAGTGTTTTTGGAAGTCCTTAAATGAGTCCGTCCGTGAATGAGTCCGTCTGCTTTTTATAATTAGACCTAGGTCTAGCATAGTTTGTAGTTGTCAAGGCCATGCTAATGCACGTGGCGCATGTCTGAGGACGCACGCACTCGTTCACTTACACACAAACATTTGAGCAAAACACACACACACACACAAACACACACATACACATACACAAACACACACACACACACACAAACACAGCTAGCCTCACACAGAGTAGCCTATAGCCACCGCTACGGTGGTTGTGACATAATTTATTGAACTGGTTTTCTGGAAGAGCTCGTAGTTGACACTAGCCGTCAGTGGAGTTGGTCGATTTGATTCCATATCAAAAGTCGATTCATCTACCGTGAGTTGTCAAGCAGGCCTAGGCTTGAATCAGGTCAGAATCTTCGGCACTTGTAATTAAACAATGATGATGATGATGATGATGATGATGATGATGATGATGATGATGATGATGATGATTGATGATGATGATGATGATGATGATGATGATGATGATGATGATGATGATGATGATGATGATGATGATGATGATGATGATGATGATGATGATCAATAATACGATGGCCTGTGATAAACTAGTATAGGCTTTCGAATTTATATGCTTCTAATCGTAATCGTGATCTCCGCGGACATCTAATGATCTAAGGTAAGGCGCCACTCGAAAGCAAAGCTCGGGGCATCAGCTTATTTACGAGCGAGCGATGCGTTTAGTCAAAAGGGTTGTCCGTATGGGTAGGCGAGTGCAAAGGTGGCCCGGCTGCCAGAGGATCAGAAGAGGTTTCTAACACTAATCACGCCAGTATGAGAACGGCAGAAAATAACTGGACGAAACCATGATATATGGCTACACGTGCATGGAGTGGGATGTAGGCCTATGTAATAAATCTCAGAGAATTTCTCAGCGCCCACAGAAACCATGTCAGGGAGACGAGCTTATTCGCTGGGGCTTAATCGAATCAATCATAACGAGACTGATCCTTTCGTTCCGGTGCCAGGCCAAAATCCGGGGAGGGGGTCAAGCCGAGGAGACAGAATGGAACTACGGTGGTAGTCTAGGCTAATTCATGTGGGAGTCGTGTGGTAGTCTAGGCGTAGGCATAGTCCAGTTAGGATTGCTCGAAATTACGTGTTGAAGCTACAGTTGTGGTGTGGTCTGCGGGGTCATAAGAAAGACTAAGGGGCTGAACCATCTCAACCCCTCCGGGATAATGTCCTACGAAAAATCGGAGGGAGGAACATGTCCGGGGGGGGCTAATGTCCGTGGGGGATCATGTCCGGGGGGGATAATGTCCAGGGGGCTAATGTCCGATAAGACTTCGAAAGTTGTTAATGTCAGTTAACCACACCTTAGTTTCGTAGCCTTATTAGCGTCGTTTCCAGCGTCTATTTGCAGAGTTGAAATGAACGAATGGGAATCGTATTTAGTGTCTATTAACGTACCAACTGGGTCAGCAGGCCTAGAATTAGATTTGAAATTAACGAATGGGAATCGTACGTAGGGCCTATTTATTTAGTGTCTACAAGAAAGGTTTGCTAACGTCAATTCAGCTACTTCTAAGCCTTATTAGCGTCGTTTCTATTCAAGATTAGATACAATACAGTAGAATCGTAGATAGCCAGTCAGTAGGCCTACGAAGGTCTGTCAACGTCATAGGGCCTATGCGTATGAACTTCGTAGACTTATTAGCGTCAATCCGATATCCCGTTCTACATGTAAGACCATTAAATGTTTTACCATATACATATCAAACCTGGAATTAATTGACCTTTTTACAAAGATAAACTATAGTGTGATGTATAGATATTAACTTCACATAGGCCTATTGCTATATTTTGAGGATCCATCAGTTTTTAGGTAATGATATCTTACAGACTGGGGGGGGGATAATGTCCTACCCCGGGGGGAATATGTCCGGGGGGCCAATGTCCGGGGGGGATCATGTCCGGGGGGATAATGTCCAGGGGGCTAATGCCCTACACCCGAGTCGTCCATGGAACGTGCAATCTTCACATGACACCGTTATTGTTCGGCGATGCATCAGAGAAATATTCAACTGAGTAACTTTCCACTGAACGCAGACGAACAGATTACGTCAGCAGCACGCGCAGAGGAAGACTGAATGAAGCACAGCGACGCATTGACCTCTATAAGAACGACCTTGAGTGGTGGCCATGGTTACTCAGGTCATGCAGTTAGGCTACTCAGTTTGGCCTGCCTCTCTCTCCCGTGGGGGCCCCACCTCAATATTGCGCGATAGGCTATATATATATATATATATATATATATATATATATATATATATATATATATATATATATATATATATATATATACTATTATATAGTTCGTTTCAACTTTCAGATAATAATATTATTATCTGCAAGAATAGAGATATGACTCGTTTGAACTCCAAGGTTTCTTTAGGCCTATATAATACGCACGCAGGTTCATATAGGGCAGTGTTCAAATATGGACCAGAGGGAAGTCTCTAGATATTTCTTCTCCCCAGAAAATCGTTTTGACAAAACGTTTTCGTTGCTGATTGAGCCTACATTTTTATGTCACATGAACTGGTATGATATAGGGCCTACCATGATGTTATTTGCTATTAGGCTATATGAATGAAATGACAGTGTTTGCCATCACAATAAAATTATATGAAAGTATCATTTTTATAAGCCTAATGACTATAATTTGCTGTTTACACCTGTGCAAATAGGCCTCCTATTTTTGTACAACTACAGGCCTACAATGACTTCCCCAGTGTTATCTTTCAAATTTTACACTGTAAAATTTCAAGATGTATTGTTCCTTGAGCACTTACTTAGTAAATATCATTACAGCATCATTTCTAGGCCTACGTACGCGTCTTCCTAAATCTGGTAGTTTGGCTGTTCTTGCCTGCATGGTTCGTGTGTCATTAATTTTGTTACAATTTCTGCTAATAACAATTACACACAATAATTGTGTGATTTGTGTCATATTCAGCAATTCAGGACCGCCTTGAACAACTGGGATAAGCTGATTCCGGACGCTCGATCGTTGGTGACCCCATAATTTTTTACATCGAGACTCCCCGACCCCCAGATAAAAGGGACTAGATGAAACACTGATTAAGCTTATTATCGGGAGACTCCACCCTCTATTATACGCAAGCAGATGCATTTGAGCTAACCCCATGGGCGGAGTCTATCAGGGGCTGGGGGGGCTAAGCCCCCAAGAACACCCAGATTCAATTTTTTTACCGTGTAATTGTTATCTTTTCCCGGGCGTAGCCCCTCCCCCGAAGAAGGCTTTAGACCCTCCAAGAACCGAAACCAAACTCCGCCCATGGCTGACCCCATTCCCTCCACGGGGAGGTCTACCGTGACAATTTAATACAATATCAGTCATAATAGGGCATTATAGGCTAATCAAAAACAATCTATAAAATTAAAACAGCAGGCCTATAGCCTACTAGCCCTATATTATAGTCCAGATTCCAGATATAGGCTAATATTCCTTTTATTGAACAATCTATAGTAAATTGAAAGACCACAACCGGCTAGGGGGGGCGCGGACATTTCCCCCCCTGGACAAAACCCCCCGGACAAACCCCCCCCGGACAAAACCCCCCCCCCGGACAATTCCCCCCTGATTTAGCCTAGGACATTAACCCCCCGGACAATTCCCCCCCCCTTTGCTTCCATTTAGGCAAAAATGCGTTTAATCCAACTTCTATTTAAATAATTATTTAAGCAAGAGTATTTTCATCAATCCCGCTCCAATTTAGGCAAGAATATTTTCATCAATCCCGCTCCATTTTAAGCAAGAATATTTTCATCAATCCAGCTCCAATTTAAGCAAGAATATTTTCATCAATCCAGCTTCCATTTAAGCAAGAATATTTTCATCAATCCAGCTTCCATTTAAGCAAGAATATTTTCATCAATCCCGCTCCAATTTAAGCAAGAATATTTTCATCAATCCCGCTCCATTTTAAGCAAGAATATTTTCATCAATCCAGCTCCAATTTAAGCAAGAATATTTTCATCAATCCAGCTTCCATTTAAGCAAGAATATTTTCATCAATCCAGCTCCAATTTAAGTAAAAATTATATTGTATCAATCCGGCTTCTAGTTAGCAAGATATCTTTTCATCAATCCAACTTAGGACACTCAGGACCGCCGTTTTATAGTTATACCACTTACACGCAATATGTTCGACAGGGGGGGGAATTGTCCTACCCTGGGGGGGGGAATTGTCCGAGGGGGGGTTTTGTCCGGGGGGGGTTTGTCCGGGGGGGGTTTTGTCCAGGGGGGGAAATGTCCTACACTCGGCTAGGGCATCTAGGCCTATAGTGTACAGTTGTGCAATTGAAGCAATGCACAAGAACACAAAAATCACAGAAGACATAAATCTTAACTAGCCTACTAACAGAACAGACAGCATGAAATACACGGCGGGAATAGCAACCTACAAAACATAGGTCTAGGGCCTACATGTAACATGTCTATATTCTACGGGGTTCGAACTCGATCGGGTATACGCTGATCTCCATGCCAGTGCGCTACCGGCCTCCAGAGCAGGTCTATCTATAGGCCAACATTCAGAATAAAAGGCTAATCAGAGCATAAGTCTATTTTGGGACTAGGAAGATACGCATGGTTATTGACCTAGCCTTCTTCCTATTTTCACAGCGCAAATAAAAACCCCTACAAAAAGCCTGGTTAACAGACGCAGACAGTCACTGATGAACGGCGTGAATCTTCTGAGTGCAGAAAAACAACTCTGACCTTGCGTGGGCGGCCATAAGCAGACCTATTATGCAAGGCGTTGTTGCACATTTTTTTAAAAATGTCCTTGAACGCATTTCAACCCAGTTTTTGCTTCCTAGTGTGTCTACCAGTTCGGGATTCGGATTCCATAGATTAACGAACAAAGTGTACAAATATTATCGATGATTGTTTAGCCAAAGGTTCAGCAGATGCCTCAATTACAGTGGCGGGGTCAAGTTCAGCAGGTCGCGTCAAGGTCATGGGAGTTTTTCAGCAGGTCGATTCAATTTAGGCCTAAGGCTAAGAAGCAGGGTCGGATTAACCTATGTGGTTCAGTAACACTGTGGCGGCCCCAGCTCCGCAGAATAGCAACAATAGGATGCATAAAACGTGTTGTAGGCTTATTGTTGGCAATCAACGGAGATGTAGCAGAACCCTAACGACAACAGATTTGGGGTGTCATTAGGGGGTCCGGATACCAACACGCTTAATTTGAGGCATTTCATATGAAATTAGGTCAGTAATCGTCAGCTCTAAATTTTCAGAGCACTGCTTGTAAGCTAAGCGAAGGACACCAAAACTAAGGAAAATTCCCCATTTTCATAAAATATTCTCAAGTTGAGGCAGCCATCGGTATGATTAAGTGTATTTGCAGTCTAACGTCACTGCGTGGTAACAAAGACCATTAGCGACGCCCTCCTCCTTTATCCAGGCCTGGGACTGGCACTGGCAGAGTGCGACCAACCAGTGGCGGAGTTGTATGATTAAGTGTTAGCCATTTCATTTTTGTAGCCTTGACATAATTATGAGGATGAGTTTCCAATCCTCTTCCTCACCCACCGTTTCAATTTCCTATAAGCAGAGTAAGTCATTGCAGGCCTACTCGTTATAGGTCTATATAAATTATCTGAGTTGGCATTCCGTCATGTAGTTCGAATTATTGCCCATCGGAGCCTACTGCCTACCGAAAAACAGGCGTCTGAACTATGGTCCAAAAAAACATGCGTCTGAACTATGGTCCAAAAAAACAGGCGTCTGAACTATGGTCCAATTCGTCAAAAACAAATTGCGTAAAAGCACGTTTACAAGAAAAAGCTTACGAACAAAGAAATAGGCTTGCGTAACGGTGGGAAAACCAAGCTTATGCATTCCAGGCCATGTAGGAGGCTGTAGTCATTCAGGATTATTATTGACTATCTGGTCACGATGTAGGCCTACGTCGATTGCACGTGTATGCTATATAGACCTTGACATTGTTGCATAGCCTATATACATGTATATAGCCTTGGTCTTGACACGTATCGGAGCATCATATTACGTAAGGTAACTTCGCCACTGTTCGCACTCTGACAGTCCCAGTCTGAAGTCTGGATAAAGGAGAAGGGCGACACTGATCAACTTTGTTCTAACATAATATCGTTAAGCAACAACAGAATCGTTAAGCAGCAACAGAATCGTTAAGCAACAACAGAATCGTTAAGCAACAACAGAATCGTTAAGTAGCAACAGAATCGTTAAGCAGCAACAGAATCGTTAAGCAACAACAGAATCGTTAAGCAGCAACAGAATCGTTAAGTAGCAACAGAATCGTTAAGCAACAACAGAATCGTTAAGCAACAACAGAATCGTTAAGCAACAACAGAATCGTTAAGTTGCAACAGAATCGTTAAGCAGCAACAGAATCGTTAAGCAGCAACAGACAAGCATTGCGGACAGGTCAGTTGCCGGTTTCTCATCATTATTGGAGTGCATGGGTAGACCCTAGATTGCGATCATAAGTCAGTTACTCAGTTTAGCTTATTAGTCGTTGATAATTAACAATCAGTGGCGGCGCCAGGATTTCAGTTTTGGGGGGCTGAAGCCTCGCAGCGAAAATTTCATATTTTCATCCGCCAAAATTTCTGACGACCTTTTTTTTAGTCGTCAGCCGAAAATTGTGGATTTTTCAATGTAAAAAAATTCGGATGGCCCTTTTTTAGGGGGGGGGCTGAGCCTCTTGTAGGGGGCTTAGCCCCCCCAGCTTCCCCCTAGCGCCGCCACTGTTAACAATTATTGTTCAATTAGCCAGGTAGGAAACAATCCACGGTAGCCTAGACTATAGCGCTTCTCAAAGTGGACCCTCAATTAACTGCAGTTAGGCTTATATTAGGCCCTATGCATTTGCAATTTGCCACGTTCAAATTGAACAAAACTGCATTCTCATAATTATCTTATTGGAAGAGAAGCAATATAGAAATCTACTTAGCCTAACGATACAGCTTTCAAGCATCAGCCACTATAAGACAAAAATGCACGAGAAGAGACAACAGCGATGTTCGCTAATTCTAATTTCATGTTGGCTACTCTCGGCATTGTGATCAACGAATCGTGGTTTTCAAAACAGTGCAATTGGATTTTTCCTACACGAAAAATAAACTTTCTGCGTGTGTAGGCTAGTAGGCCTAGGCTCTATGTTTCTCAGGCGCTTATGAACCCTTACCCTGTCTCATCTGATCCTGCACCTTCCAATTCCCGACCAAGACGACACCCGCCTTAGTCGCTGCTCCTTCCCTCTGATCCTATGGTAACTCGACCCGGACCACCATGGAGGCATGGACTATTCTTACGGACAACCCTGTTGACACAACGCAGCGCTCGTGAATAAGCTGGTGCCCCGCGCTTGGCTTTCGAATGGCGCTTTAGAAATTTTACGTTTACGATTACGATGTATGCATTCGATCGAGTATGGTTTTTGCCATTTGCCACGTAAAAATTCGATTTAGGTTGAGATTAGGGTTCCGCAAGAAACTATTAGGACGTGACGTGAACTATTAGGACGTAAACTTTTTCGGCCACGGTACGTGGCCGAAAAAGTTTAGGAATGCTTGCCTATACCATTACCAATAGGACCCGTGCACTTGGGCCTACGAAAGCGTGTTGCATGGATATGCAATAACTATGTGAGCCTAATATAGAAACTGATCGCAACGCCCGCAAAAGTCACGTCGGAGGAAACCATGCATGTTAATAACCTGCTCTCTCAAGGCCCCTATAGCGTCAAATCAAGCCCGAAATTATAGCCAACCTGTTATGTTAGTTTTTTAAGTGTAGGCTACACCGGAGACAAAAATGCAACGACTAAAAGCTTTAAGTGATGCACCTTTTTGGTCACATTTCAATGAACCCATCTGTGAGGATTTATGAAATTAAGTTTATGACTGAAATGAATGAATTATTACAACTATTATTATTATTATTATTATTATTATTATTATTATTATTATTATTATTATTATTATTATTATTATTATTATTATTATTACCACTATTATCATCATCATCGTCACCGTGACGATGATGATGATGATCATAGACCTACGTCACCGTCATCATCATCATCATCATCATCATCATCATCATCATCATCATCATCATCATCATCATCATCATATTATTATTATTTTTATTATTATCATTATTATTATCATTATCATTATTATTATTATTATTATTATTATTATTATTAGTTTATTATTATTAGTTTATTATTATGATGTTCTTATCATTATCATAATTATTATTATTATTATTATTAGTCTATTAATAGTCTATTATTACTATTATTACTTTTTTCCAAATATTATTATTATTATTATTATAATTATTATTATTATAATTATTATGAAAATGCTATCCCTATTCCAAATCTGGCATAGTGTTAGCGAAAGAACCCGCGAAGGCCACAGCGCTAAAGCGTTGAATAATTAGCCAAAGTATTTGGAAAAGAAAGGACGTCTCACTCAGATCGCCTGTGACAAGTGACGACCTACAATGTATAGTCTATCAGTTAACAGAGCAATAATTACTCTTGAATTGATGCGTCCTCTAATAATAATAATATTAATATTAAAAATAATAATTATTGCTATCATTATTCATCATCATCATCATCATCATCATCATCATCATCATCATCATCATCATCATCATCATCATTGTTATTAGGCCTATTATTATTATTACTTATACCTTTCACTATCATTAGGTTTATGCTACTATTAGCTGTAGAAAATTAATAGTTGCCATCGTCAAAATAATAATAATAATAATTATAATAATAATAATAATCATCATCACATCGTCATCGTAGTCGTCGTCATCACTGTCACCACCACCACTACCACCATCTTCGTCATTATCGTCCCATGATCTTTATATAGTTTGGAAGTTCCTTCATTCTTTATAAATATGACCTAGGCTTATATAATTATAGCCTGCAGGCGATCAATTTAGACCTGTTGGAATTTTTGCTGTTGTCTGTTTCGTTCTATGACTCATTTACCCATGGAGATTAATATTCTATTTACAATAGTTTTGTTCTATTTATGGATTTACAAAGCGCCTCTCACAGTACAACCCTATATAAGATCGTTGGTACAATCTAAACAGAGGCGTTCCCAGTGCGAAGAACTCACTGAAAAAGAAGTCACAGACCTAGGCCTACTTCAGACAACGGACAGAAATATTAGTAGACTATAGATCTAGACTAAGTGTCCCCCAGATCATTATTATTCTCAGCGCGAATAACAGTATGAGGTCATTCACTTCATAGCAAAGGACCAACAGCGACTAAGCCTAAGGCAATAATAATTATGATGTTCTGTGGCATTCGAATTATTATTAGAAGTGGTAGGCCTGCTAGACAAATATAGAAGGCCATGACGGTCTAAAAAGCGGAGAGGACGAACAATGGTAACTGAGATAGGCCGCCTAATTAGATCACAGAGGTATACGGTATACCTATAGGAGCTTGACTTAACAAGATCTCATAGGTAAGAAAGTGGATTTTAAACTGAATCCGATCAGATAAAGTAGCGTAAGCCAATGAAGGTGTTCATTCATGAAAACCGAAATGTGGGAGAAACAATTGTAAATCGCAATTGCAATCTCAGGAGGCAAATAATTCCAGAGGCGTATAGTGCAGTGTTTCATGTGGCGTGGTTGGAGAAATCGAGATGAGTAGTGAGCGAAAGAAAAGAAAGAGTAAAACCAGGCGGTTGATCGGGTAGAGCGGGTTGGCTGAATGGTGGAAAGCTCACGAATGTATCTTGGCAGAGATCACCAAAGGTGTTATATGTTAGGGATAGCACTGTGAAATGGATTCGCTCTGGAATTTGTAACCAATTGAATGATTTCAGGATGCGGGTGATGTGTTTGGTGGAAAACAAGGAGGCGAGCAATCAAACGAACAGCTGCACTAATGCACTAAGTACCGATTGGAGCGGAGCCAGACTTAGTGTTGGCTTAGGGCCGATTAGTAATAGGTTACAGTAGTCAATGCGGGAACAGATGAAGAACAAATTAGCTATAGAAGTTATAAGAACAAAATCGACGATGCGACAGATCCTTGAACTTGAATGGCACTTAGACATAGCTGGTAAATAAAAACTTGACACAGAAAGAGATTAGAGATATGAGCAGAGATTGTAAAAGAAGGCTTACTGTCTAGATTAACAACAAGGTCACGAGCATTTTGTGAAGAAATTACATGGAATTTGAGGAAATCGCTTGGCAAGCAAAGCGTATTCAAATTTAAATAGCTGTTGACGAATATCTAGCTCGATCAATTGAGTCTTGGCAGAGTTGAGCGAAAGACGATTTGAGGACATCACACAATAATTATTGAGATCAGCAGAAAGACAACCAGTAGACTGGTCCGCGTCAGGATATTGGGACAGGAGCCACGAACAAAGGTCTGGAAGCTTCGAGACGATGTAGTAGATTACCGTGATCGACCATATCAAATGCCAAAGAGGCATCAAAAATTGTTAAAAGAGGGATTTATTCATGGCAGAATAGATTCCAGAGAAATAAAAGAATAGCAGTTTCGGTTTAGCACTGGGATCTAAAACCAGATTGTGAGACTTGGAGGTAGAAGACCCAACTGCTCAAGATAAGGAAGAAGTTGCAAAGAATTAAGTCGCTCTAAAGCCTTTGAGAGAAGGGAAAGATTAGCAATACGGCGATAAGTTTGTCATACACTATAGGATCAGAAGATGACGTTCTTTGAACAAGTTAACGCACAGATGGTCTGGAAAAGGAGATGATGTTGGCATGTGGAAAGGGAAGGAAGGGGAGATGGCGCCCGAGGAGGTGATGGACGGAGGAGATACACGAGGTGACCCTTGCGGAGTTGAGGGAGGCGACGAGAGATCGGGATTCATGGAGGGGTTAACTATGACGGTCGCAAAGATTAATCGAATGGACGGCACAAAGTGATAAGGCGATAGGATCCAGGTTGGACTTCGTACAAATTGGATATACAACAGGTACTGTTAGGAGAACTTCTGAAAGAGACTTATGCCTGTTAAATAAGTACGACATAAAGTAGACAATGTCGACTATAATAGAGCATCTACAATGCCAAACGACCCCCTAAACGGGGGGTGGGGACCCAGTTCACATTATTTTGAATTAGAAGACAAACCAGCTGTGAAAGCAAGGAGATCTGTCCAGTGTCTTTGCAGGCCAATGCATCAAAGGAAATCGTCCGATGTGAACGAAACATTCGGAGTTGTATGAGATGATTGCTTTGACAAACTGTATTGGAAGTCGGGCTATTAGTCTGTAAGCTGCATTTAGAACTGATTGCAAAGGGGATAGGCCTAGGCAGACTTTGGATGACCAACCAAGAGGGACTTGCAGTAATCGATTCGGAAGCAGGTGAACCGCCTCAATTGAAAGAAAGTAGGAAGCACGCATAGACCCTATTCCAATCACAGCTTGTTGAAAACCCAAGTTGATCTGAGTTTAGACCTATTTAAAATCTGTCAAGCAAGCATTTACTGTAGGTCTATTCTATCAGTTCCTTACCTCCACTTTAGTCCATTATGAGCTTGTGCGTATAGGTCTGGTGATAGTTTCATTTCGATGATGTCCGAAGTCTGTTGAATCAACGGTGGATGATCCATATATCCAACTATTTTACACCAACTTCAAGGTTCTTCACCGAAGCGCTTTTGAAGCGCTCGATATTGTGTCGATTGCAGAAGTTCCGTAGAAAGTTGAGAACGAAACTCAGACACGACATCTTCGACACATTGCGATCGAATACGGGCATACATTCGAGCAACAATCGCAAAGGAACAACTTTGAACGTAATATTTTTGCAAGAATACCAGTGTCGCCAGACTTAACGGTACCCGGTACGTCAATCCACACAACGCAATCCCAAACAAGTAAAGAACTGTTGCAAGCGAACACAAGTGACGGATAATGTCAGTCAGCGCAACGAGGGAAAAAGAGAGAAAGAGAGGAAGAGAGAGTGAAAGAGAGAGAGAGAGAGAGCAGTTTGCTGAAATTATGGAAAAGGTAAACGAATAGCGAAAGAGACACCGGAATGTGGGTCATATAGTAAAACAAACCTTAGAATGAAAGACAGGTAAAACAACGAAAGGCGCAAAACAGTAATTATCTTCTGTACGATTAGTCCGACTGTTTCACATTTTCCCCGTCTCATAATCATGATAAATGCACACAATACTTTGAAATGGCTAGGTCTACGTGTAAAACGTCTCAGTCAAGTCGTGCAGCGTTGACTCATAATAACCGTGGTCAGTGAACAGCGTATATAACCTTTATAGCAGGTCTTATGGTTAATGAAAACAGTCGATGCCGCTTGTTTAAGCTGGTTAGCTGCCAGCTGCTTTGACTGTAACCTATCTGCGTGGTTATATGCTCGTGATTTATTTTCACTGTTCAGTGTGGGGGGATGGTTCAGAACGTCCTCCTCGTCTCCCCTGGGCAACAGGACCTGGTCCTGGCTAAATCTGAATCAGGGAAGAGGGAGAGACCTGATCAGTCGCCTTTCACACCAACTGATCATGAAACTCAAATATGGAACAGTGGAGATTTTCCATAGCTGGGCGGCTGTCACGTGCGAAAGCATCGTCAAAGCCATAAGTCAAGTCAAGTAAGTCAAGTAAGTTCAGTGTGAGTCTAAGGCTACAGAGCCTTAGTCAGCTTTCTAGAGGAGTTCCGTATTTTTGTAGTGTTGGCACCGTGTTGCCTATGGAACTCCTACGGGAACCTTAAATGACGTGGCACTCATTCATATGGGCAGCAATGGTGAAGAAACCCATCCGATCAAATTATTGAAATTACTAGCTGGGGTACCCGGCGTTGCCCGGGAATTTTAGGATTCGCCCCGTTCCCGGCTAATACCCTACTCCCCCATCCACACTTCACCCCATCCCACTCTTACTCCACACCCCACTTTTTTCTCCAATTCCAGTCGCCGACTGACCACCCTAACCCGCCGGCCCAGCGTGTCTCGACGTGTGTGGGGGATGGCATCTAACCGCTACGCCACCTCTGAAATTTGGTTTCCCGGCAAATTCCCCTCCCAAGTTCCCAACAATGCCCTGCTCCGACCCGGCCCCTGCGGTACGAGGTGTGCGTGTTGGGGTACCCGGCGTTGCCCGGAAAATTTGGATTTGCCCCGCTCCCGGTCAATTCCTTACTTCCCTCCACCCTCACTTCACTTCATCCCATATCCTCGCTCCTAGCTTATGAGTAGATGGTCTGATGGGCGCTATACTTATTAATACTGCGAAATTAGCCTATCTGATCTTCCCGTGTTAACCTGGACACCCTCTACGACGCCACTCGTCCTCTACGACACATCTACAGTCTACAGCCCCTGTCACGTAAGCCCTAACCAAAGTCATACGCTCGATAGCACTTAACTCTAGCAACCGTCGTCAACCGTGGGATGGTCGGAGGGAGCGAGGCAGAGCAGCAAGACGGTCGGATGGGGACGACAGCGCGCTGTTGCAAGCAGCCGGTCGGTGGGGAGACTGGGGACCGACGAGCAGAACGAGCGATGCATGAATAGTGAATAGCCTACTGACAGCTGCTAGCTGCTGTAGCATGCGCAACGCACTTTGTGTGGTGTCGCGTTCGTATTATAGAGCCCGCCGACGTGTTGTAGTCTATGCTACAGTAGCCTACTGTTATTGTCTAAATGCAGGATCTAACGTTACGCAGTCAGTCTCCTGTTAGTACCCAGAAGGAGCCCTGTTACAGTGAAGTAGTCATCATGGTAGCTGCAGCAAAGCCCGGAGCCCAGCGTTATTTATGAGTTCTACATTCTGCCCTTCATTGGCAAGATTCTGATCTCTTTAGTTTTGTCGTTTTGAAGTTCGTTTTGAAGTCTCGCCAATTTAATCGGAACCTCTTTATTCTTCCCTTTAAAAAGATCATCGATAAATCTGGCCAAGTTTTTCTTCGATTTTACTGCTACAGAGAATCTATTTACGTTGCGATAACCAGTCTGGCGAACGACAAAGTTATGGACACAGAGCGATCAGAGGATACGATGGAGTCCAACGAAGACGTTTGCGGCAGTCTATGCAAGCTCTGTAAGGGAACCCTGAGGAAACCAGTGCAGAGTGCTTGTAGTGGTTTTAGATACTGCGAAGACTGCGCCGAAAGTCTACGGAATAGGTAAGGCCTAATTAGGCCAGATACCATTTAAACTATTTTGATTCCAACCTTCTACGTTTTTTTATTTAGCCTAACTCGTTTCGCCTAGTCTATTTGAAACGTGTAGGGCCGAAGTCTAGTCCAATTGAACTAATCGTGTCCATCCCTGCCTGTGAAACTTCATCGATGGAATAGAGGCATTTTCGAACAGTACTCATGGCAACACAAGAACACACGATCAAAATAGAATAAGGTTAAGCTCCGCCCCTGTACCTTCAAGCAGCGCCAGTCCCATGTGTTGGATAAAAGAGGGGGGGTGAAACAAATCATCTTACTTATAATACAGCATCCTTAAACAGTGACTACCCCTACCAAGAATGGAGTGAAGAAAGTGGACGTTCCTGTTCAAGAAAGAAAATGTAGGCGTATAATTTTTGTATCAACATGCTGACGCTTGTGTCTGAGGGAGCCGTTCTTTCCATTGGCTCATTGATTAGACGATAATTTATTGCAAAGCAAGTTTGGGAATAGGTTGAATAGCAGTAAACTGCTTTAGACTAGGCCTACTGTAAAATTTAAACAAAGCATTTTCTTCAGCGACCATCGGATTTAGAAGGTATGTGTGCTTTGTGACATTTGTAGTTTCGAGGCTAATATGTGCTGTCCATTCTGCAAGGATTCGAAATCTTTCGAAATTCACAAGGTTGGTCTTTCAATCATCCTGTGCTATGAAGCAAAGCGAAAAATTTAATGCGAAAAAGACTTCTGCTGTTGTCACCGAAAAGGCTACAGAAAGAAGTATGAGTGCCTAATTCTTAGTCCATGGCCAAAATGTTATGCAAAAGTTTTATTTCTCAAGGTGGGATAAAAAAAATATCTTGTTTACTCCACATGGGAGCGTTGCGTGATCAGTTGAACTCACTGTCTGTCTAATCTGATTAAGCTTAGCCTACTCATCATTTCTTACACTAAGATGTCCCAGCCGGGTCGCGAATCCTGCGTGGCTATAGCTCCTTGACCTAGGAGCAAAGGGGACAATTATGGGCGAGCAACTTGTCCAAGGTCGCTACACAGTATAGCTAGAGCCTTGAGGTGGATTCGAACCTGGAACCCTTCGGTTTCAAGGCACCAAACGCATGGGCGGAGTTTGGTTTCCGTTCTTGGAGGGGCTAAAGCCTTCTTGAGGGTGGGGGCTAAGCCCGGGAAAAGATACCATTTACACGGTAAAAAAAGAATCTGGGTCTTCTTGGGGGGCTTAGCCTCTGATAAACTCCGCCCATGACCGAACGCCATCACTACACCACCGCGCCCCACTAGGCTGAATAGGCTAAAGAGATTTAATAATTATAACGATAGAAAAAAATTATATAATTTTTGTGAATATAGGGCCTATGTAAAAAACAATACCGGTTATGAACCAATGCACTGAAGTCTGATTAATCTTTGTTATTATCTAGAAACGTAAGTGATTACAAACAGAGATGATTGGCAAGCCGTACAGTTTGATGTGCAGTCAGAAACTTTGATAGGGCTACTCTCGAGTCCAGAGCCAGAGATTTGAAGATTTGCGGAAACCTTAACCTGAATTTAAATTAATGGAAGTTAGTTAAGGCGACAACCTCGAAATTAGCGGGGAATGGGTATCCTCTCGTTTAACATAGATCTATTTGATCCATATTCTCAACAGGTGTTCCGTGACAGGGCAGCGGAAAGAGAGCTCCTCGCTTCGTCGACGTCCAGCCATGTCGAAGGTCGTGATTGGCGTGAACAGAATCACAAGGTTTGTATAGCCTATAATTATCAGAACTTCTGACTAACATCTTAGCGATCACAGTGCACTTAAATGGACTATGAAGGGATTGAAGGCAAAGCAGTCGAGGTTCTTGCACTCACGCTGTGCAGTCAGCCGTACGAAATAATTATTAGTTCAATTATTAGTTCATTAATTCCGACATTTATATAGCGCCTCTTCAAGATATCTACTCAGAGTACCTCTGAGTAGAAATATACCACGAGCATTGAGCATGGTCGGATCACGAAGTCAGTCGAGTATAACTTAACCTTGATTTTTTTTCTTGCCATTTCTACTACGTGTCTGACCAATGCCGTAGAATTTCACGAATCAGACCGAAAATGACTTTTTGGGTACTTTCTAGGCATTGGAAGGGGCACTGGTGTCGCCCAAAGGTTCTGCTGTGGTCGAGACAGGTCCTGTTGCTGGTGGTGTCATGGAAGTGGGCGGATTAAAAGCACACGGAACAGAAATTCTTTCTGTTGGAGGAGCCAAAGAGGGACCTCCGATGCAAAGTCAAATCGCGTCAATGCAAGAAAAGATGTCGATTTACGAGGGAGTGATTACGGTTTTATGCCGGGAAGTGGAGAAGTTAACAATGCAGATGGAGACCATGGAAAGGCAACGTCGTCAGGAGAGAGAACAGCTGGATGTGATGGATCGCAAAGTGAAAGCCTTGGAGAGAACTGTAGCTTTAAAGGAAGTGACCATCTCGGAGTTGGACTTGAGAATAACAGCGCTGGAACAGACGAGCTACGAAGGAACGCTTCTCTGGAAGATAACGGACTTCAGTCGGAGAAGACAAGAAGCCATTTCAGGAATGCAGACCAGCATCTATTCGCCGCCTTTCTACACAAGCAAGGAAGGTGAGGTTATGTAGCCTACTTCTGTTTACCTTATTTTGTGATGTAAACGTTGTGCAGTGATATTTTGCCGGCTACTCACACTAATCAACCCCGACAATCATTTTCGACATCACGCCGATTTGTTACCATATCGTCGCAAATGTATTATCGCTTTCGTTTAATTCTCAGCACCGCAATAAAAAAAACCAGAGCCTAATGACGAAGAATGCAAGATTGACATCATCCATAGTAAATTTTCTCTTAATATATGACGCAACTGTTGCGATGCGGATGTATAAAACCCGCGACAGCCTTCGTCACAACGCTTGACCTGTTGCTGTTTAACGACACTGCCATTTCAAAGATGATCAGTGTCGCCCTCCTTCTTCATCCAGGCGTGGGACTGGCACTTTCAGAATAATGCAGACAGTGGCGGAGCTTGCTCACAATGTTGCTCAGATGCGCTATATATTAGTCAGATACATACGTGCAATGCATGCGTACATTTCCAGCCTACTCAACCAGTGTTGGCGATAGATGCGAATTTATTTATAACTTAAGTGGGGTGCATGGCTGCAATTGGAAATAAGAAACAGAGTGCATACCTGACATGCAGTTGTCTGGTTAACATTATGTGTTGACATTTTGCTTCAAAGGTTACAAGATGTGCGCGCGCCTATACCTGAATGGAGACGAAGACGTAGAAGGAACTCACATCTCTCTGTTCTTTGTGGTCATGAGAGGTCAGTACGACGCTCTGTTGAAATGGCCATTCCGTCAAAAGGTCACTCTTATGTTCCTCGACCAAAGCGGAAAGGATCAACACGTCATGGACGCATTCCGTCCGGATCCAACAAGTTCCTCCTTCAAACGCCCCACAACGGAAATGAACATCGCCAGTGGCTGTCCACTTTTCATGTCACTTACCCAACTGGACAGTCCATTGCATGCTTTTGTCAAAGACGATACTGCATTTATGCGAATCTCGGTGTCTCAGGATGATCTCAGTTAATTATTATGCTCAAGAGTTTCGTCCATCAGCAAAATTAGAAATCAGGGAATTCTTATTGTGTATCAAAGTAAAGGTTTATTTTATGTGGCTTTTCTACAAAGCAGTTTTGAAAGCGTGCTGAACATTAATCATAGAGCTTTGCATAATATGAGTCTGGATAAGTCAGTAGCATCTATCACTCAGTAAGACTTAAGTGACAGTATATAGTTGTACAGATTGTGTTTTTAACGCAGGTGATACGGTGCTTATAGGCCTATGTCTTAGGCCTATATTTGCAGAACACTTTTCTCAATAAAACCAGTGTTGGCCGATCGTTTTTCTGTTTAGTGTCTTGTTTCTCTGTTCAGTTTCTTGTTTAAATAAAACCAAATAAGAGTGAAATGCTGGTAGAACTCTAAATACAGCGCAAACCTGAATACGAGAACTTATAGTGATCTATTGTAAATCAGAGAACTTTCTCAACATCAGGCATAAGGAAGGTCAGCCTGTGCACTGAAGCCTACTATGCCAACGCTATATGAAATCTAATTGGGGTCTCCTTTACATGGGCTACCCTTTGGAGTCGTTTGGACAACCTCTCTGACTCGACAAACGCTGACCAATAGGCTGGTATCCTGCGCTCGGCTTTCGAGGGGTGCTTAATAAATTTGAAGACCACAATTAGCCTACGTTTACGAAATCCGCAAAAGACAGGTTTGTTCTTAAGACACTACAATGTCCCTGCAACACCAGAACGATTTTTTTTATTAGACCTATGGATGTAACGTAGCGTATTTCAAGCATATTTCACGAAGGGCATTACTTAATTATGGCTGTCGCAGACATACAGGCTCATTATGTTACTAAAAACCAATAATAAAGAAACGCCAAGCCACGACAAACGAGAGTACCCGGATAACAGTCTGTGATTTGTGCCTCCTTGTAAGTATAGAAGACATCACGCACTGTCACGAAAATGAAATTGCTGCAAGAGGCGACTTTTCCCCCGATGAAGATTGGCTATAGCAGCAGATGTAACAGGTTGGACTGCTTTACTTAGGCTGTAGTTTACGAAGGCATAACACACGAGACAGGTGGATGTATGATTTAGATTAGACCTAGGCTTATTGACTGTAAAAGCTGATCGCGGTACTGCTACGTTATAATGAGATGAAACGCAAGGCATAAGTGTAGGCTATAAGTCGGCGATGTTACACAAGTGATTGAAGTGAAGTAAGGGAAATGAATAGGCCTACATGTATGTTGCAATTAGTGTCTTCGCTGGTCAATAAATAGATCGATGATTGCAGTGGCCCCATTCTCACCAGTGTTATTCCTGCCATTAACGAAAAGCGTGGGCTGGTCGGCGTTATAAGGTGTGAACAGAGTAACCTATACTGTTGAAAGTGCAGGATGACTGCAACCGCGAGTTTTCAATGCGATAACAGATGGACAACATCATCGCTCTATGTTGAATCTTTCTTGGAAATTAAATAGGCCTAGGAATTGGTTACACTTCACTTAAAATTGACCATAATTATTATATGGAATAATCATTAGGCTTCAGAAACACGCTTATTGACTTCAGTGACGACGACGCTCGGTAGTTGCAGAACGGCTATTAGTATTCGGATAGCTCTAAGAATTATTTGACGAAACGTAATTAACTCGAGTGAAAATAAGACAATATTATAGTAGTAGCCTATTAGTAAATACAGTCATAATTACAGTAATGGTTATAATGATGATGATGATCATGAAGACGATGATGATCATGATGATGACAATGACGACGACGAAGATGATGGCAATGATGATGATGATGATGATGACGACGACGACGAAGATGATGATGATTATGATGATGATGATGGCGACGACGATACTAAATATGCCATCGAAAGTAATAAAAAAAACTTTAATGACGAACAACAAAAAGTATATCAATATAAATTTTGTTGGCTCGGTTTAATCTTTATTATCCTTAAAACCCGTGAATAAACAATTAGCTACAGTTACTGTATTAGTCCTGGGCACGACGTTAAACTGCATCCATCCTCCGCCACAGGGAACCAACAAAGTCCCTGCGCCGGTCCTAAGCCCGGACAAAAGGAGGAAGGTTTGCCAGATGGGTGGCGATACGCTGGCAGTAAAAGACCAAGACGATTGAAATCCGCAAAAACCACGGCACAAGTGACATAGCGACCCAGATGCTTCAAGGTGTCATGATGTGGGGCAGACATGCACAGTCCGGTCAGGACAGACCGGTGGAGAGAGTCGGGGGAGAGCGTGGGACACAACGGGCATTGACCCAAGTTGTCCTTCATGCCTAGCTCTCTCCCAATATTCTCTTCATTTAGACAAGGCGGTCTAACTGCTCCAAAATGTTAATGGTATGGAGCAGACCTGCTGACCGGACTGGTTGAAGCTGGGCAATATGACGCGAGACAGACTCAGACAGAGAGTGGCGTCGGACTCCTACGGGCGCTGAGCCTAAGGATGTTGATGATGATGATGACTGTATTGGTCTATGCACCTAAATCTGAATAAACTGTTATGTGTAAAACTGTTACAAGTAAGACAAACTGATGATATGCTAATGATCTGACCTTTATTACAATAACTTTATACAATTATGCCTTTCCAGACAAGGAGTTGTATCATAATAGGCTATAATTTATATTATATTATATTACATTAGGCTTATATTAGGCTATATTGTATTATACTCGAATTATATTAGAATTATATTATTTTAGACTTATATTACATTAGGGTTATATTATATTGTATTAGGCTTATAATATACTATATTATATTGTATTAGGCTTGCATTATATTAGAATTATATTATTTTATCTTCTTCTTCTTCTTTTTCGTTCACTGCCCTTAGGCAGGTTCGAATGTTTGAACAATCATCTCTGTTCTGCGCTTTCATTTTCGGCTTCTTATAATTACCATCTTTCATCATCCAGTCTAACAGTCTTTGTCTTGGTCTGCCTCTCGTTCTTTTCCCCTCCATTTTCCCCTCTATGATTGTTCGTAGCATCGAGTCTCCTCTGAGTGTGTGCCCGATCCATCTTCTTTGTCTTTCTCTAATTGTGTGTATCATCGCTCTCTTCTCTCCGACTCTTCTCAATACCTCCTCATTGCTGATATGATCCCTCCAGCTGATTCTTTCTATCCTTCTCCATAACCACATTTCAAATGCTTCAATTCTCTTGATGTCTTCCATTCGCATAGTCCATGTCTCTGATCCATATAACATCACACTCCATACTAAGGTTTTTATATTATATTATATTTGGGTTATATTATATTAGGGTTATATTATATTAGGCCTACATTATATTATATCAGGCTTACATTATATTAGGCTTATATTATATTATATTATATTAGGCTTATATTATATTAGGCTTATATTATATTATATGTGCATAGGCCTACGTCGACAATATAGTTACGATTAAAATAGACATACAATAAATGTTACTGTGACACGGCAGCCATCTGTAGGTTATTTAGATAGTCAGTAGGTTATTTAAATAGTCCACTAGAGCAAATCAGTGTGAAGCTCGCTATGCATAATGACACCTAAAGCGCTCAATTTCTTTCGAAGTATAATAATTATACATTATTGGACATTATCGGACTAAATTTCTTCGCGACTGACAACAATCTTGACGAATGCGGTGTCATCCTTGACAAAGGTGTGAAATGGATTGTCCAACTGCATAAGTGACATGAAAAGAGGGCAACCACTGGCGATGTTCATCTCTGTTGTGGGTCGCTTGAAGGAGGAGCTTGTTGGATCCGGTCGAAATGCGTCCATGACGTGTTGATCCTTTCCGCTTTGGTCGAGGAACATAAGTGTAACCTTTTGACGGAATGGCCATTTCAACAGAGCGTCGAACTGACCTCTCATGACCACAAAGAACAGAGAGATGTGGGTTCCTTTTCCCATGCCGTCTCCGTTCAAGTACAGACGGGCACACATCTTGTAACCTTTTGGAATAAAAACGATACATTTTTTGGCATTTCTCTATTTCTTTATAAAGTCCTCGTAATCGTGATCAGACAAATAAACCTATACAAAGCGCCACTTGAATAAGCTCACCAATGACGCAAAAATTTATTCATTCGTTCGTTAAAAGAATTTGTAGAGCGCCTTTTCAAAGAGGACTACTCAGAGGCGCTTCCAACCCCAGTGCGGCCAAATATGGGGCGCGGTGGTGTAGTGGTGGCGTCGTTGCCTTGAAGCCGGAAGGTTCGAGGTTCGAATCCACCTCAAGTCGCCGCGTATGGACCTTGGGCAAGTCCTTCACTCGCAATTGCTCAGCGCTTCTGCAGTCGGGAGTGCCTCTGAGTAGAGAGCTTGAAGGGGCGTTATAACAATTGCGCATACAAACAAATAAAACTGTCTTCAGATGAGCGGGAATGTGTGAGTACCATAAGGCCCAAAAAAATAATGTTGTGTTTCCGGTCACCCGACCGACCCTCTTTTATCGCCGCGACTCAAATAATTTTGTAAAAAAAATTTATTTAAAAAAAATTTTGCAAAATATTTTTTTTTATTTAAAAAAAAAAATTTTTTTTTTCAAAATTTGTATTGACATAATACGGCGACATTGCCTTCCGTATATAGTTGGATCTTAGGCCAAAAATATATTGTGTTTCCGGTAATCTGACAACTCACTTTTATTGTCGTGACTCAGAAAATTTTGTGCAAATTTTTTTATTTACAGTGACTTAGAGTTTCACGCCTTCCTAAGTACTTTCTGGTTGCCAGTCTTGAGAAACCTCTAGCCTTATAATTTTCACTTGAGCCACCTCTAACGGTGACTAGGGAAAATAAATCTAGCAACCTCTAGGTGTAACTAGCCACTGGCTCGGCCAGTCTGGAACGACCCCTAGCAGTGATGTTTTGTTCGCACTCATCTTCCCCTTCCCTTCCCACTTTATCTTACCAGAAAAGATATCAACAAAATGAAATTAATAGAATTGTTTTCTAGAGCAATTTTAGGTACAGACAGTCGGGAAATAGGCAGTTTATACTTGCTTAGAACACGTACTTTGTTGCAGCGTGTACCTTTATGCAAAAAAGAGTAGTTGGGTATAATTTTTCGGATAGTCACTGTATAAAAATATTTTACCAAAATAAAAATATTTTTCGACCTACCTACCCAATTTTTTAGAGCTCTGTTACCGGAAACACAGCATTATTTTTTTTGGCCTAAGGGAACGGGAAGGCCATTCCCGGTCGAGTGTCCTATTGCAGAAAAGGCACGGTTTTGCATAGTGAAGGTACGAGCAAAAGGGACTTTGTATATGTAAGCTTATACTTGGACATATAAAAAATATACCAGGCAACAGAAGAGATTGCTAACAAGATTGTTTAACAGGTAATCGCTCAACAATTAGACTAACAGGTGAACTTCGTCACCTCAGCTGTAGCAGTGTGCCTACATGTACCTGTTTTGCTGGTGTAGAAGGGCGGTGAGTAGACGCTCGTAGTTCTGCCCTGAATCGCCTCCTGACGTTTGCGTTGAAAATCCGTCAACTGCCAGAGTAGAGATCCATCGTAACTCGTCTGCTCCAAGTCCTTCACTCTTTTGTCTAGATCCGCCAGACTGGCGCCCTTCAGCGAGAGAACCCGATCAGTAGATTTCATCATCTGAGCAAGACTTTCCATGTTCATCTTCAGCGCTGATTCCTTTGCCTGGAGAGTCTCCATGACTCGGTAGTCGTTCTCCACTTCTCGGTCCAATGTAGTAAGAAGATTCTCGCACGTTCTCATATCTGCGGATAGCTTGTCCAGTTTTCGAAGAACATCATTCGCCTGAGGAGTTTGAGATAGAACTGCAGACGACCCCTCTACAGCTCCACCGGTTGCTCCTCCTGTAACTCCTCCCGTAGCTACTTTTATAGCTCCTCCGCTTTCAATTGGCCCTCGTTCGTTTATCTGGGTCTTTCTGACAGTAGAGTCCGTTCCTCTGGCTGTTAAACTTTCCAGTTGCTTCTGCATCTTGTCCTCAAATGACTTAACTAGGTTTTCAATGGCAGGAATCCAGTCGCTCGGCTTTTGCGGGCGACCTAGGGGTAAGCTATAACTACCGATGATCGAAGTAACTTTTTGAATTCTACTGAAGAGTGCTTCGAAATGCTCTGGCAACAACTGCTTTAAGTGCACTTCGAAATCTAATTCCGTTACCTAGAAGAAAACCAAACATATTGTTCATCTCCTGATTTGGAATTATTCCACCGTGTAAAGAGAACTATTTACTTTAAAACAGTATGCTAGGGAAAAAATAAGACATTTTGAAATGCTTACAACCTGTGTTCTTTTCGTAGCACCATTTTTCAATATTTAATAACTACATTGAAACAATGACTCCTTTTGCAGCAGATAAATAAATGTATTACTGTCGTCTAGCAAACAGCAATATAGTGGTCCTCTGTAGATGATCATAGTATAATTATATAATTATAAAATTATAATCGTTTGTAGGCTATTCGATAGAAAGCAATGTTGCATGAAAGAACGTATGAGATCCTAGTGGAACAAGTACACGCAACTGCATGGGACATAGACCTAGTCATAGGACTGTTGCAAAACAAATAAACCAGGTCTCTATTACAAGTGACTGAGAAGCGTTAAAAAAACTTAAAATACAATTAAGAAAGATTTGAAAGTTATCACTGAATAAATCTCAGTCAAAGGAACATAATCTAACGGGTCTCAACAGACCAATGGCTTTTGTAAGTGTCCCAAAATTTCTTTGCATTCTTACCGGCTTCCCGCATTGATATTTGCACTCGTGGCCACCATCCAGTTTTGGAGGCCGACAGTTATGTCCATCAAACTGTGTTGTACACGAGAAATAAAAATGTTACAGCAATCAGAGCATAGACTTGCTAAAGACATCTAATGTCGTTTGTAAACTACAACTAATTATGACACAAGGAGGTCTAATTCTAACATGCTCGCTGTAAGCCTATACTCTTATGGGCAGTGGGCACATAAAGTAGGCCTACCGTTTGACACCTCTCAAGGAGCATCACTTTTACGCAAATAAACTCATTTTGGGAATCGTTATTTTCTTCGTTACTCGTCGTGTTTTTGGCATAGATCGGGAGGTCAGTGTCTCATATTGCGATTAATTCACCATTAAATTATTTTCAAAAATGTGATCGTATCGTAATCGCTGCCGCTGCTAGGCTCATTGCCCGTCTTCCTCGATTCTCCCACATTTCTACATTCATGACTGAACAACTTCACTGGCTTCCTCTCTCGGCCCGTATTCAATTTAAAGTCCTGATTTTGGTCATTAAGTCTCAAATGGGTCTTGCTCCGAAGTATCTGTGTGATCAGATACATCGCCCTCTTTCTGCCACTTCACTGCGTCCTCTTAGGTCCTCTGATCGGCTTGACCTCTTTGTCCCCCGAGTCAGGACTGCCATGGCTCAATCCAGATCATTTGCCTGCATTGGTCCCTCCCTATGGAATGGGCTACCTCCATCAGTTCGCTCTGCCATCCTCTCTGGTAGTGTGTCCTCGTCTTTCTCTCGTCTAAAAACTTGTCTTTTTTCTCGGAGTTAAACGCACTGGGAGCGCTTCTGAAAGGCTTGTTGCTGCGAGAAGCGCTTTATAAATGGTCAGATAAGATAAGATAAGATAAGATAAGATAAGATAAGATAAGATAAGAATCGCAATCCCCAAACTTTTAAAGCGACACTCGAAAGCCAAGCGCGGGGCACCAGCTTATTCACGAGCGCTGCGTTAAGACTTTCAACAGTACCGAACTTCATCCATCTCAGGTACCGGTACCGTAGGCCATGCTAGCCGTCGTTTATTTTACCTAAATGGGTCTAGCTGAATCCATATTCGCATATGAACCGAACAGCTACTTAGCACAATGATCGACTCTCTTTCTAGACAGGAATTGAAAAGTCTTACTTGATTGTTTGGTATCTTTTTGCCGCAAGTATCACATCGACGTGGACGCTGGTCACACTTTTCACAATGCTCCTACATTTCCAAAATACATTTTAAAAAATATGTATAGTGCTATCTCTCAATTGCATAGTAGTCTACTAAAAGTAATACGATTATCGGTATTTAGGTGATTAGTGCTACCGGTACTCTCCGTGTAGCATGAAATTCAGATTTAATTTCCTTCCAAATACAACAGTCGAGTTAATAGTATTGGCCAAACTGCTAAACACATCTCACATCTCAAACAATTGTTTGTATAGCCTATTTGGGCTAGGTGACTATATATTATAAGAAATAAACGAAACAATAATGCGAGTTTACCTGAATGTAGACTATATCGATTAATTAATTCAATAACATTAACAAATTTAGAGTTAAATTTTGTAGAGTCCATCTAATTTTTGTAGGCCTACAAATACTAGGTATTTTACGGGTACAGTCAGAAAATCTAAAATTGAATATTATTGCAATTGAATGTATCTAGGTGCCAAGAATAGTGATGCATGGAAACAGTTAAGAGGTGGTCTTAACAAGAGAGATTATAAATATTGATAGGGCCTAGTACTGATGCATGTAGTTGTTGTGTAATCATGGAAAATAAAATTCACGAGTTCGTGTCTGAAAGAAACCAATAGGTCCACCATTGTCCTACCTTGCAGTGGTTCGATAAAAAGCAGGATATAATGTAGGCCTATTTTAGGCCGACCTATTATTATGAGCAAGGATATAGGCCTACAATACCATAAACTCATATCATATTCAAATCTAAATGCATACAGATTACAGAATATATATTTATTATTCAATATTTTCGTAAAAATTAAGCTACTGTCAAAGCAAACCTCGTATTCTTTAAAACTGCCTGACCATTTACAATTCTCAAAAACGCATTTGGTTCTCATTGAATTCAATTCTCGTTTTATCGCCATATCTGGAAACATCTGAAAAAGGCAATAACAGACTAGAAAATCGCTTGCAATCATCTAGCCCATTAGTCGTATATCTTTACAGGAAATTATTATGTTAGCTTCATATATTATTTAGCAGTGGCAGCGCTAGGGGGGGCTAGGGAAGCTAAGCCCCCTATAAAAGACTAAGCCCCCCTAAAAAGACCATCCGTTTTGGGGGTTTTTACATGCAAAACTGAAATATTTCCACGATTTTCGACCGAGCGACTAAAAAAGGAAAAAGGTTGTCAGAAATTTTGGAGGATGAGAATGGAAAATTTTCATAAGATTTCGGCCGGATGACTAAAAAGAAGGTCGTCAGAAATTTTGGCGGATGAAAATGGAAAATTTTCATAAGATTTCGGCCGGATGACTAAAAAGAAGGTCGTCAGAAATTTTGGCGGATGAAAATGGAAAATTTCCTCCGGGCTTCAGCCCCCAAAACTGAAATCCTGGCGCCGCCACTGTTATTTTGTCTACTTTAAGTGCACAACAATAAAATTTACACATTACCAGCATATTTCGCCATGTTGAAATGCCAAACCGCATAGGCCTATACTAGGGTTGGAATGCTATGCAAAGAACCATCTCAGAGTAATTAAGGAACCAGAAGAGGTAAAATCGCATGACTGGACGTCATCGAACAGTTCTAATGGGACAAAGAGCTGAGATATAGTATAGGCGTAGAGATGTCGTGACTCACTTTTGATTGTTCCAGTACGTTCTCGGCAGCATCTTCACATTCGTCCGAGCATCTGGGGCAAATCACCTGACTTCCATCTGACCTGTTTGGCATGGACCTCAAATACTTCAAATTGTGTCAACCATAATTATTGATAGGCAATTTCACTATGATTGCATATTCATTATTCAACCTGCTTTAGGTTGCGTAGGACTAGACTAGAAATCAATGTGTCGCGTGTACACCAGGCACTTCGCTAGAGTGTCTTTGTACACATTTGATTAGAATATAGTACAGATTAGAATATAATATATTTATTTAGAATATAATAAATGCTTGATTATGTTATGTCCCAAAATGTTGTATCGCATTTGGAAAATTTTTCAGAGGTGTCATTTAAAAATCAGACAGCTATCGTGAGAACATATTTTAAAGTCGTCTTTAACTTGCCTAATCAGGTGGTCGAAGCAGTCCTTGCAGAACCGATGTCCGCAAAAACTTTGAATCGGATTCTTCAGTATTTGACAGCACCTTGTGCATAGGTATTTGTCATCGACCTCTTCTGTAAAGATGTCTTTCGGGTAACCAGATGGTCCATCGATGTTATCGGAACCTAAAAAGACTTGCATGAACGTTTCCTGTTCTTCTGCTTGCATCACTTACATGTACTTCGACAAAGTGTCTAAAGAAATAACAACTGCTGCTTACCTTTGTGGTACCAGGTGCCACGTGCAGATAATCAAAGATAGTCTAAGCCCCAAAGTTTTGGCTTTCCTGGCAGATGCATTTGGTGGCTGGCTCACTCTTGCGACCGGTCTCGTATCTTCACTTGACATCTCTACACTGTGTCCAGATGAAAAATAGACCCCCCAACAAAAAGTGTCATATCTTGGTCGAAACTTGTAGCATTTGCCCGAAATATTACAAGCTACAACAGTGGCCATACTACCACCAAATTTTGTAACGCCGTTTAGAAATGTTGGTGAGTTTGTCAAGTTTCTTAACGTTTGAGATGCAGTGTGGAAAATGGAAATTTACAACATGCAAAAGTCAAAAGAAAGTGAAATTCAGCTACAGCATTGCTGGTGTTAAAAATACCGTCCTTGTTCACGGACACACGACCGTAGATGTACGTCGAACGACTTCCATTGCTCTGCTGTCCCGGGTGACACTCGACTTCATACTTAAATCCCTTGTCTGTGACTGCCCAACAGTTCAGACCGAAATCCAGTTGACTATCAAATCCGGAGTGTAGTGGATGAGCGCGTTTATCGTTTTCCCCTATTCGTGACATCGCTTAACTTAGGGCGCGTCTGATTGAAGAGTGGCAGCAGCAGCTCTTTGACCACGTCGTGATCATCGACCGGACCGTCAAACAGTGGCGTCTGAGCCTATAGGGTCGTGTGTCCGTGAACAAGTAGGGCATTTTGAACACCAGACGTAGCTGAACTTCACTTCCATAATATGACTCTTGTATGCTGAAAATTTCCTTTGTCGGCACTGCATCTCAAACGTTCATAAACGTGACATGCTCACGAACATTTCCAAACGTAGTTAGGAGTTGGTGGTAACATGGCTACTGTTGTTGCATTTAAATTTCAGACCAATTCTAGAAGATTTGACCTGGTAGGCATAATGACACTTTTTTGGGGTTTACTTTTCATTGGAACACAGTGTCATGAACTTGAAGCAGCGCTCGTGATTATGTTGGAGCCTTGCGCTTAGCTTTAGATTAGCTTTTAAAATTTTGTATCAGATTCTGCGATTAGGCCTACACTTGAGATGGTGATATTTCGCTGTCGGAAGTGGCGGGAGACCGCTCGGCGAATGGTGACTTCTGGGCACTGAGCCTTTTGAAATAAAAAATCTATGTCTTCAGTGAGAATGATTTAAGCGTGTGAATGGAATGTTTCTATCATTGTAAAACTTGCGATTTAAAAAAACTATTGACTATTTCTGAAACCAAGACAATTTGGCGTTTTCATTTATTTTTGTTTTTAATGAGTACATCAGCTAGTAGGCTGTGATAATGTTGCAGACAAGTCAATGTAGCATAGCCTAGCAAAAATATGGCATTATTCAAGCAGTGTGATAACGATCTGAAACATGATGACAGGGTCAAATGCCTCTTCCATGTTACAGGAACAATTTCCAGTTGCAACTGGTTTAAAAACTATTTGTTATTTTAACCTACTCCTAATAGATCTGCTCTGGAAAGACTTGAAACAGAGACCCGCGACCATCTCTAACTATTTAAGGGAATAACAAAATAACAAAAGGGCGATTGGTCAAATTTAAATGACAAATTTAATTGATACGAGCAATTTATTTGAACTGCCAAACTAATTAAACAGAAACTCAAAGTAAAATTGATTTTACACTGATTTTATGAATAGGTCTATTCAAATTTCACATTTGAAATAAACGCATCCATCCAAACTGCGACCGATGCATTTAAAACGGTACCTAAGAAATTTAAATGGGGATGTTTGTTGATACTAACCCTATAGTTTCTTCCGATGTGTTTCTTACCATTTATGGAATTGGAAAATGCTTACCCTACGACAATGAGGAAATGCATCACTACCTATGCTCTCACCACCATCATCACCACCACTTCACCGCCTCTGACGTCACCACCAGCAACACCTCCGCCATCGCTATTAGCAACAGCCACATC
This sequence comes from Lumbricus terrestris, assembly GCA_949752735.1. NCBI lineage: Eukaryota > Metazoa > Annelida > Clitellata > Crassiclitellata > Lumbricidae > Lumbricus > Lumbricus terrestris. The sequence continues at coordinate 15,664,399 of OX457043.1, read as the reverse complement.
GGTTTCTCACAGTTATAGGAATTTATTCACGAACTAAGTATTTTCATCAAAGCATCGGTAAAATTTCTCTTCAACCGACCTTTCGAATCTCCCTGAAAACAAGGTTTAATTGAACTTTCGTCTTCTTACAGAGCAACGTATTTTGCATTTTCTTTCGATTCGTCTGTCTTGATTGGCTTCCAGTTATATTTTTGAGACATTTTGATCTCATTGTGTAATCAATAAATTTGTTCCTTTATTGATCTGGCAAAATTCTCTGGCAACTTGAGTCATAGTATAGCCTATCATGTATTAGGCCATAAACATAAGGCAAATCCAGTTCCCAGTTATCTTCTGGCTCCTCATGCAAGTTTATTTCATGTTCTTCTAGCATCTTCTCAAACCAGTGCCAAATAATTTTGTATGTCAAAAAAGTAATGCGCTGTGTATAACAAAACCAAATCAGACTTGAACACAAATGCAATGAACGTTGAACTCAGTAATTCACTGATGAAATGCAGATAATACATGCCTTCAGCAACTGTCTTTTCCTGTGCTGTCTCAGAATCGTTTTCTTGTTTCGAGGTCGATTTCAATTGCAGGTCGAGCACCTCTTTCAGTTGATCCACTTCTCTCCTTAGATGCTCGTTTTCAGTGGTTAATTCTTTCCTTTCGGTGCAAATCTGATTGTTTTCACCAATTGCATTCTCCAGAAGTTGAGTTTGTCGATGCAATTCGTCTTTACTGCTGTTAAGTTGTTGATGCAATTGTTTCGAGATTTCCTCTGTTGAAGCTATGCGTTCTATCAACTGCAGCATTTCATTATCTATTGTTTTAACCACTTCCTTTAATGCATTATTCTCAGCCTGAAGAATTTCTAAATCGACTTTTAATTTTTCTCCAGATCTCACCGCTTCCTTTGCCTCTAAGAGCTCAAAGTTAATAGCTTCGACTGCTTTACGCATAGCATCAACTTCATTTTCTAAACTATTTTTAATTTCCACCACTTCCTGAAACCTTTTCTGTATATTATTTCTGTCGTGCAAAGTCGTATTGAGTTCTGTCATCATTAGAGGTATTTCTTCGTCTAATATATTAAAAAGTTTTATATGTTGAGTCTCTCGAGCAGTCATATGATATAAAATTACTTTAAGCTTTTGAAGTTTGGTCGATTGTGTATTAGGAATTGGATCTTTCTCTTCTTGTGGTACTTCCTTTAAATCAGGCAAGTGATAATCTTTTTTAAAGACAATAGAAACTTCATTATTCTTTCTTATCGATAATTGATATATTCTTAGACCATCACTACCTATAAACAAAACACAAATTATGCTTTAACGTATCACAGTAGTCTACAAATGAATAATCGGTATTGAAGACATTGGGCAAAATAGAGATTTTGCTAAAATTAATGTTAGGCCATTCAGGCCTATTTTTTTATTCATTCTATAAGCTTAGCGTACCAGTAATTCTGTCTGAAAAGTTTAATTAACTTTTTTCCATCAATATATTGATGCCATAAATTCATGGTCGTACAGAGCTAGATCAAGAATCACCCTTGAAAACCATTTGAAACTTTATTAACAGGTATTCGCGCAGCAGGCTTATTGTGTTTAGACTATTTCAGTTTTGTTAAAAATATCTATAGACTATACATGTATGGATCGTTATAAGGGTGTAATCCGCATGTAGCGAGAAAAAGCGTGTCTATTTCAATTTATTTTAGCCGCCTTCAAGAAAATGTCATAACAGAAGATAATATTATTATGAAGACCACAACAATAATTCAACATTATAGCCTAAGCATCGCATTTGAGGCTGCGGTATGCTCATAGGCATTGCATCGCTTCTCATGACTAGCGGCGCAACAGGCGTTATTGAAAGACCGCTTAATGCCTTATAGGCCCTATATGACTTTCCATTCTTAGACGTTATAATGAAAATATTTAATTTAATAATGTTTCATTATTGACCTGTCAATTCTTCGCACTTCTTTGAATTTAGTTTCAGTGGCGATAATTTAAGTAGGCCTATGCATGTGTCCAGGTAACTATGACATGCGCTTTTTGCAAAAAGGTGGGCCTAGGCCCTATATAGGGGGTGGTGGCAGACGCTCAAATTTTGTTGAAATAAACCTTGGAGAATGAAAGGAAGTAATTTTTTTCAAAAATAGCGGTAGGCTACGTGAGTAGTAGGCTAGTAATCTTAATCGCCTTATTTGCTATCTGTTCCAGTTTTGATATAGCACGATTGTGATAGGCCTATAACATATGAACATATCCATGTGAGAATAATAAAATATTTTAGCCGTGATTAATTACGAATGCCATTTTGCGGGGTTTGGTGCTTCCTAACTGCTTAGTTAAGTTGGATTTATATACGGAGGATCAGACAATATTGCATTTTGCAATAAGTTATGCATGGGTAAATTATAGTGTAATAGAAAGAGGATCAGGCATGTAAGGGTGATACTGTCCCTATTCATAATTTTATTATTATACTTATTGATAGTGCATGTATGAAAAGAACTGCTTAAGCACTAGGCCTAATAGGGAGAGGACAAGTTATTGGCATGCAACAATCTGCTACGATCGATGCTGATCAGAAATCGTACTAAGGCAAAACTTACCAAAAGTCGCTTTTGAATATAACCCGTGCCCCATCTGTTCCATAATATGAGACCAATTCGAATCAACGGACATAATTTTTCTAATAAATTCCTGCTTTTCACCGACTGGCGTATCCTTCGACTTCATAATTAAGTTCCATGATTTTGCAACACAGATTTCCATCGTCGTCATAATAGAGATAATTGTCATTCTACAAAAGTACACGTGGCACATACCTATTAATGGAATAAGTGACAAATAGGCTGACTGAGTGCATTCTACGCATGCGACACCCAGGGGCGGATACAGAAATTTTCAAAGGGGGAGGGGGCAAAATTTTCGATCTTGGGACAGGGGCAAATTTCGTCTTGGTCACCAAAAAATCCGACGACTTTTTTTAGTGATTTGTCGAATTCCCAAGAAAAAGATACCATTTTATCCGCCAAAATAGTTGATGACTTTTTTTTTAGTAATTTAGTCGAAATCTCGGACAAAAACATGCCATTTCCCAGAAAAGTCGTAGGCCCCTACCATTTTCCCCGCTAAATAACTGATCACCTTTTTTCAGTCGTAGTGTTATTATCTGAAACCTCTGTACGGACCTCGTGGGGCGTGAGGAGGGCCTACGAAACTACTCATGGGGAAGGGGCCACGTCAACTTTCCGAGCCAGAATAGCTGGTAAAAAGTAAAGAAATTTCTAAATGGGGCCATGGCCGGATTTGACCCCCTGGATCCGCCCCTGGCGACACCCATGGGTATATTTAGGGCTACTAGAGTTTTATGGGTTCAAACTTCCCGAAATAAATTCTTTGCGAACATATGTTAAAAGATAGCCTAATTGTGTGTAGCTTGCGACCATGTCCAAAAGAACACCCACCAGGAAATGGATACTCTCCCGAAATATTTTTGGCTATATACTCCCCAGTGACAACAGTATTAGGCTACATGTATATCAGTCAGTCGATTGGTTATAGGCAGCCTACATGTAGGTAGGTCGATCTGGCGGTCTTTGGCAATAATTGACATTAGGCTATACTTATATAGGCTATATATATAAAATTTAATATATTTATAAACTTTATTTCGCCTTATACGGGCAGTTCACAACAACATAAACAAACACACACAAATACAAGTTATTAAGTTAGTATTTAAACATTGGCTTAATTACAAACATCGTGCCCCACTGCTCTCACGAAAGTGACTAACATGGCAGTGTTTAGGTACCGAATAAATGCCACAATGTAGGCCTACTCCAATCTGCTGTTGTGCAAAACAGCCATGGGCCTACAATTCGGGTAAAATGTTGTTGCTGTAATATAGCTTTGATAGAAAAGAATACTGACTTATTTCTACAGGCTGGGCAAAAGAAAGGCACCCCAATGTTAATGTTTTTGCCAATATCTTGGCCAGAAGTAAGAATTTTGAAATGAAATATTTTACTGTCTTAAAGACAATTCATATTTGCACATGATGGCCAGATTTCATAAAAATATTTCAAACAGAACAAAAGTTATACCACCTTTTGTGAGGCCACCCACCATTTTTGACGATTCAAAAACGTAAAACAAAAAAGTAACAATTTTTTTACTAAGTCACACCTTAGGTAACTGTTGTGAAATGAACTTGATAGTGCTTCACAACTTGTGTTCAATGTGCCCACCACCAGTGCCAAAACTTCTTTCGAGTCTCTTTGCAAAGTTTTTGAAGGCCCTGCTGATGCGTTCCAAAGGCAAATCTTCCAATATCAACTCCAATGCGCACATCAATTCTCGTACTGCTCTTGGTTTTGGCTGCAGATTGCAATATTTCTCCAGCATAGCTCTCCGCAATTGATTATCAATACACCGGCTTCATATCCGGAGATTTGAAATGAATACAGAACGATCGACATTGAACCGATCGCCTTTCATTCACGGATAATAGCCTATCTAAACTCTCAGCTTAACTCTTAATTTTTGCGCTAGCTATCTCTGTTTATCAGAGTAAACGTTGCTCATAATAATAATAATAATAATAATAATAATAATAATAATAATAATAATAATAATAATAATAATATGTAGAGATTAAAGTGCCATGGGTTCGTAAGCAATCGATTAAGAAAACCGTAGCAACGATTCAGAAGCACTTAGCAACGATTCAGAAGCACTTAATCTATATCTATACCTATATCCCTTGGATCTTGCTCAGGAGGTGTCTGAATACACATTTTGTCTGCAATTGACACCTTGGCCATATTCATGTTTTAGAAATTTGAATTTCATTGAATTTCATAGCAAAATTATTAATCTGACAGATTCCTTATTTACCAACTTGATTTTCATCTTGTTAAGTGATTTCACAGTGACGTGCAGTACGCTGGTACCCTGTTTCTGTTTAAAATAATAATAATTATAATCATCTGGCAATATCAAGGCTATTTAATAGCAGTTATTTGAGATAAGACATAACAAAATCACATTTTTGGACTTTTTGATGCGTTAGGTTTTTGAATCGTCAAAAAAGGTCCAGGTCTCACTAAAAGTGGTATAACTTTTGTTCTGTTTGAAATATTTTTTATGAAATCCGGACATAATCTGTATAAAATTATATGAATTGTCTTTAAGCCTGTAAAATTTCATTTCGAAATTCTCACTTCTGGTCAAGATATCGGCAAAACACCTTATCGGATCTTTTTTGGCCCAACCTGTATGTCGGACTGTAAAGCAAACAACCTGTACAGATGAAAATGTGCTTCAAACACTTATTGTCATATATTTTAAAAAACTTCCAAAAATTCTATTCCAAGTAATCGACAATATAGCATAGGCCTACTCAGTTTTGCTAAGAGTAAGATTTTCACAAGCATAGAGAAGTAAAGGTTTGCATTTCGCTTTAATGAGTTGCAATAGTGCCATTTCATCCATATGTCGCGTTGCTTTAGAAAGAATACTATTGAAAGACATATAAAATTTGCCTATTAACTCACTATAGCCTATGCCTATACACGGAAAATTTCAAGACAAGTTCTGTGAGTCTTAAACGTCTCACCAGTATACCTTTCGATGTAGGCTAACACTTGATGGTCGCCTATGATAACATGGTAGCCGCAGGTATATTAACCTGTGACCGATGCCATCATTCTGGCTTCGAATTCAGTGTTTTGCAGGCTCCTTAAAATCTGCATCACCGTGCTTGGACTGGGAGCGCCCCTGTGTGGGTTTCCTGAGGAGGCGATATATAAGTTCTTAAATGAATGAATGAATTATAAGTTCTTAAATGAATGAATGAATTAACGAATACAGGCTAAAAGTAACTCACAATGTTTTAATAGGCCTACAATGCGCGCTGTCGGTTTTAGCACTAAAGCTCAATCAACTGTTCTCTGTTCTTCAACATCAGAACATCCGCAGTACACGGAATAAGAAAAGAACTAAAAAATAATTTCCTCCAAAGTCACCTTTCGGTCTCGGATGGTTTTATTTTCGTGCTTATAGACCACGTGGCGATGGGCAGAGCCTAATATAAATAGAAGCAAAATTTTGTTGCAAGTGTGAAATACCGACAGTCACTGGTTTTTACGCGACGTTTGTTTGGTTGCTGAATAGCCTAAGTATAGTCTAAGTTAAATCTAGGCCTTCTATCGACATAATTTTTTATCGTATCCTAGAATAATGTGAGTTTTTAAATACACCAATTCGCTTATTGTTTATAAAAGTGAGGCATTGGTTGAGTTTCAGGCAAGGATCATTTTCGGCTTGATCATGCTCTTTATCGCATAGGCCGGTTGAGAAGGTGAAATAACCTAATGTTTGCATGGTTGTGTTTCGTATTCTATCATGACTTAGGCCTATATTCGCACGCTTGTAGAAAGTAGGGGTCAGCATTTATGCATGCCTAAGCAGAGAGTCAACATGCACTATTTAATGGTAATTTTATGGTCTTTATGGTAGTATCAAAGTTTGTTACGCAAACAGGGTCACGAACAGTGGCGTAGCCAGGAATTTTTCATGGGGGGGGGTTTTATGGCCGGAAACCCTGTTTTTTGCTATTTTTTCTTACTTAAATGGAAAAATAACCTTAAAAAATCTTTTTTTCGGAGTCAATGGGGGGGGTTTTGACCCCCGAAACCCCCCCCTTGCCTACGCCACTGACGAATGTTATGCTATTTTATGCATCATTCGTTTTCGTATCTGAACAAAAATGTTCAGAGGACAGAGGTTTTCCGTTTAGAATTTCCCATCATCATAGGTATGTTAGATTTCCCCAGATTATAGATTATAGCCCAAGTGAAATAAAACCACACAGAGATTGAACGGCCGGGCAGTTGAACGAGCGACAGATGACCGGTGGACAATTGAGCGGTAAAAGTGCTAATACATTGCTTCATTTTCCCGATGGTTTCTCTTCCATCGATGTTGCTCAGTTTCCAGTAGGCCTATGCGTGTGTTTCTTTTGTCTTTCGCTGACCATCTTGTCGTCTGCGGTTACAAGTCGGGTCTTGCATTTGAATTGTTTATTCATTCGACATCGCCGGGATATTCTGCCATTCTGGTATTGTTTTTCTTTCAAATAGGCTACTCATAATTTTGATGTAGGCCTATGAGCGTCTTTTTACCTCTGGTGCTACATCCATACATTAACGTCATGTCTCACACGTAAATACAAAACTTTGCTTCACACGTATAGGTCAGGCTTATGTAATTGTTGTTTGGTTCCAAACCAAATCAATTGATTATTGGAAGGATTAAGGCTAAGTCTGTTTGCTGTCATCCAAAGGTGGAGGTCTTGCAATAAAGAGCTCATCCTTTCAACCAGAGATATCTGTTCAGAGGGTGAGCCGTGCTCAAGAGCTTGGACATCATCAGCATAGAAATGACCCTTTGCCTGACGTTTATAGAGGACTCTGCGGTGAAAAGAATAGGCCTATATAAGAGAGGACCTAAGACAGACCCTTGCGGGACACCTAAGTCAACCCAACCCTAACCCAGGGTGTTCTAATGTTACCCAGGACAACCACCTGAGAACGATCTGTACGGTATACGATTTACAGGGCTGTACTCAGAACTTCTGAGGTGCCACCGAAAAAAACGACTTTTTGGTGCAAAAATTTCTGACGACCTTTTTTTAGTCATCGAAATTTCTGATGACCTTTTTTATTTCTTTTTTTAGTCATCCAACTTTTTGGCCGTGATATTTCGCACGGAAAACGTTTAAAACAGCGTAAGACGCTCTGCTTTCATGGTTTTTCCCTTCGTAATTCGTGTTTTTCGCCTGCGTATACCCACTTGGTCTTACTGAGGTGGGTATACGCTGTATACCCGCGTGTACCCTCGTTTTTGAGGTGAGTGTAAGTATACGCTGTGATTTTTTCCCGGAGGTGAGTATACGCCGCATACCCGCGTATACCCTTGAGTAGAGCCCTGGCTTTACACCAATGAAAGGGTGCGCCACAAAAGCCAAATGAGAGGTGCAGACACTGCAGAAGGAGCTCATGATCTACATGTCAAACGCAGCAGAGGCATCAAAGAGTGCAAGAAGAGACAGCTGAGATCCATCAATTGCCGTGTAAATATCCTAAAGAAGTGAAAGAAGAAGAGTTTCTGTCGAGTGGCGGCCTCTAAAGCTAAATTGGGTGGGATGCAAAAGCCCTAATTGCTCCAAATAAGGGACAAATTGGGCTGCAGCAAGTCTCTCTCGAGTTTTAGATAGATAAGAGAGGTTAGAGATGGGCCTGTAGTTTTGGCAAACATTAAGGTCCAGGCTAGGCTTCTTTAGACTTGTAAATACTATGGCAGATTCTGAGATGTAGGAAGAAATCCATCATTGAGTGACCTATTAAACATATATATACACAAGAAATGAAATAATGTCATCTAGCACATTGACAATGATAAACGGTGGGACCGGACCCAGCTCACACGACTTCATGTTCGAGAAGCCGAATTTCGGAGGTCAGCGTCAAGGATAGGTCGAAAGCCGTCGACTTTGCAGTCCGTTTGAGAGAAGTCGGGGTTGAGGAGCATCAGCCATTCCAGCACGACGACCAGCTATTTTGTCAGTCATCATATTGAGACAGTCATCTGCCGCGAAAGCTGGCGGGGTTGAAGAGCGAGAAGCATGACCCAGCAGGTCCGATATAGTAGACCAAAGACGCTTCGGATTCTTTTCGTCGCGAGCTACAAGGTTTCATCCCGAGGCTTGAAAGTGGGGATTGAAAGGTAGAAATTTCCTTCCAAGGCTTTACGGCCCTATCCCATTTCCAATCGGAAGAACTCCTTCTATGCACTCTGATTAGTTGGCGACACGGGTCGGTTCAAAACCCGGTACAAAATGGCTGATCACGTCGTTTAAGCTATAGCCTATTATTATCCTCTCAGCAACTTCAGCGCCTTAATTCAACACTCGCAAAAATTGCCAAATATTATATCACATCATATCGCGCCGCGCCTGTCTACTACACGCCGCCATTAATTACCTAGCAAGCCTCTAGGCCTAGCATTCTCTAAATTTATTAATTGATCTACAAGACATTTTTGATAAGCTCTGTATCGCTAGGTGTACATAATTTATCCAGCATAAATTAAGCTTATATTTATCGTTTCACTCAAGTAATTCCGTATTAACTGTTCTTAGCAGTTTTGAAAGACCATGGACACTGGCTATCCGTTGTCTATATTCCAAGAGAAGCCTGACCTATCGTTGATATGCAGCAAATGCCAGTTGATTCTGAAGCAGCCGGTCCAGGTCACATGTGGACACCGTCTCTGCAATAACTGCTGGAAACAGATGACTATGTCTAACGCTCTCTCTCTCTCTCACTCAGTCGCATCATATCATTACTATAATCTAACATGTTATAGATCTATAAAATCCTGTGTCGATCCGTAAAAATCACAAAAGCTGGGGGAAATGTCCCAAGGAGTGGAGGCCCTGCCGCTTTCATACGGGTTTTTGTTGATCACGACAGGTGCGCATAAATAAGTAAGTATATTATTCCCTATTAGCCCTTATACTCTCTTGGCTAATTAAATAATTAACTATTTAACCTAGTCTATAATAATTATATCTTCTTCTGAGAGGAGGGACTATTGCATCATTCTAATTTTATGAAAACATTCTGCGTAAAGACGGCTGAGTGCGTAGATTACTTAGCTTTAAATTGATTGAGATGTAACATTCAGAATTTCAGATTATAGACCTATAATATCATACCAACCGAGAGCCAATTGGACTAAAAAATATGGAGAGGTCTTGCACAAACTAGCCAGACATTTTTCAACAGAGAGAAAGGTTTGACGCGCCACCTAAGATCACTACAAGACAATAATAAGTAACACAGCTTAGCACATCAACATAGTGTAGTTTCATAACACAATTTAATAACACAAATTTAAAGTGGCCCATATGGATTATTCATCCGTGTTCGCTATTCCCCAATAGCCAATCTCTTGCAATCCGTTATTTGCAGTCACGACTAACTTGCAAAACTTTTCAAACTGTTGTAGAGAAACATCGCCTCCAGTTTGTCCTGCATGTAAAGCCAATGGAGATCAACAAGATGAGGTAGGTCGTCAGAAATATCTACGCTAATTACCATAGCACGCATACATGTATATCGGAATTCGGAATTTTCAAGTGACTATATAGGCAGCTGGGACTATCTATTCCGACCAATAAAGTAGCAGCCATAACTGAAAATAAACAAGCTCCAGGGTTCCCATTCCACTAATTCCCCTAATTTCCTCTGCTCTTTTAATAATTTATAATAAAACAGGGTTTACGGTGGTTCAGGAGACTCGAGATCTGTGCGAGAACCATCACTTGTATACAATGTCTTAAAATCCTATCTGCCATAGCTTTTCCTTGACGTTGCTGAGTGTCATCGCTCCACTCGTTCCAGGCCTTTACTATTCTGCTGCTAAAAATCCTTGTTTTCCCCACATGTCCATAGGCCTACTTCGACTGATACATTACACTGTTGACGAGAAAAAGAAGCGACGAGGGCGGGAATCGGTCATCCGCTTAAGGTAATACTACAATAGGCCTAAGCATTCCACTAATAATTTGAAGGCAAGTTTGTACATGTAGATTCCCAAATAGGACACACAAAGTATTAAAGTACATTCCTGGGTTTGCGTTTTGCATTATAGTTTCTGCAAGCGTTTCCTGATAATGGTATACAGCGCGAGATGAACAGAATGACTGCTCAATGCCCATCCGCTGACTGCCTCTGGTCTGGTTCATTCAAAGATTTCCAGGTAGAAATTAAATAATCTGACTCTATAGCTACTTGCGTAATGCCGTCGTAATCATAATGTCCACTATCATCCAGCTATTCTATAGTCGACCCATGATTAATATAGAAATTAAAAATCGTGATCAATTGGGCAAGACGGATTGTAGGCCTAATCCAGTGGATCAGAGACACCAGAAAAGTCTTAAAAAATTAATAAGCCTATCAATCTTCTAATAATGGCAATTGTATTTTACAGGCAATCAGAGAGGAATTGACAAATATCTTTCAAATATCCTTGATCAAACATAATATTTTGGCTAATGCATTTGTACAGAGTCTGTAAGATGTTGTCTGTTTCATAGAATCACTACGCGTTGTGTGATCGTCAGGCAAGAAAACAAGAAGAGGTTGAGCAGCAGCAGCAGCAGCAGCAGCAGCAGCAGCAGCAGCAGCAGCAGCAGCAGCAGCAGCAACAACAGCAACAGCAGCAGCAGCAACAACAACAACAGCAGCAACAGCAACAACAACAGCAGCAGCAACAGCAACAACAACAGCAGCAGCAACAACAACAACAGCAGCAACAACAACAACAACAACAGGTCGGTTTAATTATTTTGCATCATTATTTGTTTCAAAATTCGAATCTAATTTTTTAGCTTAGAAACACAATCATCTATTGAAATCTTTGGCATTACGTTTTACTGCGCTATAGAAGTTTCACTTTAAATGATGCCACCTAAAACATAGGTTAGAAATGCGACAGATAGCCTACTATTTTAAAGGATTCGAATTCAATAAGGAGTCGGACTTAGAATTAAAAATTGAAAACGGCCCACCAGTTTGCAATGACAATGATGCGTAGAACCAAAGAACTAAAGACAAGATTGATCTCAATTACAGTTGCTGACCCCATTATTCTTTTAATTAACTGTCACTCCGTGAACGAACGTGCCTGAATAGCTCTGCAGTGAGAAACACTACACAAAATGTTTATGTTGCATTAGATTTGACTTGGGATGAATTTTAGCTTTAAAAAGAGACTAGGCCAACACATATTTAGAAAATAATTTGTCAGTATGACATGGTAAGGTCATGTTTTATGAAGTGACTAATTGATGACTATTCTTTGTTTTGACTATATAAAAGGCTGCTGAACAGAACCCAATGGGAATGACCTCAGGCAGTCACGATGACCTCCAGCTAATCAGCACTATCGTGAACTTATTATTTGCCACATCGCTGTTCCAAGTTCTCTGCTATCTACGTTACCAAACAAGAGCTGCTGCTTATGAGGTCAACTCTGGACTTCGAGGTGTTGCGGTGACTTCACAGCTTCAGGCAGATACATTAGAATCGCAGAGTGGTAGAATCAGTACTCTGGAAGAGGCGGTTTACGGCGGAAAATTGACATGGAAAATAACAGACATCGGTTCAAGAATCAAGGACGCTGTGTCTGGCCGTGTTAAAGTTCTTAAGTCACCAGATATCTATACAAATAAACAGGGTGAGTTTATGATAATATTAAGTTGTACATACTATGCTGTAGAGTAGACGAACTGACAGGCTACAAGTCTACCGCCATTGAAAACCAAAGTCAGTGTTATGCTTAGATCTACTCGTTATACTACAATTATACTCTAAGTAAACATACCTAGATTAGATTGTTCTGCAAAAGTTCATTTACGCCTAAATACATTAAGCACCCACCTTCAAATCAATCAACCAAATAGTACGTAAGTGAGTTTATTCTTTATTAAACAATTGCCAATCGTTGGTATTTGGTGTACGCCCTAGAAACATCTCTCACAAAGAACTATAAACGACAAAGCACAATCACAAACATATGATTACCAACCTCATGCATATTTTAAGCTTTTAGCCCAGTAGCAACTGACTCACTGACTGTAGGCCTAGATAGATCGAATAAGTCTATGACACATAATTATATAGCCTAAACGCATGGGTTATTACCGTTATTTTGAGCTTTTTGGGGAAATATTGTTACTGACTTCATAATAGGCCTATTGTAGACACGTTAGCTCATACGTTCTTTGTCCTGTCACCTGTAAATAGCAATTTTATGTGAATTTTTACCGTTCACCACAAAATTAGAGCCAGGTATTACCGTATTGCACATTTTACAGATGTTATAAATAATCGCTATAAGTCCAAATCAACCGTCGCCCACACTGTGCATTGTGCAAACAACAATGCATAGACAGCTGCAAGAGAAATAAAAATACGTTGGTGACTGACTCAACGCTGTATGGCTGTGTTTGATAATCTATCTTTTGTATTCAACTTTAGGAACCGCCCATAAATGACGTCACGCATCTATAGGGAAGGAGGTCACGCATTTGTGACGATGTGTGACGAGGGGGTTAGGAAATGTGACGTCACATCATCACATCAAACACCAAGACATCAAAATGCCTAACTTTATTTTAAAATTTCACTCAATTAAACAGATTTTACTTAGTTAACAGTTACTGTTACAACAATGTAGCAACATTATTTACTTTTAATTTTGTGGAAAGCTTAATGATTGTAATAATTATACTTTCTATATTTTTCTGCGTTCTACTGTTTTGTTTCAAGTATTTTCATTGTAATAATTACTTTATTCGATTTGTGAAAACATTAAAATTCTCGACATCTGGATTTTTTGGAAGGGTTCAGAGTTTTGGGACGTCATATACATATAAGGGTGTAGGCCTACAACATTGTGACGACTTGTGACGAGGGGGTCAAAAACCGTCCCAAATTGCGTAACGTCATTTATGGACGACTCCTCTCAGGAAAAGAACATCGTAAAATCCAACTTTTTAAGCAATTCTATGTACATTTCAAAAGAAAAGTAACAGCTCTTAATTCTGTATATATCAAAATGGGTGGTAATTATTCAGCAGCGTGTAGACCTGAGAGGATAGATCTAATTGTAAGATAGCAGTTAATATGCATGGTCAATTAAATCCCACCAATTTGTTATTTTTTGGTCTCGGTTGTATAGGCAGAGAGAGTTACAAAATGAAGGCTCTACTGTACCCGAATGGATCTGACAGGAACCTGTCCTTGTATTTCACGGTCATCGAAGGACCAATGGACGCCCTCATGAAATGGCCATTTCATGCCAAGGTAATGTTCAGATAATCTAATTATTGTGACGAATATGATGACGAATATGATGCACGAAGAAGTGGATGATCCATGATACATGATACAGTTGATTCTACCAGTACTACTACTACTACTGCTACTGCTACTTCTACTTCTACTACTACTGCTACTGCTACTGCTACTGCTACTGCTACTGCTACTACTACTACTACTACTACTACTACTACTACTACTACTACTACTACTACTACTACTACTACTACTACTACTACTACTACTAATACTACTAATACTACTACTACTACTACTACCACTACCACTACCACTACCACTACCACTACCACTACCCCTACCACTACCACTACCACTACCACTACTACTACTACTTCTAATAATGAATAACAATTTCCATATTGGGCTCTTGAACCCTGACGAATAGATCGAGTCTATTCCAGACAAATCTGTTTTTATGATAGTGTTGAAGTTCCGAGGGATCATGTTTACCTCGGAGCAAAAATTTAATAATAACAACAACAACAGCAATAATGATTATAATAATAATAATAAGAAGAAGAAAAATTAATAATAAGAACAACAATCATTGCGGTAATAATACCGTCTTTAAGTCTATAGTTATTATGAGCATTAAATGTGCCATTATAATTTCAGTGTTTGGTGGTAAATGTATACGGACCATCGTCCGTGTCATAACACGCCACCTCACAGCAGCCCTGCCTTCCATGATGGTGGTAAGTAGGACTAACTGAAAACGACAAACACTGGGGATTCAAACGTTGTTGCTTCATTGTCTGCTGTGTTGCAATTCAACGGATCGTGTTTTAAAAGAACTTCTATTGAGACCTCTAATTAATAATGTGTGCGTCACAGTGCGTGTGTGCGTCACAGTAGGTGTGTGTGTGTGTGTGCGTGTGTGTGTGTGTGTGTGTGTTATGACACCTGTGCTACTCTGTCGTGTCTCTTCTGTGTTGGTTATTTAGATTACTGTGAAGTTTCTCGATCAGGCAGGACAGACCCGCGTTCATGAGTCGTTTCAAGCCTCATTCAATCGTCCCGGTTCCAATGGATCAGTCAGTCGTCATGGATTCAATCAGTTCCTGTCGCAGTCTTCGCTGCTGGCGACAGAGGGCGGCAGTTGCAATGATGAAGATTCAGTGTTCATCGAGATTGTGGTTGAAGACGAGGGACGATGTAGTGGAGAGGAGGGCAAGCGGTCTTAATGTAATGTAATGTAAATCTTCGAGAATTTCTCAGCGCCCACAAAAGCCACGTCAGGGAGACCAGCTTATTCACCGGCGCTATATCAAAACAAGTCCGCAATAGCCAGAGCTGCCGTTTTCGTTTCGGTGCTAGGTCAAAATTCGGGAGGCAAGCCGAGGAGACAGCGTGGTGCTACTACGGTGGTTGTCGGTGATGGTGGTAGTTGGGTGATGTAGGCTAACCTGATTGGAATCTGGATAGGATAGCTTGAAGAGTCTTAAGCAGATGCTCCATTGTAATATCTCGATGTAATATAGGTTGGATCTTGAAAGACACAGTGGAAAGAATAACAGAGCTTATTGAGGGAATCGTGGCTCTGGCGATGAGATTCTGAATTACCAGTTTTCGGAGTTTGATCACCTGCAGAACTGAAGGAAATTGTACGACGAGTTGTACGATACGAGAAGCGTTTTTGTAATAAGTGTCAACCAGTTGATAGGGGCATGATCTACCCGAATTTAACACAATGCTGTTGGTTGTCTGAAACCTTGCCATCTCACTTATTGCATTGTACTGCGTTGTATGTGAGCATTTACAAAGTTCCTCTAGTAGGGTGAACTGTCCAGAAACGCTCCAAGTGCGCACAGCCCCGCGAGGAGAAGCAGGTGTTGAGAAGAGAGAACTAATTAAGAAGAGATAAGACTTACTGCCAGACAGAAGTGCAGAGCGAGCAAAATGAGAAAGCGCATTCCAAAGAGAAAGACCAATTGAGGAAAATGACCGAGACTGAACCATAGCAGTTCTAGAGCGAAGAACCAAGAAGTCAAGTCTGTTTGATGAACGAACGGCCCGGTATGGACTTAATAGACAATTGCAATAATTGCATTTATAATAGACATGTTTCTGTAGTTGTATTTTGTAAGATAATGATAATTATTATAAGCGATTCATTTATTACTTTCTCATTTACAAGATTCACCATAACTATGCCAATACACAAGTCTAAAAGTACTCGGCATATTATGGGGTATTTTCACGTTGTAACTTGCGCCTCGCAAGTTACAACGTGAAAATACCCCAACCCCTGTATGGTAATTCTCTCCCTGATTACAGGCTGCTTTAACTTCTTTTACTTGTGCTACGTTCTGCTTTTACAACTGTTACGTCAAGCATTGCAATAAAAGACACGTAATAATTTTATCGTCGTATAGTATAACCAATGATCATGGACATGTAGACCTAATTAAATTGTATTGCTTTCAGATATAGCCTACATGGGGCGCGGATATTTCCCCCTGGACAAACCCCCCCGGACAACACCCCCCCGGACAATAACCCCCCCGGACAATTCCCCCCTGGGGTAGGACAAAAAAACTTGGTAGAACATATTGCCCAGATATAGGCCTAATGCATACACTGCGACGGGTAGGTTTATATATATATTATATATATATATATATATACATAGGGCCTACACGTCGATCACTGCAATACAAGCATTTGCACAGTTTTGTATGGGTCTGTGTTCATCTGTAAAAATTACTGGTAGCATTGACTAAAGCACTCGCTTAACACCATTGCTAAAGCCAGAAGCCTTCTACGTGCAATTCAATTGTGGCCTTCTCTTTGGCAACAAGCATTGGATCCATGATGAGCATTTCCCATATTAACCTATATAACATGATTGCAACTTTATGTCTTGTGCAGGGACGGATGCAGACATTTTGGAAGGGGAGGGGACAACATTTTTTTGGTCTTGGTTAAAAATAGTTCGTTCGTCTTTCTCCGAAAAATCTGATTTTTTTTGTCTTTCCTTCAACAAATGTCTAAAATCCAGTGACAACTAACTACGGTTAGTTGAAATCTGATGACTTTTAGTAGTCGTAATGTGGCGTCCGATCCCCGACAGACAACGCGCGTGACACTCCTCTTCTGCTATCACCGGTAAGCGCCTCTGCCCAATCGAATCGTTCGCTCTCGGTAGCCCTTGCCTCACCGAGAGCCTCCGCTGCCCAGGACCCGGGAGGTGCTCTGTCTTACCAGGACGCCGTGAGTCTCCCGGGTCACTGTGAGCTGCGCGTGCGCCGTCACCGCCATCCTCTAGGGACGAAGAAAACCCTGACACCGACGCCTGCGACCGGGTGTGCCGCTCGGCCGCATCGGACGCGCTCCCTGCCTCGTCCGCGGTCACCGAATAGGCGACGTCCTGAGTAAGAGGATGGCCGACTCTCAACACAGGGTTCTTTGTCCCACAGGCAGAGCGTCCGCGCCGTGCGCCACCCGTCGCTGCTGCGGCCTTCGTCTTCTTGCCCGACTGGTCGGTACCCTTGCGCACCAGGTTGCATCTGGCAGCCCTTGAACCGTCGCCACCAGCGGGGACTACAGCACACGTTCCAATTTCCACCGACCACAAGGGTTCCACGACAACTGGTTCACAGACAACTGGTTCACCGACAACTGGTTCACGGACAACTGGTTCACGACAACTGGTTCACGACAACTGGTTCACGACAACTGGTTCACCGACAACTGGTTCACCGACAACTGGTTCACGACCAAATGGTCACTGCGATTTTTTTACGACATGGTTATTGCCGCTAAAAGAGAAGTTTTATTGACGAAAATAACTCGTCATAAATCGAAAACAATTGTTCATGGCCTCGCTGCAAAAAGAAACCGAGGAAAAGAACGTTTCCTGAACGAAGTTGCATTGATGAAAATAATGCTTGTAAAAATTGAAGCCGGATACACGAAACAATCGCGTTGCGAAATAGAAGTTGGATTGATGAAAATACTTCAATTTTAAATAGAAGTCGGATTTAGATTGACTAAAATCGTCCTGCTAAAATTGGAGCGGTTGTAGTAAAGGAAACCGGAATAAGTATTTTCTTACCTGAAATAGAAGCTGGATTTATGTTTATGAAAAGTTTCTTGCTTAAATTAGAGCTGGAAGGATGAAAATGTCAAGCCTTAAATTGGGGCTGGATTGATTACAATCGTCTTGATAAAATCGGAGCTGGATCGTTGAAAATAACGCGGGAGTAACGGAAACCGGAATAAATATTGCTACAGATGAGATTTGAAGCTGGATTGACGAAAGTGTCCTGCCCTAGATTGGAGCTGGATTGATGAAAACGTCTTGCCTTGATTAAAATGTTCTTGCTTAAATTGGAGCTGGATGGAGTAAAATGTATTGCCTTAAATTGGAGCTGGATTGATGAAAATATTAAATGGGAGCTGGATTAAAAAAACTTTAGAAATCTGAGCGGGATCAATGTATTTTATATCATAAATAGAAGCTCGATTAATGTTTTTATAGATCTGAAATAGAAACGGGATGAATGATAAAACGCTTAAGAAATAGAAGCTGGACGAAGGTTTTTATATATCTGAAATAGAAGCTGGATAAAAGATAAAACGACTAAGAAATGAGGCTGGATGAAAGTTTTCTATATCTGAAACAGAAGCTGGATGAAGGTTTTATATATCTGAAACAGAAGCTGGATGAGTGATAAAACTCGTAAGAAATGGAAGCGGGATCAAAGTATTTTATATATTAAACAGAAGCTGGATGATTGATAAAAGGCTTAGGAAATGGAAGCGGGATCAAGGTATTTTATATATTATATAGAAGCTGGATGAGTGATAAACGCTCAAGTAATGGAAGCGGGATCAAGGTATTTTATATCTTAAATAGAAGCTGGATGATTGCTAGAAGGTTTAGGAAATGGAGGCTGGATAAAGGTTTTATATGTCTGAAATAGAAGCTGGATGAACGATAAAACGCTTAAGAAATGGAAACGGGATCAAGGTATTTTATATATTAACTAGAAGCTGGATGATTGCTAAAAGGCTTAGGAAATGGAAGCTGGATAAAGGTTTTTATATATCTGAAATAGAAGCTGGATGAATGATAAAACGCTTAAGAAATGGAAACGGGATCAAGGTATTTTATATTTTAAATAGTAGCTGTATGAGTGATAAAACGCATAAGAATTGGAAGCTAGATGAAGATATTTATAGGTCGGAAATAGAAGCTGGATTGACGAAAATAACGATCGAGAAAAAAGAAGCTGGATGAAGGTATTACTAGGTGTGAAATAGAAGCTGGATTGACGATAATAGCGAGCGAGAAACAGAAGTTGGACGAAGGTACTTATAGGTTGCAAATAGAAGCTGGATGAAGGTATTTCTTGTTGTGAAATAGAAGCTGGATTGATGAAAATCGTCTTGCCTAAATTGTAGCTGGATGGATGAAAATGCCCTTCCTTAAATTGGAGCTGGAAGGATGAAATTTTTTAATTAGGTTGGAGCTGGATTGATGAAAATCTTCTTAATCCAGCTCCTATTTTAGATCTATAAAACCTTCATCCAGCTTTTATTTTCTAAGCGTTTTATAATTCATCCAGCTTTCATGTAATATATAAAATTCCTTGATCCCGCTTCGATTTCTCAAGCCTTTTATCACTCATCCAGCTTCTATTTCAGACATACAAAATAATTTCATCCAACTTCGATTTCTCAAGCGTGTTATCATTCATCTTGCTTCTATTTCAGACATCTAAAAACATTCATCCAGCTTCCATTTCTTAGGCGTTTTATCATTCATCCAGCTTCTATTTCAGATATATAAAAACCTTTATCCAGCTTCCATTTCCTAAACCTTCTAGCAATCATCCAGCTTCTATTTAATATATAAAATACCTTCATCCCGCTTCCATATCTTTAGCGTTTTATCATTCATCCAGCTTCTATTTAAGATATAAAATACATTGATCCCGCTTCCATTTCTTGAGCGTTTATCACTCATCCAGCTTCTATATAATATATAAAATACCTTGATCCCGCTTCCATTTCTTACGCGTTTTATCACTCATCCAGCTTCTGTTTCAGAAATATAAAAACCTTCATCCAGCTTCTGTTTCAGATATAGAAAACTTTCATCCAGCCTCATTTCTTAGTCGTTTTATCTTTCATCCAGCTTCTATTTCAGATATATAAAAACCTTCGTCCAGCTTCTATTTCTTAAGCGTTTTATCATTCATCCCGTTTCTATTTCAGATCTATAAAAACATTAATCGAGCTTCTATTTATGATATAAAATACATTGATCCCGCTCAGATTTCTAAAGTTTTTTTAATCCAGCTCCCATTTAATATTTTCATCAATCCAGCTCCAATTTAAGGCAATACATTTTACTCCATCCAGCTCCAATTTAAGCAAGAACATTTTAATCAAGGCAAGACGTTTTCATCAATCCAGCTCCAATCTAGGGCAGGACACTTTCGTCAATCCAGCTTCAAATCTCATCTGTAGCAATATTTATTCCGGCTTCCTTTACTCCAACCGCTCCAATTTTAGCAGGACGATTTTAGTCAATCTAAATCCGACTTCTATTTAAAATTGAAGTATTTTCATCAATCCAACTTCTATTTCGCAACGCGATTGTTTCGTGTATCCGGCTTCAATTTTTACAAGCATTATTTTCATCAATGCAACTTCGTTCAGGAAACGTTCTTTTCCTCGGTTTCTTTTTGCAGCGAGGCCATGAACAATTGTTTTCGATTTATGACGAGTTATTTTCGTCAATAAAACTTCTCTTTTAGCGGCAATAACCATGTCGTAAAAAATCGCAGTGACCATTTGGTCGTGAACCAGCTGTCGGTGAACCAGTTGTCGGTGAACCAGTTGTCGTGAACCAGTTGTCGTGAACCAGTTGTCGTGAACCAGTTGTCCGTGAACCAGTTGTCGGTGAACCAGTTGTCTGTGAACCAGTTGTCGTGACACCCGCGCGCCACCACCGTGTACAAAGTACGCGGCGCGCGCCTTGGGTGCTCGCCTCACCCGTCAAACTGTCGGCACCAACTGTCACTTGCCCGAGACTTGGTCTTCTCGGCCGCTCGGAAGAGCGGATCGGTAGATGCTGTTCTGTTTTTCAGAACTTGGGGAAAAAATAAAAGACCTGGGGTCTTGGGGAACAGGTAACGGGAAACCCCGTCTCCGAAGAGACTTATTAATTGTCGTATATTCTACCGGCGCCGTTCGCCCTTACGCTCAGCAGTTACGGACCTCAACGTAAAAACCCTGCCAAAACTTGGTCTTATCGCTCAAGTTTTACTCTGCTTCCCACGCTAAGACACTAAGTCTACCAGCGATCCTCTACCCGAGGAGACAACACAATATCCACCGTTTAACTGATTACCCGAATAACTTGGTGCCACTGATAATTCAATTACTTTGAACGTATATCACCGACACATCGGTTTCATGCGAACACCTGGAGTCGCAACGTCTCCAACCAGAAACCCCGTAACCCAACACGTTACGATAAAGAACTCACAACGATCGCCTACACGGCAGGATCGTGAATACAACCCGGCACGTCCCTTGCAGGTAGGAGCCCAACCCAGTCCTGCAGAATAGTACACACAGGTTTATGTAACACTGACACGGAACTTCGTATATTTCACCAGGGGATTTCACCCTTTTCTCCAACGTTTCACACTCCCGCAGACCTACGGAGCTGCGGCGTCTCCGACCGTATTTAACACGTACCCCTGAAACGGAAGGTTGAACCCTGTGAGATCGATGACAAGGAACCGAACCCTGAAAGATCACTACACAAGCTCTCACAACCGCATACAGTCAGGATCGCCAAATCGCATTCGAATGGCCAATGCCAACTCTGTCGAGACAGTCGAACACAACCCAAGTCACTATGATCGAATGAACGAATCACAGTACGTATGGAGTAGTCGGTAACTACTCCACGTTATAAGCAGCGCACCGTGTGGCAGGCTTTAGTCCACCGGCAACACTCTATGCTTTGACTTGGAAGACCAAATCGGTCTTCCGTATAAACTTTACCGAAACCTAAATTCAGGTGAAACCGGTTTCAGATTCTTTTCACCAAGCCAAATGACTACCCAACCCGCGTCATGGTTACTCCCGCGAGTTACCCGAAATTTATTATTCCATGTGTTACTCTCTTGTGGCGTGTCCGCCACAGTAAACTATTCTATTTTTCTCTTTCATTTTTTCCCCACTGCATTGATTTTCAAAGCTTGTTGAAACCTAATGAAGGGGGCCACGTCCTGTGCAAATCTCTGAATGGGGGCATGACCCGATTGACCCCACTGGAATCCTGGATCCGCCTCTGGTCTTGTGTGATACACAGGAATTAATAATAATTTTGCAGACCCCGTTGCTTGAGATAGGGATTGGTTGGAGAACACAAATTGTCACAAAGAGTAAGAATACACAATTCTTAACTTAGTTTCACGAAGAGCTAGAGCAACATTGTGGGGCGCGGTGGTGCAGTGGTGGCGTCGGAAGGTTCGAGGTTCGAATCCACCTCAAGTTGCCGTGTAGGGACCTTGGGCAAGTCCTTCACTCGCAATTGCTCAGCGCTTCGGCGTGAAACTCCGATGCAGTGTCCGCTCTGCAGTCGGGAGCGCCTCTGAGTAGTAAACTTGAAGGGGCGCTATAACAAGTGCACATACAAACAAACAAACATTGGATGTAATATGGGGCATGAACATGATTCATCGGTATGTGAAAGACGGTGCTCATCACAACTCGTTACAATTTGATTGAGTCGTGTTGCTACAATTTTAGTAACGTTTTACACGCCCACTTGAACATTATAGGCCTACTGTTATAAGACATTGACATTTGACAAGCGCTAATCGACTGCTTGTAAAGTGGCTGAACAAAATATTAAACATGCAGGGCGCCGTCGTCGTCGACCTCTGTCCATTGTCGATGCAGTCTTGGCTCAGTTAATGTCCTAAATTATTCACCAGTGTTGACTTTTAACCATCCTTGCAGCGTGGGTAGCAGGTAGGCCTAAATAATTATTATATCCTTGCGCTTTGTATGCCGCACGAAGGTTTTTATACAGAAGCTGCACTAAGACACGTCGGTATATAATAGGCTACTGGCTGAACAATAGGTTTTCTTCCGCCGAAGGTTGTGACAATCCCTATGCCATCATGGTTTTCTAAGAAGATTAGTAAGACGTTGCAAAGTGCAAACACACAGCCCAGCGTTTGGAACAGAACATTAGAAATATTGACATCAACAGTGTCGACGTTGTCAGTTTATTTACACCCGTCGATGATGAGCATGCGCTATTACACGATTCACTCTGCTGTGATAAAAAAAGTGAAAATAACCTTTTTCTGCGATTCTGTGAACCATTTCTTCACATTGCTTTTCTCCGTGTAAGCTTAGCCTAATCTGCCCAGAAAAGTGTGCACGCGTACCAGTGTTCTCCTTGTCCGTGATGGATGGGTAGGCGGTAAAATGCAAATTAATATGAAATTGTAAAACTGCGATTAAGTGAAACTTTCGTAGTGCCCCATATCATTAAATTTCTTATTTTCAACCAAAGCGTTATCAAATTTTTTAAAACTCAGATAAGTAGAGTAAAACAGGCGCAATAAAGCGGACTGTCAACCGTCAGATAGGCTAGCTGTAGGCCTAGGCCTACAGAACCTAGCTCCAATAGTCAAATATTCTCTTCTTTCTTCTAAAAAGCTATTATAATTATGGCAACACACCGACAGTGCAGGCTATTAAAATCATTCAACAAGTAGGCCTACATGTAGTAGGCCTAATAGGCCTAATGCACTGAAGACGCCTTCTTGTAGCGGATATGTCGATTCCACAAAAATTGAGGCTATAATGTATTGTATAGGCCTATTGTTGTCTCTGGTCACCTTGTTCGATTGATAGCCTACTTTACGCATGTGTCCTGTGTATTAGGCTACAGTTGAAATCTTCAGACCATAATAGACTAATTGTCACCTGTGAGTCTTAGAGAAAACGTTTCATTTATTAGAAATAATCGTAGATTTAGATCGGTGGAATTTAGAATTCTTGAATCATTAAAAATAAAAACGCATTCAGTGTAATTTTAAAGATATTGACATAATAACGATTGTATGCGGACCCCAAGGTATTTTTTATTGGAGTCCCATGGACGCATCGTTAACTTATTTGTGCGTCCATCCACAACTTCAATGCGTCCATGGACGCACCACCTTTATTTTTGTGCGTCCGGCGTCAAAATTTGTGCGTCCCGGACGCACGGACGCACACTAACGGAATCACTGCTTGTGACTTAGGCCTACACAAAAACAGATCTATATGAATTGCTGGCCAGGCGTTATTCCTGCACATACATATGGTGTGTAGCCAAATCTGTTTGTGAGTTTTGGTGTGTTGCGCGCAGAAAATGGTTGAGAACCTCTGGCCTACGCAATCAAGAATCTTTCCTCTCAAGGTCAGCGAACGCTTCTTTAACGTCCATGTCCATTGCCCACACAGCCATCGTCTCACACAAGGATCGGCTGTCACTAAGGCTAGCTCTCAACCAATGGGCGGACGTGAAACACTGCCCACAAGCCGGCGACTTGCTATTAAGCTGACGTCTACGCAGCCATATTATTGGGTAGCATTCGTTTCGAAATCACGACTTACTATATCCAGTCTGAAGATCTTGTGAATACGTACAACGGTACAACCTTGTGACCAGTGATTCCGGTCTGAAACCTGGGCTGCGCTGCGACCTCCTCTCCCCACGCCTCCACTCTTGCGAACTCTCACATGCGTAGACCTACGTACAAATTTGTTTTACCCCTTCCCCCGTTAAAAAAATTAATTTAAGCTATTAAACAATCATTTACCGTTGGCTACTTTTTTAAACATCTGTAGTCGTAATAGCCAACCAATACATAAAATACCGAGTCATAAGCTAATAAATTATGACCAGTTTCTCATGAGGTAGGCCTAGGCTAAATTATAACGAAAAATAGACCTATTATCGTGGATGCGTCAAAGGCCAAATAGTCTATAGGGCTTTTTTTATAGGCCTATATCCGGGTCAACGTTTGGCAGAAGGTTTTAGTTTTTAAATTTTGAGAACAAAGTAGCCTAACAGCAATTTAGCAGGGCTGTTTTAAAGGAATTTTTAGAACTGCACAACCCCTTCTTTCCTTTCCCGTCCTCCATGGTAAATTACTTCCAATCGGAAGACAATTACCTTTTTAATAGTTTTAACTGTACGGAAGTGCTTCTACAACAGCACAAATCCATTTAGAACTGCACATTTTGTGTACAACTGCACGCTTGCAAGTCCTGAAATTTCATTTTAGAGGCAAAAGCTGTTGCTAGAGCATAATCAGATTGCATCACAATATTGCGCATTAATGTTGACTGGAGAGCGCCTCTGAGAGGGCCCCTTGAAGAGGCGCTATAAGCTAACTTATTGAAATGAATGAATGAATACAGAGCCTGAGCCCTGAGAGAGATAAAATGCGATTGTCGCGAACAAGGACATCATTTCAAAATAAACAGGGAAATTTGTGGACACTATGGCCTAGACCAGTGCCAATCTTCCCGACGACATTTTAGACTTTTCAAGGAAAATATTCTAGCATTTTTCTTTTCCTTTTAATTTTCTTGCTTTTAAGATCTATCCGACGACGGTCATTACTTTTTAACGCTCATGGGAACGCAATAGCCTATTATTGATGACTTGTAGGCTAGGCCTACGTAGGCTACGTACGTCATTCACTAACAAAGAAATGAAATATTCGTAAATAGGTCGTTGCATAACTTATTCACCGTTCACCAGTCAGTGTGTGTTCTTTAAAGCTCGATGTATAGGGCCTACGCAAATAGGCAATGCATAAACTGAGACAGTGACGCAAATACGGACCCCACGGTATTTTTTATTGGAGTCCCATGGACGCATCGTTAACTTATTTGTGCGTCCATCCACAACTTCGGTGCGTCCATGGACGCACCACCTTTATTTTGTGCGTCCGGCGTCAAAATTTGTGCGTCCCGGACGCACACTAACGGAATCACTGCTTGTGACTTAGGTCTACACAAAAACAGATCTAGGCCTATATGAATTGCTGGCCAGGCGTTATTCCTGCACAAGTTTTAAATGAATTTCGCTCACACATTTGGTGTTTAGATGACCATATTATTTTATAGAAACGAACGAAACCACGGGACAAAATTATCGAACAACAACATTGAGATGGACAACTCGAAAAAGTTTCGCGAATTTCTTAGAAATATCCTTATGATCAGAAAGAGCCATGCTCTGCTTTCATGCGGCAGTCTCTTTGAATTACCAATTCAGTATGTCATAACAAACGCAACCGATTTGGACACGATGTATATTCCGACAGACATCTGCGCTCTACCACCAAACTTATCAGCCCCCAACACATTTCAAGGTAACACGTTAGTAATTAGTACGGAAGACACATATCCAGGATTCGCCAGACTGTACTCTCCCGATTACAAACGATTGTAGGCCTATCGTAAACAATCGGAATTGGCATGGAATTACCGGTACTACAGCAATGGCCCGGCATTGACGAGGTTTTTGCCTTCTTCAAGAGGTCTTGATTTCATCAAGTTAATTTATGGACTGTTCGGCAATTCACAGTATCGAGAAATAGATAGACGTCTTCTGGGGCTGAAAATTGACAAAGTTTTCGCTATCTATTGTCCTTGCTGGCCCTCAAAGGCTGATGAATGGAAAGCGCGTGTAAGACCAAACGGTTGGCCTCCAGTGGATGTCATAGATAAAATCGTTGCAAGCGGATGTTATTTCGTTGCGAAACCACATCACAGCAATCCCAATGACGACACGCAATGGAGGTTTTCGTTTTCACAAGCGGAGCTAATCCTGATTCATAGTTGGACGGATGTTCAGAAGTATATTTATCACATACTGCGACTTATAAAGAGCGAAGTTGTAGAGGCACGCGGAGGATCAGACGAGACAATCATTTGCACCTACTTCTTTAAGACTCTAATGTTTTGGGAATGTGAACGAAAACCGAAAGAGTTTTGGAATGACGAGAATGTGGAGAATTCAGTTAGAGAATTACTGTGCATAATTATCGAATGGTTGATTGATGGATGTTGTCCAAATTATTTCATTCCCGAGTGCAATATGATGAGTGCCTTAACGGAAAGTGTTGATTTTACCAAAGAAATTAATTTATTGCTGACATACACGAAATCGTGCAAGCTGCAGACAATGATGATGTGTCCGAAAGCATATCCAAAGCGTACGATAGACTATGTGGAGTCTGTTATACCGCAGAAAGTTCTTCTGCACGTTCATTTGATGCAGGTGCGCGACAATCATTTGAATCCACTGTATCCCAAAACCAAAACGTGTCTGATTGATCAATTAACAGAAATAAATTCTTTGCTTAGTCGTCAAGTGAGCGATCTTTACAGTGGTATCCTCAGTCATCTTCAGTTTATGAAAACGCGTTGTCCAGAAAGAAAATGCATCTTGAAACGTGAGGCGCTGCGTCATTTTGCGTCGTCTCTGGAAGAGAAAGGAGAAAATGACAGTTCGAAGAGGTTTCTATCTATTAGTGAATCGGTCTACGAGTGCTTAGAGCGTCTCAACAGAGTCACTGATTGCGAGTCTGAGTCAAATAAAATGCACAAGGATTTCCCTGAAACGAGTTTCAGACAATCTTCTCTGGAGAATCCACGTCAATGCCAATTTCGTAGGTCTAGCCATGGACGATTTCTTCGCTGCTGTGACTATCCGATAGATAGTGGAGAAAGCGACACGGAAAGTAAAATATCAAGTAATGCTACACATGATGACACGACTACATATGTTCGAACAATATTGCGGAATTTGGCTGTGAGTGCTAACCATGTAACCGTTGCAACGCGTGTCATCAGCTCAGCTTATCTTGCGAATTTCTATTACACAGCTAATGCTTGTTCGTTGACGAAATCCAGACGTTTACGACATATTATAGGCGCATGGTCTCCTTTCTCTTTCTATCATGCCGCTTCTTTAGTGAAGTTGATAATCTTATACTGACGGCTAATCGTCATAACTCTAATTGTCTGTTGATCATGTAGGACTCTTCTTCCTCTCTTGGAACCTTTCTGGCTTTGGTACATTTGCAATTGTCAGTGGTGCATTTGCAGGCTGCAACGTAAAAAATTATCTACACTTTTTTCAAAGTTTTGCAATTTCTGAGGACATTTCCTTTAGTTTTCTTCTTTTTTGTAGGGTTTAATGAGCTTTGAAATTCTTAATGGAAGTTTCTTATAAGTTTAAATGCACCGTCAGATAGACTGTCATAAACTGAATAGAATGACATATTACAAGTTGAAATATCGCAAAGGATAAACAAGTTATTAGTGTTTTACCATTTTCAGGCATAGCGACATGTCGCGAACGTGGGGTATCTTAAAAAGTTAACATCTCCTTCAAATATGCGAATATTCTTGAAATTAAGATATGATTTTACACAGTTTAAAGAGCTCTTTCCAGCGATGCATTGCTTGGTGGTTAATTATTTTAGACTAAAAATATTTCATAAGAAAACCTGCAATTTTCTCAAAAAACTCCAATTTTCGAAACTTTGGCCCTCTGGGGGCAAAGGAAGACATTAATATTTTTCAAAACTTTTTTGATATTTCTTGACCCCATACCATAAGACAACTTTTTATTGCTAACGGATTTTCGATTTCTAATATTCGTGTTTTTCACTCCACCCTAATATACATACATACATACATACATACATACACACATACATACATACATACATACATACATACATACATACATACATACATACATACATACATACATACATACATACATACATACATACATACATACATACATACATACATACATACATACATACATACATACATACATACATACATACAATCCCACGTATATGCGTGAGTCGCACACTGTCGAACTTCCCCCAATCAGAGGTGTCGAACTTACCCAAACTTGGGTGGAAGTTCGACAGGTCACTTACTCGGCGACCCACTGTGTAATGAGCACTATGCATACTACCAGCCTACTTTTCATTGCCATTAGACGTAGTTCAAGCATAACAACAATAAAATCTCCCTCGAGATGAACGATATGCAAATAAACTTTTAACGTGATTTTACATTGAGCAATCGGATGCATTGATTATTTATCGGGTGTATTGATTTAGCTCAGGGTTTCGCGGATTGCATGTGGCAAAATTTTAATCCGAGTTGGCCAAAATAACAATTAAGGAAAGCATTATTAAAAAATATATTCACAAATGACGTGTCATTAAAGTTCGTGAGTAAGTAAGCAAAACAGTTACGACTGTTTTGCTCCAGTGTCGGACTTCCCCACAAGCACTCTACAATCTAAGTTCCTCACTCTGATTTTCAAGGCTCAGCGGTGTTTGCCCCAAATATCTGAGTCTTATAATCTGACCGACGTTATACTAAGGCTCCACTCATCAGCAGGTTTTAAAGGAATTTTTAGAACTGCACAACCGCTTCTTTTCTTTCCCATCTTCCATGGTAAATTACTTTCAATCGGAGGCCAGTGAACTGTTTTCAACAGGGCTTTTTTTTAGCATGCAGTTGTACACAAAATGTGCAATTCTAAATGGATTTGTGCAGTTGTAGAAGGAACTCTGTGCAGTAAAAACTAGTGAAAAGGTCATTGTCATCCGATTGGAAATAATTTACCATGGAGGATGGGAAGGAAAGGAAGAGGTTGTGCAGTTTCAAAAAATTCCTTAAAAACAGCCCTGGTTTTCAATTATTTTTAACTGCCCAGAACTGCTTCTACAACTGCACAAATCCATTTAGAACTGCGCATCTTGTGTGGAACTGCACGCTAAAAAATGCATTGTCACTCAGCTTCCTCCAACCGTTCACTTCGTTCATCCAACAGACTTGACTTGCTTCCGCCTTCTAGAACTGCTACCCGTATGGCTCAGTCTTGATCATTTGCCTCAATTGGTCTTTCTCTTTGAAATGATCTTTCCCTTGCGTTCGCTCTATACACTTTCTCTGACAGTCTATCTTTTTCCTTCTCTCCTCTTAAAACCTGCTTCTTCGCGCGTGGTCTTGCGCACTAGGAGCGCCTCTGAACGGTTCAGCCTATGTACTAGAGGCGCTTGGTAGATGATTAAAAACGATACAATACAAAGCAATATATACTTATGAATTTAATCAGTTGCTCGTGTGAATGTTGACAATGGTTGTAGTAGAGAGCCAGAAATATTTTACATAGACTACACATGTAGACCTAATAAATTTGCATTTTATAGGCCTAAAATTACCCAGCCTGGTCCCTATAATATGGCCAGGCCCAAGGGTATTTGCCCCTGCCCCTTGTCCCCCGAATGTGGGTGCAAAAAAGAGATGGCTATGTGTGCACGACGTCAATTATTCCGGGTTTATGTTTTCGGGCAAAAATAAATTTTTTGCCCCTCCCCACTGCTGAAATGTCCCCTACACGGTACACCTATGTAATTCTGATTTTAGGTCCTATAGCTGTATTTTACTTCCTTTCAGCTTTTGCATGTTGGAAAGTCCCTTTTTCGGTGCTGCATCTCAGACGCTCATAACTTTGACAAACTCACGAATATTTCTAATCGGCTTTAGGGCTGGTGGTAATTATGGCTACTGTTGCTGTATTTACAATTTCAGACAAATCCTAAAAGTTTTGACCGAGTTATGACACATTGTTTTGTGTTCTACTTTTCATCCGGACACAGTGTATAATTATAGGCCATTGTAGTTGACACACACGTACGTCGCACAGGGCTTGCTGTTCAGAGAATATTGCAGCTGGTTGTTGGTAGGCTATGTCCAAGTTTGAATACAGGTGCAGCATGTGAAATAAACGGTTGTTTCTTAATGCGGATCATGTATCATTCCATGCCTGTGAGTAAAGAGTGGTTGGCTTTGATCGTCTGCTTTACCTGGACAACTCAAGATCATACTTCTGATACCCACGACAATGGACAGAAGATTCGAGAAATCCACGGCTGATAATTATCTGCCTGATTAAATCTATTATTACTTATATAGCACAGCCGTAATTATGCCTTAAGCATCAAACAACGGTCGATTCAAGTGGAATAGCAACACAAGATTCACAATTTGTTGAATGTAAAAGAATGATGTTGGTCGTACTTTAATAAAACCATGATATTTATCGTCTTTCAAGCGCCGTGCTATATCTCTGTTCGTTTTGAAACAACGTAGCCTATACGCCAACATAATATTATAGCACAACATAATTGAAATAAGAATGCATTACAATGCGTGGTGGTGTAGTTGGTATGTTCGTTGCTTTGCAGCCAGGGGATTGCAGGTTCGAATGGACCTCAAGCCGCCTCGTATTGACCTTGAGCAAGTCCTTCACTCGCCATTGCTTCTGGACTTCAGCGTGAAACTCCGATTCAGTGTCCGCGCTGTAGTCGGGAGCGCTTCTGAGTAGAGATGTTGAAGGGGCGCTATAATAAGTGCACATACATGTACATACATGCACAAGT
This sequence comes from Lumbricus terrestris, assembly GCA_949752735.1. Classification (NCBI taxonomy): domain Eukaryota; kingdom Metazoa; phylum Annelida; class Clitellata; order Crassiclitellata; family Lumbricidae; genus Lumbricus; species Lumbricus terrestris. The sequence continues at coordinate 15,632,881 of OX457043.1, read as the reverse complement.
TCATAAGAATGAAATTGTATCTAAATATTATAGTAATTGATATGTACATGTAGTCTATAGCCTATATGTAGGCTATAATGCAGAATAGCTGCAAGAAACTATATAGCGCCATTCAGGACAAATCCACCAGAAGGTCCAATTTAGTTCCTTTGAGTCGTCTTTGGATTGAACAGTTAAATCATTTATTTTATTTTATTTTATTCAAAACTATGATATATCGTTTACTCTACAGAGACCGCCACCCAGGAAATGAAATAGGAAGCAAGAGTAGCCTATAAAATATCCAACAGTCCATTCTTTGTTCCATTCTTATTCAAACCGCCTGCCTCACTAAACTGCCTCAGCTGCTATATCTTCTCGTTTCTGATCAACCTCAGACATCATTAGCTCCTTGATCCTACCTTGCCTAATGCCCATTTCTTTTTCCATTAAGATCTTTTTATGAATATTAGTCCTGGTTTTTCCGTTTCACAGTCTGCTGCACCTCCAAAGAGTTTCCAATCAATAATATTGTCCTTCTATTAATTTCGGACATTCTTCGGACACGTACATTCTTCTTTCTTCTTTCTCTCTTCCATGAGGTATGTGCCTTTTTTACAAGACGGTTCCATCTCTGTCTGTCTTTGGTGGCGTCCAAGCCTTTCTCATGTCTACGCCATTTTCCCTGCAAGATCGTGTTGAACTCTTTTAAGACCATGCCTTTGATTGCCCTCATCGACTCCGTGTTCCATCCACGTAGCAATACAATGCCCTGGATGGTAGACTAATACAGATACATTAGAAATACACCACGTCGCAAAAATAAACAGCTGTCGACATCTCACGAATATAATCGATACCTCTCGATGCTGCTCCATTCGCTGCTCAAACGTCCGATCAATGACAACAGACAACAGTTCAGTGATGCCCATAATTACAATCAACGGGAGCAATCACAAACCGAAAATGTCCCCTATCATCTCATAGGTTGCAACTTACTGCATGAATGGAATAGGCATATAAGTTATGATTGACAGTATAATCGCAGCATAGAATCACAGCAATACAGAGTGTTAAGAGGGCGGAATCAAATACAAAATGGACAGGAATTATTCACTTGGGGATTGCCTATACTTTATATTAATATATCTAATAAGCAGTAGGCCCTAGTCTACAGCGCAGTAACCTTCAGCATATGCTAATTGCGTGGTATTAATACGCAATATAGTGTTTGGTGAATGCGTTTTGAACGATATTCCCGTACGATGAGCGTGCTCAAGGAAGACATTTAGAAATTAAGATGATGACTATGCATATTAAAGTATAGAATTCAAGAAATAAAGAATTTTGCGTTGATGACAGTGCCGCCGATAAGTCAGATTTACACATAAAGTATTGATGCTGTATAAAATTGAAATTAGGTGTAGCATAAAGTTTTGAAAAGAATTATTGACCTATATATAGGCCTATAGAACGAGGGTTTCCTTCGATTTATTATTATACGCATCGCTCAGTATCTTATAAACACTCTTCAGAGACGTTCAAAGAACATGTCTACAGCGGACTATTTAGAAAACACAACATCCAGTGGACTAGTTTTCAATGGATCGACTCTGTCCAGTGTAGATGAGATCAGCACACAGGTTCTCGTGTTCAGCGCATTCGTTATAGGAATCGGTCTGATCGGAACCTTCATGAACGGCGTCGTGCTAAGCGTTCTTCTTACGAAGAAACTCAGAACGAAGGCGTCGTATCTACTCATCATCAATCAAGTCGTAATGGACTTACTGTCCTGTCTCTTTCTCATTCCGAGCTACATCGTAAAGATGACAAAGATATACTTTTCAGGGCACTGGGGACTCTTCGTGTGTCTCGTTTTTTACAGTGACATCGTCATTTGGTCGTTGCAGGCCGGGTCCATCACGAACCTCGTCCTGATCGCCGTGGAAAGGTATTTCAAGATCGTTCACGTCGTATTGCACCGAACCTACTTCAAGCGATGGATGTTCTTCGCAGGGTTGATCTTCATTTGGATCACAGCCATATTCATCAACATCATCTTCATCTGGACAACCGGTGTCGTCGACGGCGTTTGCCATTACTGGCCAAGCGGAGAAATCTTCATAGACTACGGTATCTTCATCATCGTCTGGGAGTTCGTCGTTCCGTTCATGCTGTTCGTGTATCTCTACGGACACATTCTGTTTTTCGTCCGACAGAGAAACAAGCCGCATGCGGAAAGTAACACTAACCAGGCGACGGCTACAAGTCTCCAGACGAATGCCCAGCGCAGTCAGATGAATGTCACCATCACCATGATCATCGTTTCGTCAACCTTCGTGCTCTTTTGGTTTCCCAATCAACTCTTCTATCTGCTGACGATCATCAGCGAGCACTATAACGTAGAAGAGATCTACTACGCGACGGTCTTTCTCATCTTCCTCAATGTTTGTACGAATCCATTGATCTACGCCGCCAAACACGAGGAGGTGAAGAGTCGCATCAAGAAATGGTTCTTCAAAGCTAAAGTACAGCCAGAGATTACGACAGTCACAGTTACCAGCTGATGAGAAGTTGCTTCAAAAGATCCGCAGCTGACTCAGCCAATGTAACTGAATACACTGGCTGAGTCAAATATCAAACTTGACAATCCCATGAGTAAGAGCTTTTCTACTCATGTCATAAGTCAGAACAACAGTTGAACAGTAGAATAAGGGGAGATGGAACATTATGTCTTATATTGTCTAGTTGCTAGTGAACTCCATTGATAAGCATAACCGTTAAAGTTGGTTAGTTTTAGTGATTTAATAACCGGCAAAGTACAATCGCACTGTATACAGCACATTTAGCTAGTCTCAAGTATGCATTTGCACAGAAATACATTCGTTAAATACGAAGCAGATCTGGTTCTTAGTCTTTCCAACGTTTGAATCTTGAGACAGAAGTCGATTCCTCAGTAGTAGGCTAAACGATTCCAATCTATTTTGATCTTCAAATACCCTAAGTTTTCTTCTACTGTGTGACGTGAGAGTCTATTTTCGACACCATCAACCTGTTGTTGACAAACTATACGATATACAGTATCATATACTCAACTCTTGCAGCCTAATACAATGGTTTTCAAAGCTATTGTTGACATAATTCATGATAATTGCTATTATTCGGGACTTCAGCCAACTGAATGCGGTGTTAAAACAGACAGCGCATTGTTTTAAGTCTTTGTATATTTTTTTCAACCTAAAAGTGTTGCCAACACAGTATACGCTACTGTTAAAAATAAATTATTGGAGATCGAACATCGGGGAAAAAACATTAAACTGTAAAACGTTCAGTCGGTTTCAGCAAGATATGAAAATGGAAGAACTGGAAGAACGAGAGAACAAAGAACAACGAGAGAGAACAATAAAAATAAGAGACATCAAAATGATCATTTATTCGTAATCGTAATCGTAATCTTAAACTCGAAATTTCTAAAGCGCTAGGCTACTCGAAAGCCAAGCTCGGGGCACCAGCTTATTCACGAGCGCTATTCGTAGGCCTATGTCGAATTAAACTTGGACATTATTGTCATTTAAGTTGTCATTAAACTTGGACATTATTGTCATCTAAGTTGTCATTAAACTTGGACATTATTGTCATTTAAGTGGGACTGGAACCCGTGGGCCTCAGCTGCTCTCCGCGTAACAGAACGAACCATCGAACCAACCGTTACAGCGTCTCTCTGCACTCGTACTCGCTAGGGGCGCTCGAACTCAGCGCGTCGCATATATTATATTATAACAATTATAGTGCAATCATTCACCATGTAGATCTAAATGTAATCGGATTTTATATAGCGGTCGTCTATGGCCTCAATGACCCTGTTCATTTTTCAATGAATTTGATCGGGTGAGATCCCTCACCACCGCTCGCCCGTTTGAATGGACGCCACGGCATTTTGGTCCCCCGTGGACGGACCGTGCTAGCCCGAGATAATTATTCGAATCTCTGAAATAAGCCACCTTCGGGAAGCGAACCGCGGTCCGCACGCTCTCTTTCACAGAGTTGCGTACGGACGCGCGGCCAGCGCTCTTACCGATGTAGCTATTTTCTTAGGCCTGCATGATTATAACAATACGCATTGCCGAAACAGACTATCCGCAGCGCCATTTTGTCTTATTAGCTAGAAGCATGAGTGAGACACTGAGGCATGTTAATCTGTAATTGAACAGGACCATTCGGTGGAGGAACTGGCTTTTACCTCTCACTGTAGGGGTTGGGGTGGGCGGCCGGAAAATAACACATATCTCGCTGTTTCCACATTTTCACCATCTTTTCACATCCAATCTGAACCTGACAGCTAGACCGAGTACTCCCAAGGCAACCTCTCGCCCACAAGGACACACCCGCTCCCCAGGGATGGGTGGGCGCTGGGTTTCTCGGTGAGCCAAAACTTCTACCTCAAAATTTCATGGTTAGCGCCGGTTAATTCAGAGGAGAGGATGGGGGACTTCGTAGGGTGGAAGCGAGGTAGGTGGTGACTGGTGATGTGGGGTGGTGGTGGGGTGGTGGTGGGGTGGGTGAGGTGGGGATGAGGTGGGGGATGGCGGTTGGTGTTAGTATTCACAAACCTACACAGGATTACACTGGGGAAACAAGACCGGTGGAAGCATGTTAGGGCGGGGGCAGGCGTGGATGGGTAGGGGTGGGCTCGGTGGGATGGGTGCGGAATGGGTGGGTGGGGTGGAAGAGAGTGGAACTGGATGGGGTTGAGAGGGCGGGGCAGTGGGTAATGGGTAGTGCGAGGGCGGGCAAAGCCGAAGCTTTCCGAGTTACGTCAACGCCGGATTCCCCAGAGAGTTACGGGCTGTCTGGAGGCTGGGTGGGACACTCCGTCCGTAGTTGGTGTTGGTGGGGGCTGGTGGAGCGGAAACCCGAAATTTCCTGGGCAACGCCGAGTACCCTGCATGTAGATTTTTCCAAGCAATCGAAAGTTTATATGAGTTACTACATGTACTGTACCGGTACGTGCCATAATGTGTAGGCCTATAGCGCTCTCCGCCGAAGTTGCGAAAACGCAACATTAAAATTTCGCAGATTACGGTTTCAGCATACAATGAGATAATTATAGGCCTACATTTAATAAATAAATGACGTTAGTTATTCACATTAGTATTAAAATCGGACAGCTTCGCTTCTCGGAAATATTAACGTGTTATGAGAAAAAAATTATTTAACAAAACCCCTAAAAAGGCGACAAAAAGACCAAATTTTGACAAATTCAAAAAATATAGCCTAAGATGACAATAAATAACATTATATTTGGTCATAACAGACTTAGTAAACAGCCATTTTAAGTAAGAAAAAATGGATTTGTGCCGGTTTCTCTCGCTGTTAATTTTTCCACAATTTTTAAGCAGTAGGCCTACGTTCCGTTTTGGCAACGTCGGCGGTAAATGGGTTAATTAACACATAGTGCGACCAAGAACATGAAAAGCATTGACGTAAAACATTCTACATGGTCGCTATGAAATGGATACGACTAATGAACCAATTAATTCTTGCCATCAGAACAATGTACATAAGAAACCCAAAGAGACATCGCGCGCGTGTTGATACTCCACGTAGCAGTGGCAACATTGAAGATTTTTGGATACTACCCGTAGGCTAATAGACCTTGTTTGACAACGAGAACTTTCTTGTTCTGATTCCAAGGGATTCATTCAATTTACTTCCTGTCTTATTTACCTTTTCATCTTAGATAACATGACTTGGTCTAATCCTATATAGGCCTAATTTCAACATCTTCACCTAATTAAGTTAGCCTACAATGATTTTCATAACCTGACTTGCAAGATCAACGCTATCGATTACACGCGACTTACGAAACTCACAGTTTCAGTGGCCTGCTTTGTGTATGGCTGCAGCCAATAATTCCTGCGTGTGACAGCTTCCCTGAGGCCAATCGAAACTAGAGATTAGAGAACACTGTTTATAATAAGAAATATCATCAGATTTGTTAAAGGCGCTATATAACTATCGAGTTACATACACGCAGACTCGCAGGCAGAGCAAACCAACACTTGTTGACTCGAATCATGAAGAGGCTAATCGAAAAGATCAGCCATCAGTCTCTTTGAAAAACCACGGAAAGATAAGTTAAATCACGCGCTCGTAGATATTATTAGGTCTATTAGGTCTATTAGTCGACTAGTTTTCATGATAGTTTTCATGAAAACAAAAACTCCACCTTTACATGCAATTGTAGTCGCAAAACCCAAATTTATGAAGCGCTACTCTTAAGTTGGGCGAAGAGCACCAGCTAAGTGATGAGCTCTGCGTCAAGTCAGAGAGATTGTATTGTATTGTATTGTATTGCGTTGTATTGTATTGTATTGTATAACTTCTCAGTCTGCGCGCGACCGCTTAAGAAGTCAACAATCCAGTTAAGGATACCGGGATAAATATTGAGAGCTTTCAATTTATGAAGTAGACCGAGGTGGTTGACAGAGTCAAACGCCTTCAAAAAATCTATAAGGACAAAACGAAAGCGGAATGAACAGGACCTTCTTCTTGTTACATTTTTAATTAACGATACTGTCATTTCAAAGATGATCAGTGTCGCCACGCCATTTAGGCCCCCGTGGACGGACCGTGCTAGTCCGAGATTTTGAATCTTTGAAATAGCAACCTTCGGGAAGCGAACCGCGGTCCACACTCTTTCACAGAGCTCGCGTACAGACGCGCGGCCAGTGCACTTACCGATGTAACTAAGCGAGCCAGTTGAACAGGACCTCGAATTTTCTTCGGTTTTATAGAGGGAAAAGGAAGCAAAGGTATGCTTTAACCTCATGAACTAAAAACCAAACTCCGATCATGACCTGCCTCGACCTATGGTAGCTGATTAATCACTAAGCACACTGTTCAAACCAAATTGGATCAGTCATAACCGGCGAGCTCCCGACGACCCGTGGAACCCAATCAACGGTTTGTCATCGAGAGTACTGTTGACTGTAAACACCATGAACAGACCATGATGCGTAAGGTGTAGGAAAAACAAAGACGCTATTATGCTGTAGCCGGTTCTTTGCAATGAACATTCGCGTTCAGACAGACAGACAGACAGACAGACAGACAGACAGTCGGACGGACAGACAGACAGACAGTCAGACAAGCAGGCAGACAGACAGACAGACAGACAAACAAGGGTATTCTTCGTTCAGGATGTTCAATTGTTCATGTCATTCGTTTTCGCCATCTGCATCTCAAAGCTTCAATAAAATTCGGACCGAAATGCGGTGGCAAATAGATTTCCCACGAATGAAACTGCAAGCAAACGTGTTGCATTCTTCTCCTCGTGAGTCGTGCCGGTGTCATCTAGAAGTTACATGTAGAAGCCATTAGAGCAGCGGTTCACAAAGCGTGACCCGCGGGCCAAAAGTGTCCCGTCATGCCTAAACAAAATTAATGGCCTCATCTCTCAAAGAATTAACAAAGCTATATGAAATGGCTGACAATTTTTACAGGATAGAGCACAGAGTTATTTTCTATTACATATATAATTTTATTTTGACGTCTATAAACAACATAAAACATTTCATTTTGAATAAACTATAACAATTTTATATGCTTTTAGTTAATTAAATTTAAGCCTTGTGGCCCTAATGTAATGTGGGGCGCGGTGGTGTAGTGGTGGCGTCGCTGCCTTGGAGCCGGAAGGTTCGAGGTTCGAATCCACCTCACGTCGCCGCGTAAGGACCTTGGGCAAGTCCTTCACTCGCAATTGCTCAGCGCTTCAGCGTGAAACTCCGATGCAGTGTCCGCTCTGCAGTCGGGAGCGCCTCTGAGTAGAGAGAGCTTGAAGTGGCGCTATAACAAGTGCACATACATACAAACAAACAAACAAACTTAAACTAAAAGAGAGTGGCCTCGTGTCCTCCAACTTAGAAAAAGTGGCCCTAAAGTAAAAAAAAGGTTGGGAACCACTGCATTAGAGCAAATCTTGTGCGCTTTGCTGCACCAATCAAATTATCTCATTGAAGGTGCACTTTAACAGTTCTAAATAGGGCTGGCGCTAAATAAGGTGGGTTAATTTTAATAGATTAATCTCGAAAGTTAGCTGCGACTGTTCGATAAAATTCGATTGATTTATTTTAGTCTACGTTAAGCACAGCGTGAAAAACTATCACAAAATTAATGTAGTCACCGAGTTACTGCATGAGCACTCTGTTCTTAATTAAATAGCTGCGTCTTTTGCCCGCAAACAAATGGAAGTCAAGAGAAGTGTCAGTAAACAGAGCAAAACTTATGACTCACCATAAAATTATGCTTATTTTTACTTTTAAAACGGGGGACCGTATTATAGGCGAAATGCGAACCAGATAGACAGAGGCAGTGCGTGACGGTGCGAGAAAGAGGTGCGAGAGAGAGTGAGTGTGTGTGTGTGTGAGAGAGAGAGAGAGAGAGAGAGAGAGAGAGAGAGAGAGAGAGAGAGAGGAGAGGGAGGGAGACAAACAGACAGACAGAGAGAAAGAAAGATAGAGAAATAGAGAAATAGAGAGAGAAAGAGAGAGAGACAGACAGACAGACAGATAGAGAGAAAGAGAGAGAGGTAAAAATTAGAAAATAGAGAGAGAAACAGAGAAACAGAGAGAGAAATAGGGAGAGGTAGAGAGTGAAAGAAAGAGAGAGAGAGAGAGAGAGAGAGAGAGAGAGAGAGAGAGAGAGAGAGAGAAAGAGATAAAGAGAAAGAGAGAAAGAGAAAGAGCGACACTATGATTGCGTCTAACAAAGTCGATTAATTTCTCTCTAGGATAGGCTGTGTACAAAAGCCGTGCATTTTAACAGGTAAACTCACCTACTCCCTCGTGTCATCTGGGACATGTCAGATAGCTATGCACATAGCCCCCTACTCTTAGATGACATCGTTTGGTTTTACTTTATCATGGCTGGCTTCCCCGAGACAGACAAGAGAGCATGGGCGCCCGCACATAGGGGCAAGAGGGGGCACTTGCCCCCCCTGGAAAATCGACACCTATGTTTTAACTACTACCTTTGGGTTTTTAACAAATTTCTTTGCATTAATGCACCAATGATACGAATGATAGCCTACAGACAGTGAAAGTCAGAAATCTACATTAGAGATCTCTATAGAAATAAACATGCTCTTATAACTTTCTGCCTTGCACGTTAAAGCTATGAAACTTTCTAAAAACTGTAACAATGACCATTGGCTTTCAACCCTCCTGCGGGCGCCCATGCAAACAGCAGGCCTATCGATTATGGCCTACTTGAGTGGAATCTAGCTGTGGTGCAAATAATTACAGCTGCCAAAAAATTAAATACTAATGCAAAATTTTGAAACATTCTCAAAGTAGGCTACACTGAAATTACATCAAGGAGACCTTCTTATTCACCAACATTGTAATTATATAAACCAAGTCTGCTATAAGCCAGGCTCCATTTTGTCCATTTTGCAAGCTGCCAGTAGGCCTACAGAATCCAGGGAGGTCAAACTGTAGATAAACTTTGCTCTGGTTATCACGCCTCAGGATTTTACACCCAAAACTAACCAAGAGATCTGTTCAAAGGAATTGATACCCACTGATCCTTGGATCATCCACCTTCCTAAATGACATCCGCATTAACAGTTACTCTGGCCCTCTGGTTACCAGACTCGGACCTCTTTCTGACTACTCTTTGGAATAGGCTTCTGACTCGATGCAGCACATGTAAAAACGCTGGTGCCCTGCGATTGGCTTTCAAGTTGTTCTTTAGAAGCAGCTAGAGGAGCACTTGCCCCTTGAAAACTGACACCTATTTTTCATTCATTTATTCATTTGTTCATTCTATGGACTTATATAGCGCACCTTTAGGAAACTACGTTTTAACATCTGCTTTTTGATTTTTAACAAATTTCTAAGAAAACTATTCATATAAAAAATTATACACAAAATGAAGCTGAGAGATTTGTATAAGAAACCTCTTTGAAAAATACCCGTATTCTTAATTTCCAGCATTGCATTTTCAAGCTCTTGCTACTAAAAAATTTAGCCGTGACTATCTTAAAAATTTTGCCCCCCCCCTGCAAAAATTTCTGCGGGTGCCCATGCAAGAGAGCCAGCTAATAATGTGGTATGTTACAATGAATGGAATGTGTTGAACTGCCACGATTTTCCGTTCATGAGAACGTTGGCCTAACACTCGAATGTCTGCCTACACGTACATGTAGAAATATATCGAGGGTTGAGTGATATCGAGACTCGTTAAACTCCCCTCTCCCTGAAAATGTGTAGACTACAGACTGTGGTGAAAGAAGGCACACAAAAGAGGAACTGTCGTAGTGAAAGAAGGCACACAAAAGAGGGACAGCTATAATTTATAACCGATAAAGGAGCAAACCCTATTAAGAGACATGTTAGCAAGGTTCAAAGGATCTTGAGAAGTTAGGAAGTAGCCTACTTTGGGCGTTGCTTAACCAGCGACTGCCGAAGAGAAAGAGTCGGTATCGGGACCAGAGTTTTACAGTATTGCCTCAGCGCGGGTATACGACCACAATTTTATAAATAAATATTATAGGTCCATGAATTCTAGCATGTTAAGGTAACATGTAACAGCAACAGGTACGTAAAATTTATACATGCATATAGAGTAGAGAACAAATGCGTTTTCGAACGTAGGCCTATGCTTAAGTTGTACATGTAGGCTGTACACTCAGATGACTCAACGAGCTTTTTGTTGACCAATAATAATTATTATAATATTATAGTATGTAATATATAGGTCATTTTTTCATTATGCTTGTTTGCAGTGGCGGCGCCGGGATTTCAGTCTTGGGGCTGAATACTAGCGGAGGAAATTTTCTTTTTCATCCGCCAAAATTTCTTCTGACGACCTTTTTTTTTAGTCATCGGTCGAAATCTCATGGAAAATTTCCACTTACATCCGCCAAAATTGCTGACGACTTTTGTTAGTCATTCGGCCGAAATCTCACGGAAATGTTCCATTTTTATCCGCAAACCTTCAGTGTTACATGTAAAAAACCCGGCTGTTTTTTTTAGCCCCGTATGTCCTTGTTTAGGGAGGGGGTTTAGCCACCCTAGCCCCCTTGTCGCTGCCACTGCTCGTGTGATGCTGAGAGCAATGAAACATTTTGGTATAGTTATAGCTTTACACACACACACACCCAACCACCCACCCACACACACTTAATTATATATATATATATACATATATATATGCGTGTTCACGCGTAGGCTATGCATGCGCATATAGGCGTAGGAGACGGGGGTCCAGAGGAAGGGGGCAAATGCCCCCCAAATTTCGGGCAAGTCATGCTTTTCGGGCAAGAAGGCCCGGCAAAATATTAAACAAACTATACTTGAAGTTCAGCGCTCATTGCCACACCACATCATTTCCCCAGTTCCAATTTGCCCGAATCGAGTTAGATACGCTATTAGCTCGCAGCCACCATGGATAGGGATAGAAAAAATCCGCGAAAAAAGTTCTGCCTTCACGGACACGGTAGCATTTAGTAAATAATGGCGAAAATCGCTGAAAATTCACGAGCCAAAAATAATTAATTTTGCCAAAAAATCGCGGGAATTCTTGGCATCTTGGGAAATTCACAGCATTCAAGCCAAAGTGTAACAGATCACGGAATTCACAGTTTGAATGGCATCGGAAAATTCTACTAGCGATGGCGCAAGATAGACAAGATAATCTTGCGACCATAAAAATTGAACGTGCAGCTATTATATAGGGCATTATAGGCCCACATGTTCTGCAGCTGCAGACATAAACCTACACCGGTCCGTTGATGAGACTTTTAGCAGGCTCAAGCAGGGCCGAATCGGCCAATGAGAGAAATTCCTGGCCCCTAGGCAGAGCTTTCACGGGTCCCTAAACCAACTTAAGGCTAGGCCTGTATGAGGAGAAAATTCAGAAACAAATTTCAATAATAAAAGTTCGGGCACGACTTACGATTTAATGGCGGCAAGTGGCCCACTTTTATTATTGTCTTTATACGTACAGGGTGCGCCAAAAAAGACCCCTAGGTTTTTTGCCAATATCTTGGCCAAAAATAAGAATTTCAAAATGAAATTTTACGGGCTTATAGGCAATTCATATTTACACATGATGGTCAGATTTCATCAAAACAGTTCAAACAGAACAAAAGTTATACCACTTTTAGGGAGCCCACCCACCGTTTTTTTACGATTAAAAAACGAAACGCAACAAAAAGTAACAAAAACACGATTTTATTAAGTCTCATCTCAAATAACTGTTGTCAAATGAACTTGGTAGTGCTTCACAACTTGTGTTCAATTTGCCCACCACCAGTGCCAAAACTTCTTTTGAGTCTCTTTGCAAAGTTCTTGATGGACCTGTTGATTAATCTGACAGATTCCTTATTTACCAATTTGATTGTCATCCTGCTTAGTGACTTCTCAGTGACACGCAGCTACGCTGCCATGGTACCCTGTTTCTTTTTTAGATGGTAATAATAATGATCATCTGGCAATATCAAGGCTATTTGATACAAATTACTTGAGATGAGAAAAAATCGCGTTTTTGTTACAAGTTTTGTTGCGTTTCGTTTTGGAATCGTCAAAAAACGGTGGTGGCCTCACTAAAAGTGGTATAACTTTTGTTCTGTTTGAAATATTTTGATGAAATCTGACCATCATGTGCAGATATGAATTGTCTTTAAGCCTGAAAAATTTCATTTCGATATTCTTACTTTTGACCAAGATATTGGCCAGAATAATTAGATTGATTTTTTGTTGCGTCGCGTTTTTAAATCGTCAAAAAACGATGGGTGACCTCCCTAAAAGTAGGGTAACTTTTGTTGTGTTTGAAATACTTTGAGGAAATCTGACCCATCATGTGTAAATATGAATTGTCTTTAAGACTGTAAAATTTCATTTCGAAATTCTTACTTTTGGTCAAGATATTGGAAAAACCTAGGGTTAGTGTAAGAAATACTATACTTTTTTGGCGCACCCTATAGTTGGGTGTATTGAATCATCTCTTACTATTATCCTCTCCCTTAATACTTCCAGGACAGAGTTCATCTGGTTAGCTACCTCCCTCAGCTTAAGAAGTTCGATATGTTCTGATGTCTGTAAGATTTCTATAGTCTATCGCTTTTTCAGATGATTTAATACGATACAATACCAAACAATATAATTATTATTAATTTATTAAGCTGTTCATTTGAAGCTTAAACTGACTGTGGTTAGTGTAAGAAATACTATACTTTAAAATGTATACTTCATTAACTTTGCACATAGGTCTAAAATTACCCAGCCTGGACCTTAAGAGTAGCCGGGCCCGGGGTATTTGTTCTTCTGCACTCTCCTTTTTCTTAGGTTTGTGTGCAAGAACAGAACTTTCTTTTGTAAAGAGACATAATATATAGCGCACGACGTCGATTACGGCCTAACCCGGATTTATTTTTTCGGTCAGAAACAAAATTTTGCCCCCCCACTGCTGAAATGCCCCCTACGCCTATGTTTTATTTATTTTTATTTATTTATTTATTTTTTCCTCAACCAAAACAACAAACAAACATGATACAATTATGGCATTGAATAATACATTATGTGCATGTGTGTTTAATAAAAGTACTATGTAGGGCCTATGTATAATACATATATCGGCCGTATGACCTCGGTCCCGGTAATTCCTTCAATAAGTTGATCTGACATCCTTCACCCGTCGTTCTCGGTTTGAATATGCACCTCACCGTTTATGACTTAATGGTTTCCGTGTAGACCTACACAAGGACCGTGCTAGCTCTAGATTTAAATCACTGAAATGAGCCACTGTCCTGCTTCGGAAAACGAACAGCAATCATCACCAGACCTATGACAACGGAAAATCGTCATAAAACGCTTTCTTGCAATTTTTTTGGGTCATGTCGTAGATTGACCCGACTAGACAGAGAATGCTGGGCATGATCCATCCAGCGTGGCATGCATTAACTGTTTGCACAGCCCCGCAGATATTTGACCAGAATCCATACCTTCCAGTATCGAAAAGATTAATTGGTCGTCGATGGTTGCGCTCTTCAGTTCGTGAAGATATGCAAATGCCCGCTTACAAGCATAAATCGAGCCAATAGTGTCTTTCTGGCGACTGGACCGTTTCCCTAGACCGTCTCACATTACTACCTCCTCTCCGACCCCCCTCCTCTCACCAACTAAGACCTAGAGCTCACAACCATACTCTCCCATTAAAGGACAATTCTCAATTTATCCCACGATCGTTATATAAAAATATTTACTAGCTAACTTTAAGATTAATTATCGAACTTTGAACTCTAATTATTCATTATCACTCATGTTAGCAATTCTGCGTTATTGTCAGATTGTCTTTTTCTCATTAAAACGAATATATATTTACGCACCGTTGCCTCAGAGGTTTTATATACTAACTGTCTTGAAATGCTTTTCGTTAAATGAATAACTAGATGCGGCGATTACATTTTTACATTTTTGTGTTTTTATACTTTCATGCACACACTGCAATAATAGGCCTATGCATAATAAACCTTCGGTTAACTTAGCAGATTCTTACAATGTTAAACTAATGTGCGCGCGCACACACACACACACACTTGCACGCCCACCATATTCCTACGCAAACATTAACAATGCAAATAGCCTATGCGATGATATGTGAGTAATGTAGGCCTACATAGGCACGTATACGGTATCCGGACATTACCCCGGCCCATTACCCCCCTGCCATTACCCTCTTGCCATTACCTCGGCCATTACCTCCCGTAGGACATTACCCCAGCCATTACCCCCATCCGTTTACATTAATTTTAGGGCCAGTGTATTATGTACTTACTATGTATGAATGTATGTAGTATGTATGTATGTATGTATGTATGTATGTATGTATGTACGTATGTATGTATGTATGAATGCGCATAAATATGTATGCATGTATGTATATATGTGTAGGCCTACGTATCAATCGTCGTATCATGCATGCACGACATTGCACGCATGTATATATGTATGTATTATGGTGGCCCTTAAAAACAAGTAGGAATTATTGTGAGCAGCCAGCGACTGCCAACTAGGCTACACCCTCAGACCTAAACAGTAAGCACACTTGTGTAGAGAATATTCATGAAGTAAGCCTAATGCTGGTCGACTGTTACACGCTTCACTGGGTATAGGCCTAATATGTAGGCTAAACCAACTGCAAGCAAACTATAAATCAACTGCAAATCAACTGTAGACCAACTATAAACCAACTGAAAACCAACTGTAACATGTCATTAATTATGAGGTTTGAATCTGGAGCGACTGGATATACGTACATGTATATTACGTCTGAAGAAAGGATATTGAAATTCAGCAAGTAGACCTAATGATTTATAGGAAAAGTCGTCTCTCGTTTTCCACATGATTGTAACCAATCTGTTTCCTATTCGTGTAAATTTCTTTCGCTGTATGATTAGATTTACAATGAACTTCGGTGCTAACACCATTCCATACCATACCATCTCTTCCTCGTTGTCAACTTGAACATTTAGTTTGTGCGGACATACTATACATTACAATAATATCATCGAACAGAATAGTAATTTGTAATTATGATTCTTTAAAGCTCCACTTCAAGACAAACTCCTCAGAGGCGCTTCCGACCTGACAGCAACAAACCACTTTTCGTCTTCAGATATCACAGAAATAAGGCACGCTATATCAGCGGTTCTCAACCTTTTCACACTCACGGACCCCTTTAAAATTTTTGGTCCGGGTCACGGACCCCCACCGAAATTTGGCGCATTATCGTGACTGTGCGACTCTATAATCCTATATAATGGTAGGCCTACATGTATGCTATACTATATCATAGGCCTAGATATGCCTCTGCTCTCCTGTAGCACAAATTTAATATTGCATATAAGATTAAGCTTATATGAAATTTATTAGAAAAAAATGTATTTTATTTTAATGTAAGCTTTGGGCATGCATATTCGAGCACAGCTTATCTGCTCGAGACACTCATGCATCAAGCTAACAGTGCTAACTCTTGCATGGATGCAACGTACATCTTCAATGTAGACCTAATGCCATTTTTAATAGTCACTTCAATGATTTGATTCAATTCCGATGTTGGTAAATTCCTCGAATCAAAGTTTGCAAGAAATTGACTGGAAGTCATCGAAAAACTGGGAACGTTCAAATTACCGAATTAGAAGTTGAACTCATCAATCTATGATTGACCGAAAATTAAATTAACAAATTTTGGTTGATTGGTCCGAGCATTTCCTTATTTTTATGTGAATGAATGAATGAACTTGTTTATTGCACACACACACAAGTCAAATAGTATAAACAAGCCTCAACAAACATAGTGCAAAAGGAATCAGGAAAAAGCTGACAGCTTATATAACCCTGACCCCTAGCTTCAAGACTATTTTTAGTGCAAGTCAGTATTAATACTTAACTAAAACTTAATTAATACTTAATTAATTAAAACATAACTGAAAGTAATAGGGATAAACATACAATGCAATAATGATAATAATAATAATAATAATAATAATAATAATAAAATTGTAATATTAAATCATGTTAATAAAATCATATTAATAGATGGTAATAATAATAATACTAAAATAATAAAAATAATAAATAATAGAAACAGCATATTATTGCAGCAGTAAATCCTCACAGTCTACAAAGGATTAGAGACTCGGAAACATCATAATAAACAGTCAGGATACTAACATACAATGTCTAGAATGCTGCAAGATAAATGCAGGTATAAAGAAAGACCAAAGTTAATCAACATATGCAATAGTTTGAAAACAAAGTCTTTTTAACATTTTTCTTGAAGGCACATACACTATTTTCCCTCTTCACATCATCTGACAGAGAGTTCCATAAACGGGGACCTAGAATTCGGAAGCTATTAAAGCGGCAGGTGGTACGTGCAAAGGGAACAACATATTTACTCGATCCACGAGTATTAAACGAGTGAAATTGAGCCACTGTCATAAAATAATTTTTAAATATGGGGGGTAAGAGATTATTTCCAAATTTGTACATAAGGACGACGATAGACAAATAGTACAGGTCATAAACTTTGAGAATATTAAGTTTACTGAATAATGGGTTGGAATGGGCTAAATAGGGAGAGTTAGAGATAATACGACATGCAGCTTTCTGAAGCTTTAGAATTCGGTCCAAGTTGCAGGATCTGTACGGAGAAGCCCAAATAACACAACAGTAATTGATATAAGGTTCTAGTAAGGTATGGTATAAAAGCTTCAATTTCTCAGTTGGCAGCACATGTCTGACCTTACGTAAAATGCCCACAACCTTGGACACTTTGTTAGTGACCATGTCCACATGTTTGTTCCATTTAAGATTTTCAGTAATAAGAACACCAAGAAATTTAGTTTCACGTACACGAGGGAGATGCACATCATTTACACATATGTCAAAATCTGAGTCAAGAGTCACCTTATTTCCAAATATCATATAGTTAGTCTTATTTAAGTTCAAAGATAATAAGTTGGCGGCAAACCAGTGGCTTAACAGTTTTAAGTCTTCATTCAGAGTTTTAGCTAGCATGAGAGGACAGTGCCCAGTGGCAAAGATATTTGTGTCGTCATGTGAATTCATGCAATTGATCAAATGTGTTAAAGTTATCTACCACTATCCGTTTTGCGCCAGGTATCAAGTTTTTTTTAAAGGCAGACACTTTATCACTAAGGGTGATTAGATTTGTCTGCATCACTTGCGTAGAGGAATTCAGTTTATTCAAAAATGCCAGCCAGGTAAGCCAAAGTTGAAACTCGTGAGTTGTTTATTCAAATGAATTACATGTGGGCTGTGGTCTTTTTCTAAGAAACTCTCTCAAAAGCATCCCAAAATCTAGAATCGGTTACAAACATACCCATCTAAAACAAATGAATTTGTCATTAATCATCGTATTATTACCGGTGGTTTCATTTCGCCATTGAAAAGGAGAAATATTGAAAAATTGACAAAGATTTATCTGTTTCTATGTTTTTAACTAAGTAATATATAATTTTCAGGACTTGCTCGCGAACCCCAGGCAGATGGCCGCGGACCCCCAGGGGTCCGCGGACCCCCGGTTGAGAACCGCTGCGCTATATCTTGTCGGTAAAGATTGGTCTATTGTAATTTTATATTATTTTGTGAGGTTGACTGCATGCAAATACTTAAGCCTACCGTGTAGCCTGTATATACTTTTAATGCTGCGTTGTGCCTGTTTCAATTTTCTAGCGGAAGACTGACAGTAGAAACATGCTGAACGAGGTGTCAGGTAAACACAGAACATGCTTCATTGCTCTCCTAATCACGGTATTCCTCTATGCAGGATTATTCCACATCTTCCCTGAAAACAAAGTATTTCATCTACTCCAGAGAGCCTATGGTGGGAAAGAGAAATATGCGAAGGATGTGTTCAAACCTGTAGCTCTTGATGGCGTGTTCACATTCGCCAACGTCTGCATTGAACCTCTTGCAACTCCTCATTCGGTCAACATCTTCTGGACATGGTTCACTGTCACCCAACGAATTGTCATCTATGATCGAAATCAATCGCGTCTTGGCGACCACAGACTCAACATCGCTGGACCTCCAGGTCATCCGTGGAATTACTATGACGTTCATTTCACTAATAAATCTCTTCCAATAAGCAATAGGACAATGAGTGATAATGTGGCTTATTTTGTGTCTCCACGATGTCCTGGAAATCTACATCACTTCTTCGAAGAGGAATACATGACGCTCTACAGTGTCATTCGCCTCACCGACAGACTCCATCCAGGTGCGGGAAATCTCATCATCTATACGACTCCGAAACCGCAGGATGCATTCTATAGAAATTTCGGAACATACAACGAAATTTTGAGAACACTTTTCACGAATGATTTCCACGACGTTTACTTCAACCTACCGAGGTTTACATGTTTCAAGAACGCCGTCTTTGGAAGCAGAATCGAGCTCAAAAACCCGCGTGATGTTGTAAATCACGTCATCAATCAGTACAATCTTTCGGATGCCTGTGCTTACAAGAAAGCACAATACATAACGCTTGTTTACAGAAAACAAAGACGAATTGCCAACATGGAAGACCTTCATCGATGGTTTTTAGAGAGAGGATTTAAAAAAGAATTCGTGCGAGTAATAGACTTTGATGGCATTCCCATTCGTAACCAGATCGAGTTGGCATGTACATCTCGGGTGATGATTGGAGTGGACGGAGCGGCGTTACAGTGGTCGATGTTTATGCCTGAAAAGTCACATTTGGTTGAAATGGCTTGGCCTTCTCGATTGTGGGGATTCTTCTACAAACCTTACATTCCAAAATTCGGCATAATTTATCATCAAGTTGAGTTGAAAGATGTTCGAGTGAATTTTACATCGTTTGAGCTAAGAGAACGGAACGGGGCAAAGGTTAGTGATGCGGAAAGACAACAGTTGCTTCGTGCTCCACCTCACGAAGTTTTGAAATGGTCGGATGCGGTCATTCACGAAAACGAAGTAAATGCGACTTTGCTGCTTATTTCCAACTCAATTTTCAACAGCTCTTCCTTCAACGCAACTGTTGTCTAAATTGACAATTATTGGGGTTAGGCTACTGCAGATTCTTCTCACTCGATTTAGGAAGTTCTTTGAAAAATGTACCTGTCTCGATTCTATTACAGATTCATTCTGTCCTTAACTTTAGGCCTTCCTGTTCTGAGGCTATTTAGGCTCTCATTGAAACATGGTTTAATGGACTTGATATGAACACATTGCCATTTTTCAAGCGCACAGAACAAACAAACGACTTTAGCCTATACTTTTAATGACGTCAAGAATCTTCGAAGAGTCAATAAAAATTATCGTCTTCTATTCAAAGCGAAATTCACGCTCATTGAACCCCAGCTGCCATGGCTTTCATTGTACCGCTGGTTGCAACTGTTGGTCTCAATTTTTGGGACAGCGTGAGACCATTGGTCTTATGTAACGGTAAGTAACTTGAACGACGATGGTCATGCCATAATAATATGACGCTTGCAGTGGCGTGGTGATAAGTCGTGCAACTCGTGCAGTGTATACGGCAAAATGTTTACGATAGTCACAAAATTTAGTAGCAAGAGCTTGGGAAATGCAATGCTGGAAATTAAGAATACGGACCCGTATGTTTCAAATAGGTTTCTTATAATGCAAATTCTGTTTCATTTTGTGTACAATTTTTAATAGAATAGTTTCCTAAGAAATTTGTTAAAAATCAAAGAGCAGATGTTAAAAAGTAGTTTCCGAAAGGTGCGCTATATAAGTCCATAGAATGAACGAATGAATAAATGACCGAAAAATAGGTGTCAATTTTCATGGAGCAAGTGCTCCACTAGCTGCTTCTAAAGCGCCAATCGAAAGCCAGGGCACCAGCGTTTTCAGCAGCGGGCGGCGTGCGCCCACGTTCACTAGCACACCATGTGATCCCCCAGCTCCAACTTGCCCGAATTGAGTTCGTCACGCTATTCCTCTATGCAGGAATTTTCCACATCTTCCCCAAAAACAAAGTATTTCATCAACTCCAGAAAGTCTATTGTGCGAAAAAAAATATGCAAAGGAAGTGTTCAAGCCTGTTTCTCTAGATGGCGTGTTTACGTTCTCTAACGTCTGTCTCGAACCTCGTCCTACTCCTTCAGTCATCGTCAACAAAATATCGTTCACCCAAAGAATTGTCATCTATGACCGCAATCATTCTCGTCTTGGCGACCACAGACTCGACATCGCTGGACCTCCAGGATATCCGTGGAATTACTATGACGTCCATTTCACCAATAACTCTCTCCCAATCAGCAACAGGATGTCCAATGAGAGAGAACGTGGCATTTTTTGTGGCTCCACGATGTCCGGGAAATCTTCACCACTTCTTCCAAGAGGAATACATTCCACTCTACAGCGTCATCCGCCTCACCAACAGACTCCATCCAGGCTCAGGGAATCTCGTCATCTATAATAGGCCTACTCCGAAAACGAATGACAATCCATTCTGTAGAAACTTCAGTACATACAACGAAATTGTTCGAACTCTTTTAACGAACGGGTTCCGCGACGTTTACTACAACATATGTATGCAGGCAATACCGAATAATACTTGTTTCAAGAATGCAGTCTTTGGAAGCCGAATCGAGCTCAACAACTCACGTGAGGTTGTAAATCACGTCATCAACCAGCACAATCTTTCGGAAACTTGGACTCAGTGGCGGATTTAGGTTTTATTGCACGGGGGGGCGAGGAGAATTTCAAGAGGGCGCCTGTAGGCCTACTTACATAGTTAAAAACAGTAAATTAGTTATAATTCAACCGATTTAGTCGAATACATCAAACAGAATCAAGAATCTAAAACAGAAACTGTTTTAAACTTGTGCGCTTGACTACTTAGGCTACTTGAGTTACAGAAATTTATGCTTATATGTAACAAATATTTATTAATGCTATTTATAGGATATTGATCCAGGTCTAAACGTGAATTATTCGCTCGTTGCAGCATTGTCATTTTTAATCAATCCAACTTCTAATTTGGCGAGAATCATTGTATTCCTATATATGCGTGAGGTCTTGCACTGGCTTCCTTTCCCGCAGCGCTTCTCATTTAGGATTGCATCTTTGGTGTGGCGATGCTTATCAGGATGGGCACCCTCTTATCTGTGTGAGCTTTGCCTCCCTCTTTCCACTTGCATAGTCCGCCGCGCACTGCGCTCTGCTGTCCATGGTGACTTAATGGTTCCTTTCACTCGCTCTGCAACAATGCAGAGGCGTTTATTCTCTGTGGTTGGTCCAACAACCTGGAATGGACTTCCCTTGACTATGCGACACCTCCCAGGCTGTTCTCAATTTCACAAACTGTTGAAGACTGTTTTTTTCGCTTGATCTCGGCCGGGAGCGCCACTGAGAAGATACCTTGAAGGGGCGCTATATAAATTACGATTGATTGATTGAAATAAAAATAGGTAGGCCCAATGGCCACCATATGATTAAATAAAAAAAATTAATTCTGTAATGAGTGTTAAATTCAAGGAGTGATTGCATAAATTAAGTCACTGGTAAAAGTATGAGAATTTAGTTTCCATGAAGGACATTTAAGGTTTAAGTAATAAGTACGGACCGGACCCGAGGGGCGCCATTTTTTACCCAACAGGGGCACGGGGGGCGACCAGACCCCCCAGGCCTGGACTAAATCCGCCACTGCTTGGACTTATAATAAGGTCGCTATGGTCTGACTTGGGACAATTTTAGGCCTAACCACTAAAGAAAATTTTGAATTTTTGTGGTTTATTCTTGTGATGATATTTCAATAAAACCATTTCTGGTTCATGAAACGTTGCTGTTTCGGACAATAGCAACAACATACATGTGCTACAACTAACACAGATTGTATTTGTGTGCCTTAAAATGTAAAAATTTGACCTAATTCGGTACATTCTTCTCTACATGGTCTCGGCAAAGAAACGGCCGCTCGACCGGCGCGGGCCTCTGTGGTAACATTTTGCACCGACGTTCGCAGAAACCTTGAAAACAGCACTGCATGCCTACTTCCTTGTAGTTAAGCAATCAAAATCATGGACGGAGTCTATCAGGGGCTAGGCGGGCTAAGCCCCCCAAAAGACCCAGATTAATTTTTTACTGTGTAAATGGTATCTTTTCCCGGGCTTAGCCCCTCAAGAAGGCTTTAGCCCCTCCAAGAATGGAAACCAAACTCCGCCCATGATCAAAATATATGGCTATGGTTAATCTTCTATATCTATAAGAAAGGATGTGGATTAGGGGCCTGCGGGTAGGGCATTTTCCTACCCGACCCGTACCCGTGACGTATGACCGCTACCCGTACCCGTACCCGTACCCGACCCGTCCCCGAAATTACTATCCGACCCGACCCGTACCCGCGGGTATACCCGTACCCGTATCGTACCCGCGACGTCATCAGCACGCCTTTCCGTGTACAATGCTGGGCTTCCAGGCGAAAATGTTTACATCTCAGTATGCAGTACAATGGTAGTATGCTAATTATAATAAATACGCTGATAATGGTGTCGGTAGTAGCAGTAGTTGTAGTAGTAATAGAAGTTGTATAGTGTGGTGGTGATGGTGGTGGAAGTAGTTGTAGTAGCTGTCATAATCACAGTGGTGGAAGTAGTAGTAGTATCAGTTGAAGAAGTAGTAAAAGGCGTAGTCTTTATAGTAGTAGTTACATGTATAGCATTAATGATAGTAGTAGTAGTAGTAGTAGTAGTAGTAGTAGTAGTAGTAGTAGTAGTAGTAGTAGTAGTAGCAGTAGTAGTAGCAGTAGCAGTAGCAGTAGCAGTAGTAGCAGTTGTGGTGGTGGTGGTGGTGGTGGTGGTGGTGGTGGTGACGGCGGTTGTAGTAGTCATTTTAGGAACGGGAGAGGAACAGGGGAGAGAGAGGAGGAGGGTGGATGGAAAAAGAGAAGGAAGGAGGAAGCCAAGGAGGAAGAAGACGACAACGAAGAAGAGGTAGAGGATGTGAATGAATATGAAGATGAGAAAGACGAAGAAGGAGGAGGAAAAGAGAATGGGATGAACAGTAGGATAAAGAAGATGTGGATATATTTGGCCCTAATGCACGCTCACAGTTTTGCAGCTACTGGCCTGAAACATTGCATATAGATAAACGTTCACCCAAACCATCCAAGTAAGCTATTTTCAGCTTTTTAATCACTCTAAATCTCGAAAAAATGGACATTTTAAATTTCGCTGTGTTAATGTATGCGCTAGCGGTTAGCCTATCGCTGCAATTGCGTCTCCGTATTTCAATCGTTTTTCAGTAACGGCCTGTTGCCGTTGACGTCACTTTAACGTAATTTTTCGCAAGCTTAGCATGAAAATCATACGCTGTCGTAGAGTCTACAGCCCTGGGAAAAGATACATGCCTTCAGCCAAGGAGTATATACAAAGAGGAGCCTCAAATATATTTTTTGTCCAAAAAATAAATGATTGGTATAATCAGATTATTTATAAAGAAACAGAGTACCAGCGTGACAGCACGTTGCCATGCATATTTTAACTAAGTCTTATTCATCTGAAACGTTACAGCTACACAGATGTTTACACGGGCCACCTCGCCTCCGCCCAACACACACCTCGGTCCGCAGGGCTGGGTGGGGCAAGGGTAGAGGAAGGGGGTGAGGTAGGGGTGGGGAGGAAATTTTCCCGAAAACCTAAATTTCACGGGTGGCGTGCCGGCGGAGGTCGGAGTGTGGTGGGGTGTTGTGGGGTGGGGAGGAGGTGGTGGTGGAGGGCGTGGGGGCGGGTTGAGGAAGGTTGGGATGGGGGCTAGGGGAAGAAATTTTCCCGAAGACTCAATTTTCACGGGTGGCGTACCGGTGAAGGTCGGAGTGTGGTGGGGTGTAGTGGAGTGGGTGTGGTGTGGTGGAGTCGTGGCCGGGAGCGGGTCGAATCATAAATTTCCCGTGCAACGCCGGGTACCCCAGCTAATATACTAATAATAATGCACGAATGGAAGTAATCCTTGTTTAAATATAAGGTGGATTGATTAAAAAAATTCTTAATATAATCAAAGCTGGATAGATCGAAGCAATTCTTGGTTGATTAAAAGAATTCTTGTTTAAATAAATTAAGATAATTAATTGAATTCTTTATTAAATAGTAACTGGGTCGATGAAAAGAATTCTTGTTAAAATTTAGAGACGTTGGATTCATAGAACGAATTCTTTACTAAACAAAAGTTCGACTATATAGCAAATTATGATATTAGCAACAGCTGTCATGGACATTTGGCACTAAAATTCAATGCTTATTATTTTATTATAAAGCGACTGACATAAACATATGCACGAGGTGTGTCAGAAAGTTTTGGCGGATGAAAAAGGACCATTTCCCAAGATTTCGACCAAAATTAATGATTAAATAAAAAATTAATTAAAAGAGGTAGTCAGAAATTCTGACGGCTGAAATGGAAAATGACTAAAAAAGGTCGTCAGAAATTTTGGGGACTGGAAATGGGAAATTTTCTCCCCGCAGATTCAGCCCCACAAAACTGAAATCCTGGCGCCGCCACTGATGGCGTGGCAAGACATGCCGAACACGAGAGATAATAGACTACCTATATTTTTTTACATTTTCTTGGAGATATAAGTTACCGTACGTAGACATGCTCCTTCCATGTTCCATGTGGGGCGCGGTGGTGTAGCCTAGTGGTGGCGTCGTTGCAGGTTTTTTTAACGTGCAGTTTTGTGCACAAAATGTGCAGTTCTAAATGGATTTGTGTAGTTGTAGAAGCACTTCTTTACAGCTAAGACTAGCAAAAAGGTAATTGTAGGCTACTCCAATTGGAAGTAATTTACCATGGAGGATGGGAAAGGAAAGAAGGGGTTGTGCAGTTCTAAAAAATCCTTTAAAACAGCACTGCGTCGTTGCCTTGAAGCCGGAAGGTTCGAGGTACGAATCCACCTCAAGTCGACGCGTAGGGACCTTGGGCAAGCCCTTCACTCGCAATTGCTCAGCGCTTCGGCGTGAAACTCCGATGCAGTGTCCGCGCTGTAGCAGGGCTTTTTTAACGTGCAGTTGTAGACAAAAATTTAATGTGCAGTTCTAAATGGATTTGTGCAGTTGTAGAAGCACTTCCGTGCAGTTAAAACTAGTTGGAAAAGGCCGTTTTCCTCCTATTGAAAGTAATTTACCATGGAAAATGGGAAAGAAGGGTTTGCGCAGTTATAAAAATTCCTTCAAAACAGCCCTGCACTGTAGTCGGGAGCGCCTCTGAGTAGCGGTTGAGGGCTGGAAGAGGCGCTATAACAAGTACGCATAAAAATGTTGAATTTTCGTCAATGTGGATGCCCAAGAATTTAGTAGAAGAAGCCCTAGTAATGCTTTGGCCATTGATGTTAACAATTAGGCCAAAGTCACAGTCCAACGTTTTCTTTTAGAATGAAACAAAATGAAATTGGTCTTTTGTAGGTTTAGCGATAACTTGTTGGCCTTGAACCATTCACCAACATGTTTTACATGTAATTGGATTGATTAGTACATCCCAAACTGGAAGACCAAGCGTGTCGTTCGGGACTTGGGAGTACTGCTGGATGAAGACCGATCCATGGATCAGCATGTCGGATCGCTCTGCAGGTCTTGCTTCTACCAACTGCGCCAGATCAGAGTCATTCGGCGCAATCTATCACACGAAGCCGCTGCCACTCTTGTCCACTCGTTTGTGCTGAACCGACTGGATTTCTGCAATGCCGTCCTCGCTGGTCTCCCAAACTACCGGATACGCCAGCTTCAGTCTGTCCTCAACTGCGACGCCCGAGTCGTCGCTGATTTGCCCAAATTCTCGCATATATCATCATATATGCGTGACACGCTGCACTGGTTTCCGATCGAGGACAGAACAACATTCAAGATCATCGTTATGGGACGAGCGTCAGTGGTTGACCTGGCGCCAGAATACATTAGGGAACTTTGTATTCCCGTCTCCAACCAACCAAGTCGTCGGTCTCTGCGCTCTGCGACTCGTGGGGACTTGATACTCCCACGCTCCCGTACAGTGATGCGAACACGCCGCGCCTTCTCGTGTATTGGACCTTCATTCTGGAACAGTCTTCCAATGGCAATCCGTGATGCTGCGTTGTGTGTTTCTCATGAAACATTCTCAAAGTTAATTAAGTCGCACTTGTTCAGAACTGCCCGGTAGCTGCGTTAAGCGCCTTCGTGAGGTTATTGTAAGGCGCTATATAAATGTTCATATACATACATACATACATACATTTATTTAACAAATTTAAACAATGGGGGACAGTAAAGTAAAAAATCACGACTTTCAGCATTGAAAATAATGATGAGTCATTTCGTTAAAATAACAGCCTGAAATGTTAGTACCGGTATTGCAACGCAGAAATTCAATTTTTTCAAGACTTCATCGTTCAAAAACCACTAGCAAACAACAGCCTGAAACGTGCCCTAGTCGCTGAAGGAGCTTACGACGCTCATCAAGTCCCTAGTCAGTAATCGGTATGGGCTTTGTGCAGTGGTTAAAGTGGTTTGGATGAGCAGTGGGAACTGGGAACGCCGAATATGTGAACAGTGAAGAGAGTTCTATTGGAACGCCCGTGTTTCCAGCGTTCCATGCATGGTGAGCAGTGGAAACGCAAGCCAGGAATTTCCAGAGCAGTGAGAACGCCGTTCCCACGCGTTCCCGCCCACTTTAAACCCTGACTTTGTGTCATCGGCATTTGCAGCTTCGCGCCTTCGACGCTTGCAAAATGAGCGCCCTCACGGAAAATGTGGCTGTTGCCCCCTGAGAGGGACGGCTCATAGGGCTTATAAGCCACAAACCAAAATTCCTGGCGCCGCCATTGCTTAGAATTCGTCCATTGCTTAAGCATGGTAGGAGCCAGGTCCGCATCTGGGTGCATGGGTGCTTAAGCACCCGGACCCGGACACACATAATTAATTGCTGTTTAACGACACTGCCATTTCAAAGATTATTAGTGCCACCCTCCTCCTTTATTGAGGCTTTGGTCTGGCACTGGCACATTTATTTGAAAAGTCCGCAGTTAAAGGTTACATGTATGTGCACGGTGGACCAATGGGCTATCGCTGGAATCACCTCGCTGGAATCACCTCGCTGGAATCACCGTGGGTCAGCTGTTCAATTAGGTGGACTTTGTGCCAAGGCCAATGGAATTAAAGATCTTGACTTTGTGTTGTACAGTAAGCTACCCTAGCGACTGCTACAATAGCACTGCAGGGGTCTCATCAACCGTTCGTCTCTTGCTCAAGACTATGCTGACCGTCTGCGGTCATCAGCGAAGTCTGAAGTCAAAGCCGAGCATGGTCTGAGCTGAAATCGTAATTCGGAAACCGAGCCAATGGAGCCACACCGTATTCGTATACCAGTTCGAGTCTTATTTTGGTCTCGACTCTCGAGACGGACTCGAATACTCGACAACTTCAAAAACGTTTAATTTACGGTAGGCTTTTCAATACAAGAAAAAATAACCCTGCAGTATCGATCAATTGTTCCTAGCATATAACATTTTGGGGCGCGGTGGTGTAGTGGCGGCGTCGTTGCCTTGAAGTCGAAAGGTTCGAGGTTCGAATCCACCTCAAGTCGCCGCGTAGGGATCTTGGGCAAGTCCTTCACTCGCAATATTGCCCAGCGCTTCGGCGTGAAACTCCGATGCAGTGTCCGCTCTGCAGTCGGGAGCGCCTCTGAGTAGAGAGCTTGAAGGGACGCTATAACAAGTGCACATGCAAACAAAAACAAACAAATATAGCTTAGGCCTAATTGTCTCTGATATTGATTCATTTTGGTAGTCAACTAATTTCAATCTAATACAGAAATAATGAAAGTGGGTGAAAATGCACCGGGTGCCCGCATGCCGAATCGTGCCACACTGCAGTGTCCATGCAGGTCTTTCTTCTTACATGACGCAGCAAAAAAAAACTTAGGGCTACAGCTGCAGATGACATTGATTTACCACCATACCAGCCTCACCTGTAAATCGAAAACTTAGCAAATAAAACACGAACGCGGTGGCTCGTAGGCTAGGCTACTTTCACAATGCCAGTCCCAAGGCCGAAGAAAAAAAGAGGCGACACTAATCGTTAAAATCATTCTCAGGAACCTTGGATATGATAAACTGTTGTTAAATAGCAACAAGCAACACGTAGGCGGTTTCTGTTTGATTCCAGACGATACAATTGCTGTAGTCAGGGTCGTTTTGTTGGTCGTCACAGACGCCATGCACAGCCACTCTTGCTTTCGCGGTCTTCAAGTTACTGCCAGCTCTGAGTTAAAAGCTAAACGCAAAGCTGGCGTCGTCCGAAATCCTGCCTGAGTTAAATTAGGCGTACTGGAGAAGCGACAGATTTTTGCCATCTCATCAATAAATAAAAAATAAGTTTAAAAATTAGGCTAACAAAAAATAAATAAATAAATCATTCAATGAATGAATGAATGAATGAATGAATGAATGAATGAATTAATTAAGCAATCAATCAGTCAATCGATGCATCAATCAATTCGTCAATTTGAAGCAATTAAGCTGACACAACGCAACTTGAGCAGGCAATCAATCAGTCGTAATTGTAACTCCGTCACAGGTCGCTTTCTGCCAGGCGCTCAGTCAAATCAAAATCGATAGACAGAAGGCCAAAATCATGATTATGTACCACATTGGTCAATTTAAGTTGCCTGCAACTGTACATGTTCCATTTTGTGCTGAAAATAATTTTTCTTATTTTAAAAATTTGTTAAATATGTCCACTTGTTGGTCTATGCAATTTTTAGTTTCTATTGTAGAGTTTGCATTTCAAGTCTTTATTTTTGGACATTTTGCTTTGATT
The DNA here is from genome assembly GCA_949752735.1 of Lumbricus terrestris. Taxonomy (NCBI): domain Eukaryota; kingdom Metazoa; phylum Annelida; class Clitellata; order Crassiclitellata; family Lumbricidae; genus Lumbricus; species Lumbricus terrestris. Next base: position 15,603,540 of record OX457043.1, on the reverse strand, counting down.
TCCAAATAGGCCTAAATGTATAGGGCTAGGGGTTAGGATTTTGCTATGGCTAAATGTAGCATGCCGAGCCAGAAAGTATTTCTGCCCACCAAGTGCTAGCAATGTTAGAAGATGACTATTTCACACATACAGTTATATTCATCTTGTCGCAATGCGATTCAAACTGTATCGGTGAGGATAGCAACAGAAAGGAACTGAGGCAGTGGTACACTATGACAAGGGGATAAGAACACATCTTCAGGATTGATGGATGCGGTGAGTGACGCACTGCAACGGGATTTTCAGGGATTGTCACATTTTGACTGCAGTTGGATGGTTCTGAAGCAGAGACATTGACTTGCTTTGGTGCTAAAGAGTCAGAGTCAGCGAAAGTTTTCAACCTCATATGACTCCAGGTGAAGAATGTCCAAATTATATACTGTGGCAAAGACATCACCGTTCAGAGCTGAACCACAGATGGTAGACCTACTGTAGCACTAGTGTAACAGTCGAGACTTCATCAGCGGGTGCTGTGACAGACTTCACAGCATATACTTTTCAATCCATCAGTGTGTCTTTATGAAATCCCTCATATCACATGTGTTATTTCTCCTTGACAAATACTGCAGCATTGATTTCATTGGACAACAACTCAACTAAGCCTACCATTGCGACTAAATGACCAATTGATCATGAACGTTGCATCCATACAGAACAAATATAACAAAGGCATCAAATCATAACAGAGATTGGTTCACCCAACATGCCAGCAAGCTGTATGCCAGCTGGTGACATCCATGTGGACCAGTATGCTAATACCGAATACATGCCAACAACTTTCTTGATGATGCAGTACTCTTACCGTATCTCAATCCAATCACACAACTGGTGTTGACCTCTCTTAGCCCACCAAATGAATGTCGCCATGGAGAAAGCTTGGCTGATTTGTTGATTTACTGAATCAATGAATCATTCAACTAATGCACCTGCTGCATGGAAATCTATCAAAATATATGCAATGTAGGCTATAGACCTAGGACATAATATACTCTATTGAAAGTCCAGCACTGTTTTTGGAAATAAAAAGTCATTGAGCCAACAAGCACTAATGGAGATCTGCAGAAATGGCAAGTATTACATTGAACAAATTGAAATGCAGATAATTATGTGTTTCAGTTTGTAGTTTCAAGTTCATGATTATTGCAAGAAGTGCAACATTGACCTGCACATTTACTGTTTGACCACTTTCATGAAATCCAACAGAAACCATACAACGTTGAATGTTGTAATGAGACACTTTCCACACTGCTCAGTAATATTAGGCACTGCCATGGCAAGTTTTATTATTACTTCTACTATCAACACTAATAGAATAGACCCCTTGGCTAGTCAAACACAAGTTTTTACAGTCTGTTTTGCTGTCTAAATAGTTTGAAAACTGTAGGCGCCACACACTACCAAACTATGATCGGCCTATTTTGCAGTATAATTTATACATTTTCCTTTATTTTTCTTATTATTCCGAATTAATGTTGACTGTTTGGGGTAGATATTTGTAGATAATGACCATCTTGTTTGATATAAACTGATTTTAGTTTAATTTGAACCTGCTGTACGAGTTGTGGCAGTGACAACATGATTATTAGTTCAGGCACCCTCTCGTGCCTAGCGTCCCATAAATGGGACGCTTACAAAAACAGCTCAAAATCACATATTATGCTAGTAATAATAAAATTAATATTTTTCCCTATGCTTATTCTGCATATGCAACAAATTAAAAGTAAATAAATTTGAATTTGAAAAATCAGGCAGTAATGGGTTAAACAAACCGTTCAACCTGATCATCTGAAAAAATTGATGCAACTGTGACCCATTTTTACGCTGAACGGGGGAGACTTTATTTCGTGATCGGAGGAAATATTCTCTCCCCACGGAGACTTTATTTCAGAATAATTTTTTATAGTCTCCCGGAGACGAATTTATTCGGGAACAGATCCGCCGGTGGAGGATCTGTTTCGAAATAAAGTCCGGGGGAGACTTTTAAAGGGGACTCTGTCACGTGACACAGTGCCGCGTGACAGAGTCCCCTTTGAAACTTTATTTCGAAACAGATTCTCCCTCGCCGATCTGTTCCAGAATAAATTCGTCCCCCGAGACTCTTCTTAAATAAAGTCTCCGGGGAGAGAGAATATTTCCGCCGCCTACTAAATGAAGTCTCCTCCGTTGAGCGTGAACTCGGCTACAGTCGCATGAAATTTATAGATGAGCATAGGCCCTATTAAACCGTTACTATACGTTGCTAAATTATTGAACACGAACATATATATTTTTCCATCAGAATATGTCTTCCAATACAGATTTTTCAGCGAGGGGGACTCTTTTTCGGGAGGAGACTTTGTATCGGGGAGCAGTGGCGGCGCCAGGATTTCAGTTTTGGGGGCTGAATTCGGGGGTGAAAATTTTCCATTTTCTGCCGTCAAAATTTCTGACGACCTTTTTTGTAGTCATTTGGTCGAAATCTTCTAAAACGGTCCTTTTTCATATCCGAAAAACTGTCTGGCAAATCTCGTGCGTGCCTTACGCTTAATTTGGGGGGGGGAGGCTAAAGAGGATAAATCGCCCAAATATTTCATTTTTACATGGGAAAAAATGGATGGCCTTTTTCGGGAGGGCTTAGGCCCCCCTAGCCCCCTAGCGCCGCTACTGTCGGGGAGAGACTTTTTATCGTGATACCGGCGCCAAATCGGTCGCGTCAAAACGGCAGCGCCAAAACGTCACGTATCGACAGACGTGGGCTTTCAGATGTAGCCTAAAGAAAGGATATTTATATCAAAGCGGTTCTCCTCATTTCAAGTTGCAACAACACGGATACGGATAGCTAAACGGCAAACCTTTGGGGCTTAGTGCATAACATCGTTTCATCCAACTGTCGAATTGTTGCTTGAAAGGTGGTCAGCTGGGAGCCGATACAACTTTTTGCGGTAGCTCTTCAACCAGGCGTTGAATTGATGGTCAGCCTTAAAATGAACTCTGTCTATGTTACTGCTGTTACTATTAATACTATAATATCACTATTATTTCAAGTACAATTATTGTTTCTCGATCGTTACCTGACTTACATGTAATCATTCGGTATTTTAAATAAATTAGAGATAGAGTTACTCTGAGATGGCTATTGGCTAGCCACTGACCCATTTAGCTACATCGGTAAGAGCGTTGGCCGCGTGTCTGTACGCCAGAGCCGTTTTAAGGCCAAGTCACGCGAGGCACATGCCTAAGGCCCCGCGCAACAGGGGGCCCCGCGACGGCCAAAAGCAAAAGCTAGTACTAGGCCTGTGCTAATAATAATAATAAGATTACACATAACTCCATTATGTGAAATTTATGTAACGTTCAACTCACTATTTTACAAAATGCAATGAATCAATACCAGGTATCCTGAGTAGGTATCCAACAGGGGCGCTATACAAATTCTGATTGATTGATTGAAAATAATGCAACACTATGCACCGTGGTTCAATGAAAGGTAAGCCAAACTGTTTTTCATATATCTTTAATGCCTGGTCATTAGTCATACTAAACATTTTCCAGTATATTTAGAGAATTGAACCAACAATATTATGTTTTCAACATAATCATGTCATAAATTTGAACGGACTGAAAGGTGATTCTTTCAACTTCATCTGACGAAATTAAAGTTTACGATCAATTTTATTTTAGATTTTGTAACAAACATGAACATGAAAACAGTCTTTAATATTTTTGTGAAGAAACTCTATGTAGGCTAGTATGAGTGGATTATTTAAAATAAAATGATGTTCAAAATGTCCAACTTCTGCTTGCACGCAAGCGTTGGAGGCGCTGGCACCATTAGGCAACGACATCGTCGATAATTAATCCTCTGGTCAAGTCCATCCCACACTTCCAACAAGCGTTGCTTCAGATCGTTTAATCACGGATTGCTGTCTCGTAGACTCGCTTTTGCATCACACTCCACAAGTTATAGTCTACATGATTTAAATCTGGCCATAATGTGAGAGAAATGAAGTCTGCTGTCTCTCTTGTTAGCATTTCCATGGTCTCCCTGGCTCTGTGGGCTGAGGCAAAGTCCTGTTGAAAGAGAAAATGACTTTCTGGGGCTATATAGATTTTTGATCACAGGTAGAAGATGTTGTGACAGATAATAGACTCCGTTAATTCGTACTCCAGGATCACTGAAGATCAAAATTAATGGCCAAGCGACGAAACCGCAACGAACACCATAGCAGTCTTGCTGAAACCTAAATTTCGTCAGATGAAGTTGAAAGATTCATATCTTTGGCTCCGTTCAAACTTACGACATGATATGTTGGAATCATATTATTGGTTCAATTCTCTAAATTTTGGGAAAATTTAGTATGATGAATCATCAGGCATCAGATACAAATTATATGAATGGTATCTTTTTGGGGAATTCGAGACAAATGCTTAAAAAAAGGTCTTCAGATTGTTCGGCGATCAAGACGAATATTTTTCCTCTGTCCCAAGACCGTCAATTTTGGCCCCCTTCAAAAATTTCTGTATCCGCCATTGCTGATATAAGCATAACTCAATTTTGTGCAATTCGTTCAGTAAAATGTTACACTTTTTTTATAAAACAAATGAAAACTAAGCATAATGAATTTCTTGAATGAACATAATATTTTACGAATATAATATTCGCAGGCAGTTTTGATATTCGTTAATCTTCGTGAATATTTGCAAATCTTAATATTCGTAATATTCGAATACTCGATCTATGGGATAGATTAATTCAATCCCCCCCCCCCCGAATGGCTTAAGGGGAATAAAGTACCCCGCGACACCGGCAGAAACCGGTAGGCTATAGGGGCCACTTAGATGATTTTATCACTCCTGCTATTTCAGCTCCAGCCCCCGTTGCAACGGCAGATCTCATATCTGGGATGATAAAATGACTCTATCAAAGTGTTAGTGACAGCAGTAATTTTGTTTACCAGACAGTTACCGCCCTCCCGTAGGATAAGGATGACACCGTCTGGGTCATGGCCGTTTTAACGCCTGTAGGCACGCGAGGTACATGCTTAGGGCCCCGCGCAATAGGGGGCCCCGCGGCGACCCAAACATACTATAGGCCTATCGCATAGCAAATTAGCAACATGTTATAGAACTTTGACGTAATGGTAAACTTACATTTTTTTACACTGCTTAGTACAAAGATTGCTGTGCTAGGCACTGCTAGCTGTGTCAGCAGCATACTGGCCTACAACCTATTATTATCGAATGCAAAAAAATACATAGAGGCTATTCTGAGACTAAAAGATTGAGCCGAAATCGTGTTACGTTCAGTGTTTAATCTAGACATCTTCCTGGGGGAGCTTCACCTAAAAGTGACTACCCTAACATTTGATCAAATAATAATAGTGTTTAGTTGCTGTTTGCATTATTGTAATACCTGAGCTCTAATAATATAGGCTACCGTTATATTTTTACTATCATGTGATTATAATAATAAAATCAACTAATATAATATATGACACTATCACATTACAATGAGTATAGTTTACTGTTAATATTTTTACAAAGACTATTTTTTGGACAACTTACACTTAGTAAAAAATAGTCTACATTATAGTCTACTACATGGCTTCCCGATTTTGGTAGTTCTTTATTGGTTTGTGTAACATTTGTAACAATTCAGGGCAAAAAAAAATAATAATCTTAGCAGCCTACAAACATGTCCGCCAAACGGGAGCTCGAACTCGCTATCTCTTGCACTCTACGCCAGCGTGTTATCCATTGCGCTACCGGGTCCCCATCCCAAATCTTAACGCCATTTTTCGCTGAAGGCCGATCTTATAGGGCGTGGTTTCGCAAAATAGAAGGAATAAAGCACTGATTATATGAACGCTTGATCGGAAGTTATAACCGATAATTACTATCAATACTTTTTTAGCGTGCAGTTGTACACAAAATATGCAGTTCTAAATGGATTTGTGCAGTTGTAGAAGCACGTAGGCCTACGTGCAGTAAAAACTAGTAAAAAGGTCCAACGATTCAAAATAATTTATGATGGATGATGGGAAATGAAAGAAATGGTTGTGCAAGGTCATCAGCTTCTTTCGGACGAGGAATAGTGAAATTGTGGGCGGATGACTAAAAAAGTCATCAGATATTTTTCGGACGCGGAAATGAGAAAAATTTTCGACCGCACCCAACAAAGTCGATTTTTCTCCCGGTCAGCGTGTACTCACCTCAGAATTTGCAGGTACAACCCTGGCTGTGCAGTTCTAAAACTTCATTAAAAAACCCCGGGTGTGAATTGATCTTGGTGAGCGACTGATTCGCAAACAGTGACCTGTCAACCGTCCTGAGCAATTATGTGAGGCACTCAACCGTGTTCGTCACGGTTTAACAATCCATACGAACAGGGTTTTCAGTACATATTTCACGACCTTCGTCTAATTGGATAGATCAGACCGAACCGCGTACCCCTCTGGGTTAGGCCTATATCTGGGAACTTGATAAGTCAGACGCTAAAAAAAAACAGCAATCCTGATAAGTGTCTCCGTTTCAACGGTTTCATTTAAGACCAGGTAGACCTACCAGTCTTTGTCCAAGGTCACAGTAGCATAATATTTAGAAACTCAGGCACCCACAGAGTGCCACAGAGCGTCAGAGTGCATCGTAGCCTATTAGATCTGAAGTATTAGCATTCTAATCAAGATTTTCAGAGAATTGTTGTTCGAGGTTAAAATGCGAGTTGCCGCAAGAACTTGACAGAATTTGGTAAGAGAAAAACATTGTTAAAGAGGTCAACGGTAGAATGAGAAAGAAAACCAAAACATTATTTGATGTAAATCGAAATGGATTGACGACGATCAAACCGTTTTTCCGAACGGCTGCTGTGTATAAACATCGCAATTTTCACCTTATCGTCAGACTGGTGTAGCTTGTAATCAATAAGAGGAAAGCAGTGTAGCGTCACCGTACAATGCTGAAACTGAACAAATCACTCGTTAGGCCACAGTTTGAGTACTGCATCCAGACATGGAGTCCATACCTGAAGAGCTACGAAAATAATTTGGCCAAAGAAATTTGGGCTATGAAGAAAGTCTGAAAAGGTGAGGACTGATGACACTGGAGAGCAGGAGGAGATCATATCGATTCTCAATCACACGACTATCACTGGTAATTAAGTAAGCGCTTGATTAGGTGGAAGAGGTGTTTTGAATTAGTAACAAACAATGCAACTCGATTTCATGGATATAAATAATTTATAATCATGTAGGAAGTCAAAAGAAACGTTATGGCAGAAATTCGTCAGTACAAGTTATATATACTTGGGGAAAAGATGACAGTAGGCCTACTATCTAAGTCAGTGGTTTTCAACCTTTTTCTAGTGGCGGAACCTTTCCAAAGCATGTATTTGCTCGCGGAACCCTTCGCGTTTAACCTGCCCAGTATGTCAAGAAATACATAGCCTGCAGTTGTAATTTTTGAAATTACGTAGGCCTAATATTTAAATGTACGCTATTTGCACTTCTGGTGCAGTCTATGGTATCACATTAGGCCAACTTGCTTTAGAATTCTAGAAGTGTAGGTCCAGTGCATAAAGCATTGTCAGAGAGCAACTGCACTTCTGATCTATTTCGCCAACAACTATCAATCCATCTGATTCTGACAGACGGAGAGAATATTGAAAACAAAAATACGTTCTATTCTGGATGAGTGTTATGGACAAATTGAATAAAAGTATTTTTCAAGTTTGCAGCGAAATTTTTGCCTGGTTAAGTCGTGGACGCATCGTAGAGAGAGAGAGAGACACAAGTAGGCAGACGCATAATGATTCATCTTCAACATAAAAGCATCACTGGGGGGCTCAACCGTCATGAGTGTGGGGAGTGAGAGAGGCTATAGTGGGACATAGGGTTTCAGCTTATTTGGGAAATGTCAGCTTCATTTGCTAGTTATCCCTGTATCTGAAAAAGTGCTTCTGTCACAACAATCACACATCTGATTCTTATTTCACGCATCTAATGTGATTTTCCGATAAGTAAATAGCGAGGCCTGTCGGTTACATATACTACAGATAAATGCTTAAGGCTCAGTCTTTACATTTGTAAAGCTGTGAATATCCGCTACCCCTGGGTGAGAAATTTAACCACTGGAGCTTCAAAATGAACTAATCAAAAGAGGAACAAACCAAACAAGCCGTTGGCTATAAATGCTTAGCACATTCTGTTTAGTCAGAACGGATCTCGAGCGTCCAAATACATGTAGTTTAAAGCCAATGATAAGAAATGCTCGGTCCGACTGGACAGTTGGAAACGTAGGCAATTTATAGATTCCCACTCGATGCATGTGCTATTGTGCCTTCCAAAAAACAAGTATTGAGAGACATAATTAGACTATAGAAAACAGCCATACATTCACGTAATAATGTTTTTAAGCAAGAATGACTGAGGCTGGGAAAGAATCTATTCATTGCCGATACTTTTAGAATTTCAGTCGATGCACTAAAATTTCGACGAAACTGCCGCGGAACCCCTGGCCGACCTCCGCGGAACCCAAGGGTTCCGCGGAACCCCGGTTGAAAATCACTGATCTAAGTGAACAATGTAACGGGTTTAAGAGGGTGCTAGTAGAAATGGGCTACTTATTGAGCATTCCACGCTAAGTTAGTTAGTCATCATGCAGTGGTTCTAATACACTGCACGTCTTTGGAAGCGCTTAAAACCCTTGTCATGTCATGGTATGTTAGCACTTTAGATAACTATACACTGATAAACACGAATGAAACGCATAATTATACAGAAATCGGCCCACTGGGTCAGTGACGTCAGAAAATACCCCCACTAAAGTTGACCAGCCACCAAGTAGGCCTACAAGCAATTGGGCCCAGCGACGCAGGCCCTATATGAGGCGAAGATCGGGCCAATTTTTCATGCTAGATAATAGCCGAGGGACAATCGAGACAATCAATGGAATGCGTTCAACTGCCACGATGTTCGGTTCATGAAAGCACTGGTCTAACACTTGAATGTCAACACGTAGAAATATACACATATAAGCATGTATAGGCTATAGCCAGAGTTCAGTGGTAGGTCCTAATTGTAGCAAGACAAACTGAACTCCCCACTCTCTGTAAAGTATAGAATGTGGTGAACGAAGGTCCGGAGTGAAAGAAGGCACACAAAAGATGGATAGCTATTAACGATAAAGGAGCCATCCTTAATAAGAGACTATGAAGTACTTTGACGTAGCGTATAGGCCAGCGACTGCCGAAGAGAAAGAGCCGATATCAGGACCAGATATTTACAGTATCGCTTCAGGTAGGACCTATACGAAAACGGTTGATTTCTGACCATAATAGGACCATGAATATTATTCTAGCATAGTAAATAGGTACGTATAATTAAATTTCATGCACGTATACATGAGTGGGCCTATATGGACAATCGAGGCAATTGAGCTTTCTCCCTACTGGACCGTTGCTTCTACAGAATAGCCCCACGTTACAATTTGTGTAGGCCTATACCGTTGTTTTTGACTGTTTGCATAATATAATTTGCCAGCTTACTGTCGTAAAATGCATTTCGCCAAATGAATTGTCAGGAGAGGTGCTTTTAGTATATTTTTGTGTTTTTGGAGGCTACTTTCACATGAGACCTACACACATTCCTACGCAAAATATACATGTGTGGAATGCTTATAGGCCTAAGCGCATATACAATACATGCATGCATGTTTTTATACAGGCTATGCATGGCTGCATGCATGTGCGACTGTGCGTATGTATGCATCTAAAAATTTATACAGTGTGTTGGAACACTTAGGAAAGCGCTCGACGCCAAAGTTATCGACGAGATACATGAAGGTTGACGACGAATATAAGGTAACGGATAGTATAAGTTGCAGTGCATGTTTATGCTTAATTTAGACGTCTCTCTAGGTGGAGTTTCCCCAGGAATGAGATTCCTCAGAAAAATTCGAGATGTGCTGCTTACTTGCACTTGTGTGCCATTCTCCCTCAGAAAATTCGATAGCTGTTGATTGGATGTATAATCTTATGTGTGACGTGTCGATTTAAAAGCATAGAATTTAACGAATATAGTCCTACCACCGGAATTTTTATGTTTTTCGGAAATTTTGACAGAAAGGCTACATGTAGGCCTATAGAATGCATGTATAGAATATAACGAAATTTTTTAGGAAAGCTAACATTGCCGGGCAAAGAGTGTTGTCGGATGTCTGGCCTCGCTCCCAAAACAGCCGTCCCCCAGAAACATGAATCCTCTAAGCAGAAGGACTAGATGAAACACTGTAGGCCAACGCGTTGTGAGCAGCCAGCGACTGCCAACCATGCTCCACCCTTAGTGATAAAAACACTCGCACAGAGGATATTTTGTAATGCTGGTCGACTGTTGTAATGAGCTTCACTAGGTGTATGATGAAACGTATGTAGCCGTCAAGACCAGAGACCACATGTGTTAAATACGCCTCAGCAAAAGAAATAGATATATTTAGATAGATATACAGTCAGTCTTTAAAGACGCCTCGTGGATGTATATATATATATATAGATATATATATAATTATGTATTATAGGGTGATTCACATTTCCATGGAGAAAAAATAATTTCTTCTGATTGTCTGACATTGTAGATTATTTTGTTCCTTTAGTCTTAGTAAACATTGCATCAAAATTGTATTGCAATATATGAATGTTTAGGGGTAGCTCAATGACCTTGAAATCTGAGATGGGGGTCTATAAGAAGAAATCAATGCAATTGCATTGACGAGACACTCGAATGGAACATTTCCAATTAGATTAAGCTGTAATCCTGTTAGTTGGAAGTATGTACATTGCCCTAGGCCATACATGAATAACTAATTATTATTTTCTTGTGATCACTAAAAAACCTGCTGAATTGTAATATTTGTTTTGAACGGCGACGAAATTGCTACGAAGTAGGAATAATTTTACATAATCTATAAAAGTATAAATGCATGGATATTTATGTCTATACATTGTGTTCAGACAGTGTGATATGAATAATCAATAGCATTTTTATACACATTATTCTGAAATTTTTGCTTTTAAAGTTTTAATTGCGTAGATGCCATATTTGGGGAATTCCACTTCCCAAGTATAAGATAATGAAATGTGGCTTTCGGTTATTTATTTGTGTAAACTTCATTTGTACAGACCAAGCTGCAACAGAAAGTTTTAAAATGGCTTCATTTAATATAATACAGCCATCAAATAAAAAAAACAAATCATTTATTTGGCAACCAGAACCAGAACAACAAATCAAATTAAGCTTCAAGGAAACAATATTAACAAAAATAATATACTAAAGCAGTGCTTAACGAATGATGCTAATAGTTTCAATTTGGTTGCACAGGAAACTCGGAAGGGGTCTTGCAATCCCACTAGGTGGCCCCTGGGCGGTGATACCATGGTGATGATGGCCATTAAGTTGCCATAGAGTGGTCTTGACATAAGATATAGTGAGAGACAAGCCAACTTTAAGAAGAAGACAGCAAACACCTTAACTAAAAGCACGGTTACACATTCGAAGGGCATAGCGTCTACCAAGTAACAGAAGGACGTAAGTGGGCCGACATCGATATGGAAATAATTGAAAAAGTAGTTTGACACTTTGTATCAAATCAACGTTATTATACATAATATTCATTTTGGTGGTGAATGGGCTATAAAAACATGCACTTTCAAGAATACAACTTTGATCTTAATAAAACACTGTTTTAGCTGAAATAGAAGTCACTTACGCCCTTTTGTTTGTGTAGCACGTCAGGATGAATAGTCACTTACGCCCGTTATGTCAGAAACACAACACTACAAAATTTAAAGTAATTATTTTTACTGTGGTATGTAAGTAACAGTAAATTAGGCAAAAAAAGAAAATATTATGTTTCCAGTAACCCGACCGACCCGCTTTTTTGCCGCGACCCGGATAATTTTGTAAAAAAAATTAATTAATTTGTTTAAATAATGGATTGGGAGGGAGTAAATATTCGTGATTTGCGTCTTCTAAGGCATGGCAATAGATGGACAGTGAACATAAAATTCTTTGTTCACAAAACGTAAGAAAAAAGATGATTCGGCCGCTATGAAACAAAAATTGCCTGATAAAAATTTTCCCCAAAAAATTTTTCCGACCTACCTACCCAATGTTTTATAGCCCTGTTACAAAATTAATACAAGCTCTCTTTAGTGTTTTATTCTTTTAAGATAAGCAGCAGTTACGACGCGTTCCGTCAGCCATTTTTCTTTACTAGCTTCTGTCACTTAGCCTACGCCCATTTCACTGTAGCTATGTCACTTACGCCCTTCTGTTTCTCCATACAATATGTCAGCTGTGTACTTACGCCCTTCTATTACTGCATATAGAACAACTATAAGCCCGTCACTTACGCCCTTCTGTTTCACCATACAATGTCAGCTGTGTACTTACGCCCTTCTATTACTGCATATAGAACAGCCATAAGCCCGTCACTTGCGCCCGTCTGTTATTCCACAGATACTATCATACCCGAAGAACACGATAAACATAGAATAGCGATTTTTTGGAAATCTGTCACTTACGCCCTTCTGTTACTTGGTAGACGATAGGGCCTTTAGCAAAGTATGAGGCACAAAATCACTGGAATCTTATTTTTTATATTGCAAATCAGAACACAAGCACGTTCTTAAAATTGAAGATCGTAAATTTTTGGCATATTAGCAAGAATCTCGAAAGATTGAGCAAGGATCTTTGTAAGATGGAGGCAAGGGTTACAGAGCAGACGATGACACAATAAGAGCCTGATTGAATCAAGAAATGCTTAAGAAATCTGCTGAAGGGTCTGGCTCGAGTAACCATGCAGGCAACTAGAGATATCAATAGCGACGACCGGGATGATGACGAAGGAAGAGGGCAGTGATGATTACGAGGAAAACATGAATGTGACTGCATAACAGCTGATTACTCTCCTTGAAGGTTTACATGAAGATACAGTAGAGAGAAAAACATTTGCATTCATCAAGGCAGAATGTATCTTGGTCCTCTTGGCTGACATGCACTTCTGAAACAGGAAGTTCACTATGCTGATAAAGCAGATTATGGGAGTAGGCCATTGCCATTCTCAACTGTTCACTGCAAGTAAGCAATTGTCAGCAAGATGAGAAGGTGATGGAATTGTGCCTATACTGATTCTATAGCAGAGACGGTTGCTAGTGATGGAGTGTGTCATCTTAGATAACCACACATGAATGGCATATGTCACTTATTGCTTCGAGACCAATCTTTATAGAGTTCACTTTTAATTGAGTCTCTAAATTTAGAAATTTCACAGAATTCTGTTTTTTGCAAGTCATATAAACGAGGAGTAAGCATGGGCACGACGTTAAACTGCATCCATCCTCCGCCACAGGGAACCAACAACGTCCCTGTGCCGGTCCTAAGCCCGGACAAAGTGAGGAAGGTTTGCCAGATGGGTGGCGATACGCTGGCAGTAAAAGACCAAGACGATTGGAATCCGCAAAACCACGGCACAAGTGACAGAGCGACCCAGATGCTTCAAGGTGTCATGATGTGGAGCAGACATGCACAGGCCGGTCAGGACAGACCGGTGGAGAGAGTCGGGGGAGAGCGTGGGACACATACGGGCATTGACCCAAGTTGTCCTTCATGCCTCTCTCCCAATATTCTCTTCATTTAGACAAGGCGGTCTAACTGCTCCAAGATGTTAATGGTATGGAGCAGACCTGCTGACTGGACCTGTTGAAGCTGGGCAGCATGACGCGAGACAGACTCAGACAGAGAGTGGCGTCGGACTCTTACGGGCATTGAGCCCAATGATGTTGATGATGATGATGAAGCATGGGAGCGTGAAAGCACTGGTCCGGTGGAATCTGATACACCAGTTATTGACTGGCAGTATTATAAGCTTATTGTACAAGCTGATCAGGCAGTGGATTACTGCTGGGAATATTAAACCTTTTTAGTTTACAGAATTTCTCAGCGCCCACAAAAGTCAAGTCAGGGAAACCAGCTTATTCACCGGCGCTATATCAACTCAAGTCCGCAATAGCCAGAGCTGCCGTTTTCGTTCCGGCGCCAGGTCAACATCCGGGAGGCAAGCCGAGGAGACAGCGTGGTGTTCTACGGTGGTTGTCGGTGATGGTGGTAGTTGGGTGATGGAACCTGATTGGAATCTGGATAGGATAGCTTGAAGAGTATTAAGCAGATGCTCCATTGTAATACGTCGATGTAATATAGGTTGGATCTTGAAAGACACAGTGGAAAGAATAACAGAGCTTACTGAGGGAATCGTGGCTCTGGCAATGAGATTCTGAATCCAGTTTTCGGAGTTTGATCTTCTGCAGAGATTATTGTTCGAAGAGCTAGACGATACGAGAAATGTTTTTGTAATAAGTGTCAACCAGTTGATATGCGAATCTACCGAATTTAACACAATGCTGTTGGTTGTCTGAAACTTTGCAATCTCGCTTATTGCATTGTACTGCATTGCATGTGAGCATTTAAAAGTGCCTCTAGTAGGGTGACCTGTCCAGAAGCGCTCCAAGTGCGCACAGCCCTGCGAGGAGAAGCAGGCATTGAGAAGAGAGTCTGAAGAAGAGATAAGACTTACTGTCAGACAGAAGTGCAGAGCGAACGCAAGGAGAAAGAGCATTTCAAAGAGAAGGGTCAATTAGAGCAAATGACGCGAGGCTGAGCCGTAGAAGTTCTAGATCGAAGAACCAAGAGGTCAAGTCTGTTTGATGAACGAACGGTGCAGTATGGACTTAATAGACAATAATATTATTGCAATTATAATAGACATTTTTTCGACCCGCCCGATTGCGGTCAGACTCTGTCAACCGGTTTATTAATAAAATAGACGAATATTGTTCGGCCTATACTGTCTTCATCTCATGGCTAGAAGCTAGACGACGCTTCTGGTGACTTAATGCGAAATGGATAGAAACAGACTAGGAAAACCGTAATTATAATAGACATGTAACTGTAATTGTATTTTGTAAGACAATGATAATTATTACAAACGATTCATTTATTACTTTGTCACTTACAAGATTCTCCAAAACTATGCCAACATAGCCTACGTGTTTAAAAGTACTCGGCATATTATAGATGAGGCGCAGGTTACAACGTGAAAATACCATAAACCCATGCATGGTAATTCTCAACCTGCATGATTACAGACTGCTTTAAATTCTTTTACTTGTGCTACTCAAGTGTCGCTGCCTTCTGCTTTTACAACTGTTACGTCAAGCACTGCAATAAAGGACACGTAATATCGTCGTATAGTATAACGAATGATCATGAACATGTAGATCTAATTAAATTGTATTGCTTTCAAATAATGTTACCTACATGTATGTATGCATGTATTATGTGTGTGTGTATCTAATATTATAAGTCTGAAAGTTTGTCCTTCTGTTTGTATGTCCGGATGTATTTTGAATTTCGTCCCAGACCCTACTCGGAAATGACAGCGATTCGTTTTACCAAAATTTTTGCATTTGATTCTTACCCAAATTTGTAGTTCAACGCGACTATTTTCAGCTGTCAATTCACTTAATAACCCGAGATGTGAACATTTTAACTTCCACGCGATAAGCGCCTACAGATTCAAAAGCCATTCACGTTGTTCGCCTCCATTGCCTAGCAGGGTCCTACAGCCAATGACATGACGGTTTGAGGTCGCGTGATATTTACTTCCATCGAAAATATTTGTGAGGATTATTTTGGGCTTATTTCTTCTGATCCACCCGAGAAAAACATAAAGATCGCGATCCAAAAATATTTCCATATTTAAAATTTCGCTGTTATAAAAACGATATATTAGAGACGGTATATGTTCACTAAACTCATGATTCATGACGTCATTATTTTGAGCTCAAATCTTTACGTCACATCTGGCCTAACCGCAACAAGTATGATCGCGGCGTTAACGTATTTTATGGACAGCCTATAATATTCATACATTATACCGTTAAATTGCTTTTTACTATTCCATTAATATTAGGCTATATGCGCCCAAAGAGCCCGGCATTTATTTGAACGAATTTTCTTTAGCCAATAATGCTGGCGGTTAACAGCCATACAATGTCAACGAAAAGCCACCAACCAACTCTCGTCGACAGATTAGAATGAATGATTAGAATGAATGGCCGTTTGTTCGGTCAGTCACGAGTATTATAATAGAGAGCATAGCCTCTGACCTCGCCGTGAGGTGAAAAATGAAAAATAATTATGACTGAATCGAAGCCAATCTGTTACCATCCACCGTGGTCAAGGCCCTAGCCAGGATTTGATTTGGGGGGGGGGGTTTCTGTCCCGGCCGAAAAATTGATGACTTTTTAGTCATCCGGCCAAAATCTTCAGGAAATGTCACAAATTTCCCTTCCTAAAAGACTGATGACTTTTTTCAGTCATCCGGCCGAGAAATCGAAATGTCACCAATTAATTCAATTTTTTACATTTTTTTTATTTCGGGGGGTGTTTTCATGGTTTTATTTCATGGTTTTTACATCATGTGCTCGTGAATGCATGCAATTATTTTTTACATTTTCCATTTGGGGGTGTTCAAACACCCAAAACACCCCTAGCTACGGCCTTGAGCCCTTGACCGTGGTCATCCGGCACAGTGTGAGATACACGATAAAAAAATAACGCTTTTGAGGGTCAGTTTGATCAAATTAAACTTAAGTTAATTAAATAGGCCTACAACAACGGAAAGAATGGCTACAAATAGGAATGGCTCCCAACGTCAGAGTCGAGTTCAGATCGAAGGATGGTATCTTTTGTGTGGTAAAACAACTTAATTATAATCTGGAAAAATCCCTCTGTTCTGACGCAGCGCTTTTCAACATAGGCCCTACTGGTCCCTGTGCTCAGCTTTAAAGTAGCGCTTTACAAAAAATACTGTTGAGATTAATATAGTTAGGCCTAATACACAGGAATTAGATGGCAATCTCCTTTGCAGACCCCGTTGCATGAGATAGGGATTGGTTGGAGAACGTAAACTGTCACAAAGAGTTAGAACACAAAATTCTTAACCGTTTCACGAAGAGCTAGAGCAACATTTGATGTAGCATGAACATGATTCGTCGCTCTGTGAAGGACGGTGTTCATCCAAGCTTACTCACAAGTCACAACTCGCTACAATTTGATTGAGTCGTGTTGCTACAATTTTAGTAACAGTTTTACAACTTCCACTTAAACATTACTGTTACTGGACATTGAAAAACGCTAATCGACTGCTCGTAAAGTGGCTGAACAACTAATATTAAACAGGTCGTCATCGTCGTCGACCTATGTCCGTTGTCGATGCAGTCTTGGCTCAGTTAATGACCTAAATTATTCACCAGTGTTGACTCTTAACCATCTTTGCAACGTGGGTTGCAGGTACGCCTAAATTATATCCTTGCGCTTTGTAGGCTATGTCGTGCGTATAGGCTTATGTGGAAGTTGCACTACGACACGTCGGCGTATAGACTACTGAACAATAGGTTTTCAGTCGAAGGTTGTGACAATCCCTATGCCATCATGGTTTTCTCAGAAGTAAGACGTTACAAAGGCACAGCACAGCGTTTGGAACGGAACATTAGATATATAGACGTCATCAGTGTCGACGTTGTCAGTTTATTTACACCAGGGGTAGCCTTTGCACCGTAAAGCGCTCACAAAACCTGTCAAATCTTGGTCGTCTTACCATACAAAGAAAAACCAGGAGCAAAACTCCCATTAACTGTTAGGACAAACATTTATCCTAGAATCACAAAACAACGTAGAATCATAGATTTAGGTCGGTGGAATTTAGAAAAATTCTAGATTCATTAAAAAGTAAAAACGCATTCAGTGTAAACATTTTCATTCGTTAGAAATTTGAACAACTTAAAACAGATAGGCTTTTTTTAAATTTTAACTCTAACATAGGCCTATTTTAATTATAAAGATTGACAGAAATACGATTGTATGGCGTGTCGCCAAATCTGTTTGTGAGTTTTAGTGTGTCGCGCGCAGAAGAAAAGGTTGAGAACCTCTCGCCTACGCAGTAAAGAATCTTTTCTCTCAAGGTCAGCGAACACTTCTTTAACGTCAACGTCCATTGTCCACATGTGCACAGTCATCGTCTCGCAAAGTATCGGCTGTCACTAAGGCTAGCTCTCAACCGATGGGCGGACCCAAAGCACGCTGCTCACAAGCCGGTGTCACGAAATAGAGTAGGCTATCCCTCGTATTAACTGTATCCCCAAATTAAAAAAGTCGATAAAACCGCTTCCGCGTGTATTTTGTCTTGCAAATTAATTTTCATCTGCTTTGTTTTGAGCAATGACACTAACAGGTATGTTTATTCCTACTAGATAATTTGTTTGCCCTGTTTTTAGAGCACTTAAAACATTTAAAACACTTAAGAACACTCAGAGTCACTAAATAAATTCGAGTTGCCTTTATCTGAGCATTGCCTAGGGCACTTAAAACAATTGGAGTCACTTTAAATTTTGATTGCAGCATAATTTTTTTATTATCCGCATTTTTCAAAAAAGGGGATAGAATGGTTTATCCCCCCGGATAGCATAGACCGGTTAATTCCATCCGGGGGGATAGATTAATTCATCTCCCCGGATAGCTTTCAGGGGGGATAATCCGTTTCGTGTCACCGGCGATTCGTTATTAAGCTGACGTCTACGCAGCCATAAAATATTATTGGGTGGCATTCGTTTCAAAATCACGACTTACTATCTCCAGTCTGAAGATCTTGTGAATACGTACAACGGTTCAACCTCGTGATTTAGGCCTACGCAAAAGCAGATCTAGCATAGGCTACATGAATTGCAACTTTTAAAAGAATTTCGCTCACACATTATTTGGTGTTTTGGTCATATTATTATTTTGATAGAAACGAACGAAACCACGTGACATATCGAACGAAAACACTGAGATGGACAACTCGAAAAAGTTTCGCGAATTTCTTAGAAATATCCTTATGATCAGAAAGAGCCATGCTCTGCTCTCATGCGGCAGTCTCTTTGAATTGCCTATTCAGTATGTCATAACAAACGCAACCGATTTGGACACGATGTATATTCCGACAGACATCTGCGCTCTACCAGTAAACGTATCAGCACCCAACACATTTCAAGGTAAGACGCTAGTAATTAGTACGGAAGACACATATCCAGGATTCGCAAGACTGTACTCCCCCGATTACAAACGATTGTATCGTAAACAATCGGAATTTGCATGGAATTACCGGTACTACAGCAATGGCCCTGCATTGACGAGGCCTATGCCTTCTTCAAGACGTCTTGAGTTCATCAAGTTAATGTATGGACTGTTCGGCAATTCACAGTATCGAGAAATAGATAGACGTCTTCTGGGGCTGAAAATTGACAAAGTTTTCGCTATCTATTGTCCTTGCTGGCCCTCAAAGGCCGATGAATGGAAAACCCGCGAAAGACCAAACGGTTGGCCTCCAGTGGATGTCATTAATAAAATCGTTGCAAGTGGATGTTATTTCGTTGCGAAACCACATCACACCAATCCCGATGACGACACGCAATGGAGGTTTTCGTTTTCACAAGCAGAGATAATCCTGATTCATAGTTGGACAGATGTTCAGAAGTATATTTATCACATACTTCGACTGATAAAGAGCGAAGTTGTAGAGGAATGCGGAGGATCAGACGAGACAATCATTTGCACCTACTTCTTTAAGACTTTGATGTTTTGGGAATGTGAACGAAAACCAAAAGAGTTTTGGGAAGACGAGAATGTGGAAAATTCAGTTAGAGAATTACTTTGCATAATTATTAAATGGTTGATTGAAGGATATTGTCCAAATTATTTCATTCCCGAGTGCAATATGATGAGTGCCTTAACGGAAAGTGTTGATTTTACCAAAGAAATTAATTTATTGCTGACATACACGAAATCGTGCAAGCTGCAGACAATGATGATGTGTCCGAAAGCATATCCAAAGCGTACGATAGACTATGTGGAGTCTGTTATAGCGCAGAAAGTTCTTCTGCACGCTCATTTGATGCAGGTACGTGATAATCATTTGAATCCACTGTATCCCAAAACTAAAACGTGTCTGATTAATCAATTGACAGAAAGGAATTCTTTACTTAGTCGTCAAGTGAGCGATCTTTACAGTGGTATCCTCAGTCATCTTCAGTTTATGAAAACGCGTTGTCCAGAAAGAAAATGCATCTTGAAACGTGAGGCGCTGCGTCATTTTACGTCTTCTCTGGAAGAGAAAGGAGAAAATGACAGTTCGAAGAGGTTTCTATCTATTAGTGAATCGGTCTACGAGTGCTTAGAGCGTCTCAACAGAGTCACTGATTGCGAGTCTGAGTCAAATAAAATGCACAAGGATTTCCCTGAAACGAGTTTCAGACAATCTTCTCTGGAGAATCCACGTCAATGCCAATTTCGTAGGTCTAGCCATGGACGATTTCTTCGCTGCTGTGACTATCCGATAGATAGTGGAGAAAGCGACACGGAAAGTAAAATAACAAGTAATGCTACACATGATGATACTACTACATATGTTCGAACAATATTGCGGAATTTGGCTGTGAGTGCTAACCATGTAACCGTTGCAACGCATGTCATCAGCTCAGCTTATCTTGCGAATTTCTATTACACAGCTTTACAGGACTATAACAAGGCGTCTGCACTTTGCGATACAATCATAGCAGTTTCTTCAGGCCGTCTGAGAAGTGGTAAGCTCTACCTTCCTGAACGGGCATTTCCTATGTACATAACGAATGAATTATCTACCTTGTTCGACGATAATTTTCGAACCGTTCTCGGGTTTATCACCCTGCATCGGTACCTCGGTGATTCGCTGCAGAGTAGCTCTACAGTCCTGGTACGAATCTGTCCCGCTCGATTTTTCAAGTATCTTAAAATTCAATGCAGAAAACGTGAGGGAGACGAGGATGCCGTGGTCGAGGAAGATTTCAAATGCAGTCATGGGTTTCGTGAATGGTACGACACTTACGAACCCTTGTCAGAGGTGTTTATGTCGGCCGTGTTGCATGCCAGTCGTTCTAGCCAACTTTTATAAGACATATTATGTCCGCATTTGCTTCTATGAACAAATCTGTAGGCTACATAATTTGTTAATTCAGTGCATGGCCTACCCATGACTCACACACTGATTTTCTGTCTTATTCAACATTGTATTTTTGAACTGCCATCCGGAAGGTTAATATTCTGATTGATGTCCTGCTTGATCAGTAATCAGTCTGTGGAAGAAAATCTGTCTTTAGATGGTGTGGTTAACTCGCTATTGATTTTGTTTTATAAACTTACACGCGATGGATGAAGGAAGTCATTTGTCAAACAGAAATCCAATCCAGATGGGTGACACCGATCATAAATTCATATCTGACTTGTTACCGGTAGGCCTACAGCAACAGTTATAAACTTATAATAGATTTGAACACTGTGAGGTTTCAGCATATTTAGATTTTTGATATCAATGAGAAGTGACTAAAGGTAGGCTAAGCAAGGCGCCATAAGATCATTGCGACTAGACATAATTATTATCAAGGAAAAAACGCAATCGTAATCTATAATAAATCTCTTAAGAGCTAAGCGCAACGTCTCAGTTGCTGTGTTGTATCATAATGGTTGCAAATGGATTATCAAATGGAAGTTCCTGTTCGGTCGCCAGAGGGAAAGAGAGGCAGAAGAACAACTGAAGCGATGTCGTTTAGTACGTCAGATATTCTACAGTCTCCCCGAAGGATCTTTTTCGGTAGGAATATATAATGGAGGTGCAGGGCTGTTTTAAAGGAATTTTTAGAACTGCACAACTCCTTCTTTCCTTCCCATCATCCATGGTAAATTACTTCCAATCGGAGGACAATGCCCTTTTTGCCAGTTTTAACTGTACAGAAGTGCTTTTACAACTGCACATTTTGTGTACAACTGCACGTCAAAAAAGCCCTGTGGAGGTGAGACTATTAGTTGGTGCCTCTCTTTGGGGATGGTTTTCCACCATCAGTTCGCCTCGCCTTTCTCTCTTTTTCCTCGTCTTTCTCTCGTCTCACATCATGCCGTTCTCTCGGGGCCGATATCACTGGGAGCGCTTCTAAAAGATTTTCCTGTGAGAAGCGCTTTGTAGTTAGTCATACACAATACAATGATGTTTTATTTTAGAGTGGAAAGCAGATGCGTGATACAGCTGATAAAAGATCGTGATGT
The DNA here is from genome assembly GCA_949752735.1 of Lumbricus terrestris. NCBI lineage: Eukaryota > Metazoa > Annelida > Clitellata > Crassiclitellata > Lumbricidae > Lumbricus > Lumbricus terrestris. The sequence goes on along the minus strand of OX457043.1, from coordinate 15,581,302 downwards.
CGATGGAGTTGGGTGAGCGGTAATATAATTACTAATATTGGTGAAGGATCTAGAAACTTCTGCGTGTTTCATGGATAGATCGTTGTATGTGGCTCTGTTCATGAACTTGAGAAGTTGCTTCAAGAGCAGCTCCGCAGCTGACTCAGCCAATGTATGAGGTAGGATGACTACCAAGCAGAGCGAAATGGTTGGATGACGAAGAGGTTAGACTGCGAGCATTGCATACGATAAGGTGTTGCAATGTAATGTGGATGCACCTCGGGATTTTGTATTTTAGATGTTACGTTGTGAAGCGATTGTGTCACTGGGGTTTGTCCGTATGAAGACCTTGGCTCAAACCTTGTGTAAGTTGTGTTGTGACCTGGCAAGATCTAATGGCTGACAAGAATGTGCCAATTGTGTCAGAATGAACAAAACGCACCGGAAAGTTTGCGCTGCCCCACGAGACTATTCTTGAAGACGTTGATCGCTTGTGCATGTCGGACACACAGAACTCTTTTCAAAATGCACCTCAGTATAGTTGATGCTCATAGCAAACGAATTGATATTCAAATTCAGTCAGAAGCAAACTCAAAAGGCGACCGTTGAGAGTCCGATACAGGCGTCGTCACTCCTGGCTTGCATGAACAGTGAACAGTGAACAGGTTAGGCCAGATAATGAACCGTGCCTCACCTAAGATAAGTTCCGCATAATAATAATTATTATTATAGGCCTATCCAAGTCATAATGCTATACAACAGACATTGGGATATTAGAGTCGCCGTTTTGCACTTCGTCCGTTGGGTTGGCTGTTCCGGCTGACAGATCAAGACCGGTTCATTCGATTAAAGAAGCTATGAAGCATAGGCGCAACCACCCTATGGGACCCACGGGACGCGTCCCCCCCAACTTTTGAGTGGTCCCATTGACTTTATCATTATGGTCCCCCCAACTTTTAGGACGTGTTTCATTTGGTCCCCTCCAACTTTTAGGACGTGATTGCGCCTATGCTATGAAGAAATCGAAGAAAAAGCATCTGTAGCCTCTGTGGTGTGTAAGCCTACAGTTAAAGATATCTCAATTTATTTTCACCTATAGGACCTATGGTATAACTCCGCACCCATATTAGGACAATAATCTGCTGCAGCTGCATTTCTGATGAAACAGGCACTTAGAATCAGATTAGATGGGTTGAGATCCAACATTTCTCCCTGAGTAGCCTACAGTGGTGACACTTGTAACAAATACTTAAAAATTGTAGATAAATGCGTGCTCCAATTTGAGTGTACACGTGAACACAAGTGAAATCGTCTTGCTAGTTTCTGATCAACCACAGTAACTGTTACAGACGAGTCGATCATTGGAACACATGTTGATCACATCTGTAGAATGCTGATCACATAATTAGATCTATGCAGAATTTTGATAACATATGAAGAAGGAGGCCCAGAAGACCGGATGTTTCTGATTGGATGGACAAGCATTCTTGATATCTGGACATAATATTATGTAATCGAAACAAGGCAGCTGGAAGTTATAAGACTTTTGACACCAAGGATAATTCACAGAGCATCACACTTCAGTACACTCTATACGGAACAATGAATCTTAGCCAAAATGTATCGAGGATTTTGTTTGGAAATGCAGGCCATAACAAAGCCTTTAGACATTTATTTTGGAGGTGAGGGAATGTGTAGCCCACGCTCCTCTCAGTGCCAATTTATTAACATTATTATTTGACCCAAGGTAAACGAATCTCTCTCAGCGAATTCAAAATTATTTAGAAACACATAATATTTTGTCTAGAACTCGTCAAGATTTAAGTCGCAGCACTATTTTAACGAGGTTAAATGCTTGAAATTGATGTCTAAAGGACATTCTTTGGATAACGAACATTTAACAACAACCCTTAAACTCTGGGAAAGCAATTTAGTGGGCTATCTATGAAGAAGTAAATGATTCCGATTGGGACCAGCCAGCTTTGAGTCACGTAATAGGCTATGTCCTAAATCAATACGAAAATTGTCCGTGATGTTACGTTTGACACTTAAACTCCTGAATGTCATAATTATACTGGAGAGAGCGCTTTTCGTTCCCGTATTCATGACATCGATAACCGTATATAGGGCGAGTATTATTGAAGAGTGGCAGCTGTTTGACCACGTGATCATCGACCGGATCATCAAACATTATATCGTCTACGTCTACGGTCGTGTGTCCGTGAACAAAAAGGAAATTTTGAACACCATATTATATAGCTGAATTTTACTTCCTTTCTGCTTTTGCATGTTGGAAAGTTTCATTTTTCGGTGCTGCATCTCAAATGCTCATAACTTTGACAAACTCACGAATATTTCTAGTCGGCTTTAGGGCTGGTGGTAATTATGGCTACTGTTGCTGTATTTACAATTTCAGACAAATCCTAAAAGTTTTGACCGATTTATGACACATTGTTTTGTGTCCTACTTTTCATCCGGACACAGTGTACAATTATAGGCCATATAGTTGACACACACAGGGCTTGCTATTAAGAGAATATTGCAGCTGATTGTTGGTAGGCTATGTCCAAGTTTGAATACAGGTGCAGCATGTGAAATCACCGGTTGTTTCTTAATGCGGATTAGGTGTCGTTCCATGCCTGCGAGGAAAGACTGGTTGGCTTTGATCGTCTGTTTTACCTGGACAACTGAAGATCATGCTTCTGATACCCACGGCAAAGGATAGAAGCTTCGAGAAATCCACGACTGATAATTATCTATCTGATTAAATCTATTATTACTTATATAGCGCTGCTGTAATTATGTCTTAAGCATCAAACAACGGTCGATTCAAGTGGAATAGCAACACAAGACTGATAATTTGTTGAATGTAAAACAATGATGTTGATCGCAATTTAATGATACCATGATATATATCGTCTTTCAAGCGCCGTGCTATATCTGTTTGTTTGAAACAACGTATATTCTACGCAAACATAATAGCACAACATAATTGAAATAACAATGCATAGGCTGATAATTGAAATAACAATGGGTTACAATGGGTGGTGGTGTAGTTGGTATGTTCGTTGCCTTGCAGCCAGAGGGTTGCAGGTTCGAATAGACCTCAAACCGCCTCGTATTGACCTTGAGCAAGTCCTTTACTCGCAGTTGCTCCTGCGCTTCGGCGTGAAACTCAGATTCAGTGTTCGCGCTGTAGTCCGGAGCGCTTCTGAGTAGGGATGTTGAAGGGGCGCTATAACAAGTGCACATACATACATACGCAAGTTCATAAGAATGAAACTTATATAAATATATAGTAATTGATATGTAGTCTATAGCCTATATAATTACATAGCTATAATTTATGCAGAATAGCTGCAAGAAAATATATTGCGCCATTAAGGACAAATTCACCAGAAGGTCCAATTTAGTTCATTTGAGTCGTCTTTGGAATGAACAGTTAAATCATTCATGTATTACAACACTATGATATCTCGTTTACTCTACAGCAGGGGTTCTCGAACTTTATTTTTATTGTACCCCCAAGTAAAAAAATCGAATGTTGGCGTACCCCCACAAAGTCAGATCAGAAACTGCAAAATACCATTGCGATGTCGCTGGCAAGTGGCAGTGACAACTAAAAGTTCATTTAATCATTTGGTGACATCGTTTATTAGAGTCTAGGTCTAGGCCCCTATATAGGGAGCAAAATCTAGTTTTGAATCATATAATCTTATCAACAGATTTAATAGGGAAAATTGTTCTATAATCCCAGTAGTGCGGAGAGCTAATTGTTCAGACTAGAACAGATTTACAATATCTGGTTTAATATTTGTCAATTTCAAACGCAAATTTACCCCAGGTGTGTTTTTGATAGCAATAATTATTATAGTTAACAGTTTCACCCAGATATGACGTGCTGAAAGGAATCACAAAAATGTAACGCTCGATCAGAAAATAATCATTTGGCCAATTCAGCTCTCTGCTATTTTAAGCTCTATAGGCTATATAGTCTGAGATATTCTAGCTGACTTTGGCACTTTCAACCATTTAAACATTACTTGATTCAAAATTATAGTAATAGGCCTAAACTTTAATATGTTGCATGCATGCGCATTGTATGTGAGTCTAGTTAAATGTAGTGGAAATAAATGACGATGCTGTTTTATGTTGCAACGTTAAAAATCATTGCTAATCAAAGAAAGATGGAAAAAAGTCCATAAACTCAAAGAAAAGTTATATTTTTGGAATTTTTCGCGTACCCCTTACCGGCGCCTGGCGTACCCCTGGCCCTGGGGGTACGCGTAGGCCTACCACAGTTTGAGAACCCCTGCTCTACAGAGACAGCCAACCTGCAGGAAATGAACTAAGAAGCAAGTTGCTTATAAAATATCCTGCAGTCCATCATCCTTCGTTCCATGTTTTATTATTAATTTCAAACCACCGCCTGCCTCACTTCTGCATCTGCTATCTTCTCGTTTCTGATCAACCTCAGACATCATTAGCTCCTTGATCCTACCGTGCGTATTTTTATTTCCATTAAGGTCTCTCTATGAATATTAGTCATGGTTTTGCGTTTTCCCCGTCTGCTGCACATCCAATTCTGCTGCAGTTTCCGATTAATTGCTGTTCTATTTATTTCGGACGCAGTTAGATCTACACGTAGGCTACATTCTTCTTTCTTCTTTCTCTCTTCCATCAGGTACGTGCGTGCAGTTTTCTTTTTACAAGACGGCTTCATCTCTGCCTGTCTTTGATGGCGTCCAACGCCTGCCTTTCTCATGTCTATGCCATTTTCTCTGCAATGTCGTGTTGAACTCTTTTTAAGCCATGTCTTTGATTGCCCTCATCGGCTCCGTGTTCCATCCATGTAGCAATACAATGCCGTGGATGGTAGACAAATACAGATACATTAGAAATACATAACTTCGCAAAAATAAACAGCTGTCGACATCTCACAAAAATATTAATCGATACCACTCGACGCTGCTCCATTCGCTGCTCAAGCGTCAGATCAATGACAACAGACAACAGCTCAGCGATGCCCATAATTACATTCAACGGGAGCAATCACAAACAGAAAATGTCCCCTTTCATCTCATAGGTTGCAATCTATTGTAGCTTACACTGCATGAATCGAATAGGCATATAAGTTATGATTGACAGTATAATCGCAGCATAGAATCGCAGCAATACGGACTGTTAAGAGGGCGGAATCAAATACGGATGGACAAGAATTTAGGCCCTTAGGGATTGCCTCTACTTAATATTATAACTATCAAATAGTAGTCTACAACGTAGTAACCTTGAGCTTATATGTTAATTGCGTGGTATTAATACGCAATATAGAGTGTTTGGTGAATGCATTTTGAACGATATTCTCGTACGATGAGCGTGCTCAAGTAAGACATTTAGAAATTAAGATGATAACTATGCATATGAAAGTATAGAATTCAAGAAATAAAGAATTTTGCGTTGATGACAGTGCCGCCGATAAGTCAGATTTACACATAAAGTATTGATGCTAGGTCCTATATTAAATCGAAATTCGGTGTAGCATAAAGTTTTGATAAGAATAATTATTGACCTACTCATAATTATAGAACGAGGGTTTCATTCCATAGGCCTATATTATACGCATCGCTCAGTATCTTAAATACTCTTCAGAGACGTTCAAAGAACATGTCGACAGCGGACTATTTAGAAAACACAACATCCAGTGGCCTAGTCTTCAATGGTTCGACTCTGTCCAGTGTAGATGAGATCAGCACACAGGTTCTCGTGTTCAGTGCATTCGTTATAGGAATCGGTTTGATCGGAACGTTCATGAACGGTGTCGTGCTAAGCGTTCTGCTCACGAAGAAACTCAGATCAAAGGCGTCGTATCTACTCATCATAAATCAAGTCGTGATGGACTTACTGTCCTGCCTGTTTCTAATTCCGAGCTACATCGTAAAGATGACGAAGATCTACTTTTCAGGCCACTGGGGTCTGTTCGTCTGTCTCGTTTTCTACAGTGACGTCGTCATTTGGTCCCTGCAGGCCGGGTCCATCACGAACCTTGTCCTGATCGCCGTGGAAAGGTACTTCAAGATCGTTCACGTCGTACTGCACCGAACCTACTTCAAGCGATGGATGTTCTTCGCAGGGTTGATCTTCATTTGGATCACAGCCATATTCATCAACATCATCTTCATCTGGACAACCGGTGTCGTCGACGGCGTTTGCCATTACTGGCCAAGCGGAGAAATCTTCATAGACTACGGTATCTTCATCATTGTCTGGGAGTTCGTCGTTCCGTTGATGCTGTTCGTGTATCTCTACGGACACATTCTGTTTTTCGTCAGACAGAGAAACAAACCGCATGCGGAAAGTAACGCCAACCAATCGACGGCAACTAGTCTCCAGACGAACGCCCAGCGCAGTCAGATGAATGTCACCATCACCATGATCATCGTCTCGTCAACCTTCGTGCTCTTCTGGTTTCCCAATCAACTCTTCTATCTGCTGACGATCATCAGCGAGCACTATAACATAGAAGAGATCTACTACGCGACGGTCTTTCTCATCTTCCTCAATGTCTGCACGAATCCGCTGATCTACGCCGCCAAACATGAGGAGGTGAAGAGTCGCATCAAGAAATGGTTCTTCAAAGCTAAAGTACAGCCAGAGGTTACGACAGTCACCGTTACCAGCTGAGAAGTTGCTTCAAGAGCAGCTCCGCAGCTGACTCAGCCAATGTAACTGAATACACTGGCTGAGTCAGATATCAAACTTGACAATCCCATGAGTAAGAGCTATTCTACTCATGTCATAAGTCAGAACAACAGTTGAACAGTAGAATAAGGAGAGATGGAACATTATGTCTTATATTGTCTAGTTGCAGCAGTGAACTCAATTGATAAGCATAGGCTAACCGTTAAAGTTGGTTAGTTTTAGTGATTTATAACCACCGGTAAAGTACAATCGCACTGTATACAGCACAATGAGCTATTGTTAAGTATGCATTTGCACAGAATAGGCTACATTCGTTAAATACAAAGCAGCTCTGGTTCTTAGTGTGTTCAACGTTTGTTAAAATCTTGAGACAGAAGTCGATTCCTCAGTAGTTACTGTAAACGATTCCATTCTATTTTGATCTTCAAGTACCCTAAGTTTTCTTCTACTGCGTGACGTGAGATTCTATTTTTGAAACCATCAATCTGTTGCTGACAAACTATACGATATAGGCCTACTCAACTCTTGCAGCCTAATACAATGGTTTTAAAAGCTATTGTTGACATAATTCATGATAATTGCTATTATTCGGGACTTCAGCCAACTGAATGCGGTGTTAAAACAGACAGCGCATTGTTTTAAGTCTTTGTATATTTTTTTCAACCTAAAAGTGTTGCCAACACAGTAGCCTACAGTTAAAAATAAATTATTGGAGATCGAACATCGGAAAAAACAGTAAACTGTAAAACGTTCAGTCGGTTTCAAGAAGATATGAAAATGGAAGAATTGGAAGAACTGGAAGAACGAGAGAACAAAGAACAACGAGAGAGAACAATAAAAATAAGAGACATCAAAATGATCATTTATTCGTAATCGTAATCGTGATCATAAACTCGAAATTTCTAAAGCGCTAGGCTACTCGAAAGCCAAGCTCGGGGCACCAGCTTATTCACGAGCGCTATTCGTAGGCCTATGTCGAATTAAACTTGGACATTATTGTCATTTAAGTTGTCATTAAACTTGGACATTATTGTCATTTAAATTGTCATTAAACTTGGACATTATTGTCATTTAAGTGGGACTGGAACCCGTGGGCCCCAGCTGCTCTCCGCGTTACAGAACGAACAATCGAACCAACCGTTACAGCGTCTCTCTGCACTCGTACTCGCTAGGGGCGCTCGAACTCAGCGCGTCGCATGGTCTATATTATAACAATTATAGTGCAATCATTCACCATGTAGATCTAAATGTAATCGGATTTTATTTAGCGGTCGTCTATGGCCTCGACCCTGTTCATTTTTCAATGAATTTGATCTGGTGAGATCCTTCACTACCGCTCGCCCGTTTGAATGGACGCCACGGCATTTAGGTCCCCGTGGACGGACCGTGCTAGCCCGAGATATTCGAATCTCTGAAATAAGCCACCTTCGGGAAGCGAACGGTCCGCACGCTCTCTTTCACAGAGTTGCGTACGAACGCAACTCTGTGAAAGCCAGCGCTCTTACCGATGTAGCTATTTTCTTAGGCCTGCATGATTATAGCAATACGCATTGCCGAAACGACTATCATCAGCGCCATTTTGTCTTATTAGCGAGAAGCATGAGTGAGGCACTGAGGCATGTTAATCTGTAATTGAACAGGACCATTCAGTGGAGGGACTGGCTTTTATCCCTCACTGTAGGGGTGGGGGTGGGCGGCCGGAAAATAACACATATCTCGCTGTTTCCACATTTTCACCATCTTTTCACATCCAATCTGAACCTGACAGCTTGACCGAGTAGCCTACTCCCAAGGCGACCTCGCGCCCACAAGGACACACCCCGCTCACCAGGGATGGGGTGGGCGCTGGGTTTCTCGTTGAACCAAAACTTCTACCTCAAAATTTCATGGGTAGCGCCGGTTACTTCAGAGGAAAGGATAGGAACTCAGTGGAGTGGGAGCGAGGTAGGTGGTGACTGGTGATGTGGGGTGTGGTGGGGTCGTGGTGGGGTGGGTGAGGTGGGGATGCGGTGGGGGGTGGCGGTTTATTGGTGTTAGTAGTCACAAACCTAAATATTATTTACTGGATAACACTGGGGAAACAAGACCGGTGGAAGCACGTTAGGGCGGGGGCAGGAGTGGATGGGTAGGGGTGGGCTCGGTGGGATGGGTGCGGAATGGGTGGGTGGGGTGGGAGAGAGTGGAACTGGATGGGGTTGAGAGGGCGGGGCAGTGGGTAGTGCGGGGGCGGGCAAAGCCGAAGCTATCCGAGTTACGTCAACTCCGGATACCCCCAGAGAGTTACGGGCTGTCTGGAGGCTGGGTGGGACACTCCGTCCGTAGTTGGTGCTGGTGGGAGCTGGTGGAGCGGAAACTCGAAATTTCCTGGGCAACGCCGAGTACCCTGCATGTAGATTTTTGCAAGCAATCGAAAGTTTATAGCAGTTACTACATGTACGTGCCATAATGTGTAGGCCTATAGCGCTCTCCGCCGAAGTTGCGAAAACGCAACATTAAAATTTCGCAGATTACGGTTTCAGCATACAATGAGATATACATTTAATAAATAAATGACGTTAGTTATTCACAACAGTATTCCAATCGGACAGCATCGCTTCTCGGAAATATTAACGTGTTATGAGAATAAATTATTGAGCAAAATCCCTAAGCAGGCGCCAAAAAGACCAAATTTTGACGAATTCAAAAAATATAAGATGACACAAAATAACATTATATTTGGTAACAGCATACTTAGTAAACAACCATTAAGCAAGAAAAAATGGATTTGTGCAGGTTTCTCTCGTTGTTAATTTGTCCACAATTTTTAAACAGTACGTTGCGTTTTTGCAACGTCTGCGGTAAATGGGCTAACACAATGCGACCAAGAACATGAAAAGCATTGACGTAAAGCATTCTACATGGTCGCTATGAAATGGATATGCGTAATGAACCAATTAATTCTTGCCATCAGAACAATGTACATAAGAAACCCAAAGAGACATCGCGCGCGTGTTGATACGCCACATAGCAGTGGCAACATTGAAGATTTTTGGATATCAATAGACCTTGTTTGACAACGAGAACTTTCTTGTTCTGATTCCAAAGGATTCATTCAATTTACTTCCTGTCTTATTTACCTATTCATCTTAGCTAACATAACTTCGTCTAATCCTATTTAGGCCTATTTTCAACATCTTCACCTAATTAAGTTAGCGTATACAATGATTTTCATAACCTGACGCGCATGATCAACGCTATCGATTACACGCGACTTACGAAACTCACAGTTTCAGTGGCTTGCTTTGTGTTATGGTTGCAGCCAATAATTCCTGCATGTGACAGCTTCCCTGAGGCCAATCGAAACTAGAGGTTAGAGAACACTGTTTACAATAAGAAATATCATCAGATTTGTTAAAGGCGCTATATAACTATCGAGTTACATACACGCAGACTCGCATACAGAGCAAACCAACACTTGTTGACTCGAATAATGAAGAGGCTAATCGAAAAGATCAGTAATGAGTCTCTTTGAAAACCACGGAAAGATAAGTTAAATCACGCGCTCGTAGATATTATTAGGCCTAGGTCGACTAGTTTTCAAAAAAACCCAAACTTCACCTTTATATGCAAAACACAAATTTATGAAGCGCTACTCTTAAGTTGGACGAAGACCACCAGCTAAGTGATGGGCTCTGCGTCAAGTCGGAGAGATTGTATTGTATTGTATAATTGTATTGTATTGTATAACTTCTCAGTCTGCGTGCGACCGCGTAAGAAGTCAGCAATCCAGTTAAGGATACTGGGATAAATATTGAGAGCTTTCAATTTATGAAGGAGACCGAGGTGGTTGACAGAGTCAAACGCCTTCGAAAAATCTATAAGGACAAAACGAAAGCGGAATGAACAGGACCTTCTTCTTGTTACAATGTTTAACGACACTGCCATTTCAAAGATGATCGTTGTCGCCACGCCATTTAGGTCCCCGTGGACGGACCGTGCTAGCCCGAGATTTTGAATCTCTAAAATAGCCACC